>JAKOGI010000587.1:0-15000 GCA_029747015.1 Carnegiea gigantea | reverse complement strand
CTTCCAAAAATGGATGGAAGCTTACATAGGATAGATGAGATTCATCCATCATATATGCTTTTACATTATCCTCTTTTTTTCCTGTACGACACTAATGGATGGAGTCCAGACATTCCAAGAATGACTAACTCCAGTACCTCAAGATCAACGGTTACAATGAGAGAATTTTATGCATTTCGCATCCAAGATCGAGTAGGTGAATCTGTGGTTTAAAAAGAGTTGTCGATTGAGCCAACAATTCTATATGCATGGGCTACCATTGAACAATATAGGCTTACGTATTTCGAACACCATCAAGGTTGCCCGCGGACAGAATTGTATAGTGGCATTCAAGGTGCACTTAACGCATGTGACGTTAATGAACAATCAATAGGGCGAAGATATATTCTACCATCTTCTTTCACTGGAGGGCCATGTTGTATGATACAGCATTATCAGGATGTAATTGTAATTTGTCGTGCGCTGAGGCCTTCTGATTTCTTTATCACATTCACATGTAATCCAAGTTGGTCTGAGATCACTAGTGAGCTATACCTGGTCAACGATCAGAGGACAGACCATACCTAATAACTCGAGTTTTTAGAATTAAGTTACAATAATTATCGATGATTTTAAGACGAAAAAGATCTTTGGAACAGTCATTGCTGGTGCGTTCCTGGCATTGTCAAACACATTATTTTACCTTATAATACATTCAATCTACTAATTGCACCCACTTTATCTTTTACAGAAGCATATGCTGTTGAATTTCAGAAGCGTAGCCTTCCCCATGCTCATATTCTCTTAACAATAGCACCGGAAGATAAGCCCACATGCCCAGAAGATGTTGATAGGCTAATGAGTACTAAAATTCTCGATCAAGCTGTGGACCCTCTAGCATATGATACTGTCATAAGATTTATGATATATGACACATGTGTATCATATTTGATTGACGAGAAATGCTTAAAATGTTATCAAAAAAGATTTTGTAATCAAACAACATTTGATGAGCATGGCTTCACTCAATACCACAAGCGATGCATTCCCCAACAAGTGGTCGTGAATGGACGAGAGATTGATAACCAATGGGTGGTCCCATATAATAGAGATCTATGCATAAAATATGACGCTCAAATAAATGTTGAGCGCATAGCTGTCCATAGCATGATCAAGTACCTATATAAGTATGTACATAAGGGACATGATCGTGCTACTATTGCCATTGAAGGCAATACAACACATTGTGACAGTGAGCGATCTTGGCCACATAGAGAAAGGAATGAAATTTAGGAATATTTGGATTGTCGCTACGTATCTGCAGTTGAGTCATGTTGGCGGATTTTTGAGTTCAGCTTACAGCATTGACATCCTGCTGTACAAAACTTCAATACCATTTGCCTTGAGAACAATTAGTCGTGTTTAATGACAGAGAGGACCTCTTTAGGATTGCAAATGAACCAGAAGTGCAGAAAATAATGTTGACAATGTGGTTTGAAGCAAATAAGAAGTACCCACAAGCTTGACAGACCACGTATCTTAACTTCCCCACACAATAGGTATGGAATCATTCTTCTAAAAGCTGAACGGTCCATCAAAAAGGTTCTTCAATTGGTCAGCTTTCATTTGTACATCCAAATTGTGGTGAATGATATTATTTGCAATTACTTCTTTCAAAGATATGTGGAGTAATTTCTTTTGAAGATATTCATACCATACATGGTGTCCTACAGCCAATATTTAAGTCAGCATGCATGGCACTGGGTTTGCTTGATGATGATGGTGAATGGCATGCTTGCTTAACTCAAGCATTAACCTAGGCTTCAAGTGTGCAACTGCAAAATATGTTTTGTTCCATATTGATGTTCTCTGATATTGCTGATCCAATAAAGCTATGGGATGCACATTGGGCGTATCTAACAGATGACCTGCTACATACCATACGACGGCAAACAAGAATGTTGGATACGGATTTATCATCTACCGAGCTCCAGAATCTTGGACTACTTGAGATAGAACGTATCTTGAATAGAAATGGATGATCATTATGAAATTTCCCTCCAATGCCGCTCTCTTCTATCGAAACTGCAGTTTATGCAACAAATCGACTTATTATTGATAAACTTGATTATGATACAAATCTGGAAACATCCAGATTTGAAAGTTTTGTAAGAGGTTGAACTCAGATCAGTATCATGCATGTAGATCAGTACTCGATACTCATACGAGAAGTGAAGAGGGGTTGTTTTTTTATATATGGTAGTGGTGGCACGAGAAAGACTTATCT
This sequence comes from Carnegiea gigantea, assembly GCA_029747015.1. Taxonomy (NCBI): domain Eukaryota; kingdom Viridiplantae; phylum Streptophyta; class Magnoliopsida; order Caryophyllales; family Cactaceae; genus Carnegiea; species Carnegiea gigantea. The sequence goes on along the minus strand of JAKOGI010000587.1, from coordinate 12,734 downwards.
ATGGAATACTTTGATCTCTAAGTTTCGATCAGAAAAGCACATTGTCCTTTCCATAGCATCATCGGAAATTGCTTCTGTACTGCTATCCGGAGGAAAAACAGCCCACTCAGTGTTCAAAATACCCTTATAACCTGATGAGACGTCAGTTTGTTACTTTGATAAGAGGTCTGAACGTGCGGATCTCATGCGTGAAACAATGTTGATTGTATGGGATGAAGCACCAATGATGAATCATTTAGCATTGGAAGCCATTGATCATCACCTCAAGGACATATATGATAATTAGAATGCTTTTAGCAAGAAACTGGTCCTTCTTGGGTGAGATTTTCGATAGATACTTCCTGTGATTACACACGGGAGTCGTAATTCTATCGTTGCGGCTACGATCCATCGAACAGCATTCTGGAATGAATGTAATATTCTGCACTTGCATATAAACAGGAGGCTGCAATGAATAGATAAACCTAATGAGACTATGCAAATTGTAGAGGAATTTGCTCGATGGATATTACAAGTTAGGGAAGGTTAAGTGTAAGGAATTGCTATTTCAGATGACGAACAGCCTAATTGGATTAAGATACCGAAAGAATTCCTTATGCGGAATGACGACAATGGTCTGCACAATTTGATCACATCAACTTACCCTGATTTTGATACTAAGTATGAAGATTGGTCATATCTTCATGAACGAAGGATTCTTACACCAAAAAATGATGATGTCAATGAAATAAACACAATCATGTTGTCCATGCTCCCTAGAGATGTGAAAAGTTATTTGAGTTGTGATAGTCTTTCAAACACTAACGATTGTGGTCCTTTTAGTGACATGGAATCCCCTGAATTATTGCATTCCTTAAAGATTTCTGGGTTGCCAAATCATTATTTAGATCGTAAAGTCGATGAGCCGGATATATTATTAAGAAATTTGAATCAGTCAATAAGGTTGTGCAATGGTACTCGCTTAATTGTCAGTAAACTGGGTGACAGAGCAATTGAGGCTATAGTAATATCTGGCTCAAAAGTTGGAGAGGATGTCATAATACCTAGAGTCGATCTAACACTATCCAATCTTCCAGATCTACACTCAGAAGAAAGCAGTTCCCTGTAAAACTGGCATTTGCAATGACAATCAATAAAAATCAGGGGCAAACTTGGAATAGAGTTGGCGTATACCTTCCAAGGCCCGTGTTAAGCCATGGTCAACTTCATGTTGCACTGTCATGTGTTTCTTCCCCTTCTGGATTAAAAGTACTGCTTTGTAATAAGAGAGAAGTTCCAGTAGACGTTACAAAAAATCTTATGTATAGGAATGTATTGAACCATTTGTAGATTATTATAGCGTACAGTTTATTCATTTCATCTATTACATTCTGTATTGTTGATTAACCTATTGTTAATCATATAATAATGGTGTTATTTATAGTAATATACTTCCCTTCACAAATATGCTGTGGTCATTACATTATTATGGTGCCATTCTATCTGCTTTTATTTTTTTAAGATTACATACATGGCATCTTCAGCACATACTTTTATGCCTGTATGCATCATCAACCCTTGCAATAGATCTGTAACATTGATGGTTCGACTCACGCGATTAATGTCTGTTCGAGTATATGGGCGACGGACACTATGAAAAGTTATATTCATGGACTACCAGGTATTAGATTATTGTGTTGAAAAAAGTCCTTATCATATATATGTATGTTGCTTACAAATGCATTTCATTATTTTATAGTCTGATGAGATCTTCGGCATCATAGAGGGCGATGTCGATATAACTCGATGGAGGTTGGTACTTACTGCTAGCAATATTTATCACACATCCAGACTCTCAGTTGATGTTGCTATAGATGGCTAACAAAATGTGGTCACCAACCTTTACAAATTGGTTTTCACGTCGAGAACGACACTTCTTGGCATCATTGATGACTGTCAGGATATTCCCTACCAGCACCTACCTCCTTTTGTGTCATTCACTGAGGACCCCGACGTCTACAGACACCTGATAATGTTGTTGGTACATACTGTTCACACATTAAAGTTTGCTACCTAAATTTATGCATGTATTTCTTCTGGAATCTTTATAATGTTCTCATTCCCTGTAGTGCTATAGATGTCATAGGCATGGTAGTTGCTATATATCTTTTGGAAAGAACCAGAGATAGGGGTACTACACGGTGACAATTCTTACTTTGTGACATCCAGTATGTATTATCATCAATTAATATTTGTTCATATTTATTATCACATTTTAATTTTTAATTATATAAAGATTAGTATATATGATACATATGTGCAGGATGCACCCATTGAGACTAACTTTATGGGGAGATTTTACGGAAGTTAAGGGCACCTATATTCAGCAACATTTGACTGCTGAAAATATACTTCTTGCTTCCAGAGTGCACATTAGAAATTATGAAGGTATCTTTACGTCCACTTGATATACTTTCATTCACAAAACTATCTAATTTTCATTATTCTGATTCTATATTTCAGTAATATGTTTTCTCTTCTGCAATATAAATTTAGGAATATCAGTTTCTACTTTACCTATTAGCAGATTACTGATAAACTCAGATATTGAAGCAACAGAAGATTTTGAAGGATGGTATATATAAAATGTAACATTAATTTCAGTTTTCATTCTCCATGCAAGTTATATACACTTAACCTCACACGTGTTACTTTTCGTATATGTATTAGGTACTCTGGCACTATAAGTGTGATGAAGCATTTTGATTTCATGCGTATGAGAACATTATGTATGTAGCATCTAGAGAAATTGTTTGCAGCTAAAAGGATTAGATTAGATGAATATGCAACTGCGCCAAATGTAAGCTACAAATTTATTCAACAAATGTTCCTTATGCTTACATACATGCATTCAATATCACATAATTTTTCAATTTTATTATATCCAAGTTAGATATTTTTGAATTTTTGCACATATTGCTAAAATCCACCCACTGCTTTATGACGCTTGCACTAATTGTGACAAAAGTGTCTACACTTTTCTATTCGCACTTAATGTACCGTACTGCATATGCCGACCCCCAAGTTTGACTCGCAACATGTTTGCATCCATGATTTTCTATTGTTCGATACACTGTTATGCTTTCCCAAATGCATGTTTGCATTAGTGTCACCATCCCTTTTTAATTCAAAAATACAGGTACATCTTTAGAGTTGTCTTATAAGATATTACAGGTTATAAAGAGTTTATTGTTCTTCAGGAGGATTCTTGAATTCTTTTACATACAACCGCTACCCAGTTGGATGTGTATGCAGTGCAGGTATTATCATTGTCAATGCTTATTATGTTCACACAAGTTATTGTTCCACTGTTGCCTAACCTATGTTACTATTGTCCATAGCCATATGGTCATCTATCGCTCTATACAATTATAGATGATTACATAGGTAAACTTTGGGTTTTCATTCTAGAGCCTCCATGCCAGCATAAAGTAGAAGCTCCTATCGCTCTTATTGTCCTTGTCAATTGAGAGGAAGAGGTTCATTACATACGACATACTAATGTTGGGTACACCAATCAGATAATGGGTATATATAAACTTCAATTCTATTATTGTTAATCAAATCACCTCTAAATCTTGATTTTCATTTTAGGTACAAGAGAAGGAGGTGGATTCTTCATCATTGGCGTCATAGATTAACTTATCTCATCCCATTTAGCGTGTTTTGTACCAACTTCACTATCTAATGTCTCCATCATACTTATATAGACTTTTTCTACAATGATATAGCTTTTAATTGTTAATCATATTGTTTATGCATGAAGTTGCTGTATATTTAACTTTTTCAATGAGTTGTTCCCTTTTCTTCACTAAATTATAGTATTAATTATGTCTACACTAACTTTTCATTTATTATTTTGACAATATATCTATAAATTATCTATTTAAATCTGCACAGTCCTTTTGCACGGGCCCATACTAGTTTTTAAAAATGCCCAAGCCCCTATTTCAGATTTGATCTCCCCCTTTTGCCGTAGCACGGTCACGTCCTCTTCCGACCATCAACCCAACGCCAATCCAAGCCAACCTTCTTCTCATCTTTGACTTAAAGACCCAAAAAGACAAAGTTGAATCATTTTCTTATATCCTAATTGAGTTTTAAAACCCTTTTTTTACATCATCAACAGGAAGGGGGTGTTATATTGATTGATTTTCAAGTACGAAAACATATCCTCGCCAGCCAAGTTCAGGATTAGACTCGACAACCCATCGGCCCATATCCGCTCAGACAGATGGATAGGTTAGAAATGAGTGATTGAGAGGCAACCGAATTACATCCCTTCCTAACATAATGCCACAAAATAAAATCAAATGAAGAACATAAATTAATAATGTCTGAAATAAAGAAACCAGCTAGAGTACTAGGGCAGTGCTTCTTCTGGAGCTTCATGATTAAGGATTGGGAGTCTCCTTCGACGATGACATTTCTATAACCATGGGTGGCCAGGGAACATAAATTAATTGAGTTTTAGAATATTTGAACAAGGGGATTTGGACTATGGGAACCAGGATTCCATAATAAATATGCACAACTCAATTTTAAGCATTGACAAAACAATTTCTAGATTGAAGGAAGAGGGCAGTGCTTAATTGAATAAAACCAGGGAAAGAAAATCAAAAAAATGCAAGATTGTTAGATCAAGTGAACAGAAATTTAAGATGAAATTAGAGAGAAGATAAAATTAAGTTATTACACGGGAGATTCTAGAGCACCCGAAAAGCCCCCTCTATATCATCAACCATTTGCTTGCCATTGTTTTCTTTGTCTTCCCCGCTACATCTTCTAGTTTTCTCTCCTCTAATAAGACAAAATCATCCACAAAATTATAGTTTAGAATCTAGAAATTGAACTTAAGCGAAGAATCAGGAATTAAAATCCATAAAAATTAAACTCAACTTAGCTGCAACAACACCTCACATTCTCTATTTACAGAGCATGATAGAGTGAGAAATTCATGCGAATCAGGGATAGAAAGCAAGGAGGGTTGAGGAGAAGGGAGCGAGAGAAAGAGAGCTTTTTAAAAAAAAAAACAAAAGCGAGTAGATAATATAGAGTTAAGGAAAGATTCAAACTGAAATACAGATATTTTGGTCACTTCAATTAATTTTTAACAGCATTAATAATGGATAGGTATTATTTGAATATTTTTTTAATGAAGGGCACAGTTTGAATTTTAAAATTTTTATATTTACGTATGGAATATATGAAAACACATAGATAGCAAATGAAATTTCTCAAATAAATCTTTTGCACAAAATTTTACATTTCTGATACTCCTGTTTCACTTGATCGCTATTCTACAACACGACCTTTGTCAAGGAGATCCGTTGAATTTGTATAGCTTCTTCATTGAGAAAATTTACTTATGTATCTACTATTGTTGTCCAAACTTTAAGAATCAAAGTTTGTTGCATATTCATATTGCAATCAATCAGTAACTCAATCTCAAAAGATCAAATCATTGTAAGAATGAAAGATAATACCACCCATCAAATGTAGATAGATTATAGAGTGATTTTTGAAAAAGGAGAGATAGTTTATAAAGGGGAAACACATTAAAAAAATATTGCAAATTATATTCTACCTCCTAGGGTACAAGGATACTGTACCTGCTACTCTGTCCCATGCACATCTTCAACGGTTGAATTTTATTCTGCTTACGCGCATAGAAACTAGACTTTCAAACTTTATAAAAAACATTCCACTCAACTCTCTCCTCTTTTGCGTGAAATTCATCCGTCCTATATTACTCTCTTCCAAACTCAAATTAATCAAATCTAGCTTGATTCTACTTCAAATTTTCATCTGAAAACCCTAAATCGTAGTAGCTCTCTGTTTCAAAACTCAAATTAGGCGATATTGATGAAGCTTCTCGTTCATATATGCTGAATCATTGCTTGTCGATCATTGAAGCAACGACAGAAGATCAAGTTTGATGATTTCATAATGTGTTACAGCTCAAGGAACAACCATAATTAAGCCAATTGCAGATCAAGGTATATCAATTCCATTTCGTAATTGTTTAGAGCGTTTTTCAGAATTTGATGTTTCTTTGACCAATTGATTTAGCTTTTCATGTTTTTAACCTAATTGATTTGGTCTATTTGTTTGCTTTCAGGTTTTATATCTAGAAAATTGGTTTTTGATTGATTAAATTGAATTATTGTTAGTTGTTCATTGAGTAATTACTTGATTATTGTGTGTTAAAAGTTTACTTATGAAGTAGTTTCTTTAGATTTAGGTATAGTTACACTAAATTATTAGTTCAACTACACTAAAGTATCTATTAAAAAACACTAAAATAGAATGGACTACTTATCATTCCAAGTTTTACATTTGCAGATGTGACAAGCAACACTTTAATATTCATATCAAACTAGTTCATTATGTGTTTTTCCTGCCTGAATTCACTTGCAAATTTTAATTGTCTTTTGTGTTTATCTTTTCATTTTCCCTTTTTCTTTTAGCAGTACACAAACAGCATCCTAATGTCATAGTTGCAATATGCTCAAGTGAAATTAAAGTAGTTAGAGAATCAGAGGAGTCATAGTTGCTAGGCCAGAAGGTCAAGTCACAAGATGAGGTTATTGAGCTTTATACTAAATATGCATATAGGATTGGTTTTGATGTCAGGCTTGATAATGTCAAGTAAAAAGGCAAAACTTCTTTTATTAAATAGAGAGAAATGTACTGCTCCAAACGAGGACTTAAAAGAAACCCACAGAAGAATGATAAGTCATACTCAAAGTAGAACACTCAAAGTAGAACACTCGAAGTAATTTACAAACGTTATTTTCCATCTTGATAAGAATGACGAGTAGGTTTGCACTAGTCATTTAATGGAGCACAATCATAGTATTTTATCAAGTGATGAAATCCACTTGCATTGGTCTCATAGGAAGATGGAAAAACCTCATATAATGAGGAAGAGTGGTGTTAAAGCATCATAAATTTATCGTGTTTTGAAAACTGAAACGTTAGAGTCCCCCACTGTTGGCTTTACTCAAAGAAATGCTTACAACAATCTAGCTAAGGAGGATAGAATCATTTTGGAAGGTGGTGACGCAAAGCATTGGTAGACACATTTTGGAAAGGATTCTCAGATGAAAACTGATTATCTTCTGTTTGGTGATTTATTGGTGTTCAATTCTACATTTCAGACAAATAAATATGGAATGATTTACGCCCCTTTTTTTGCATGAACCATCATGCAAATAATATAATGGTTGGATGTGGGATTCTAATTAATGAGAAAGTTGAGAGTTTCATTTGGTTGTTCAATACCTTCCTTAGATTAATGGATGGTATAGCTCTGAAGACAAAAATAAGGGATCAAGCCTTCTCAATGGCTAGTGTAATTGCGGAAGTGTTTCCCACTAGTCATCATAGGCTTTGTGGTTCACACATTTAAGATAATTCTAGCTATTAAAAACAGTCTCTCTAGGAGCAGTAATGTGTGTAACAGCCCGAACTAAGACTGATGATAATTACTTCAAATTATCCTAATCACAAATTAATCAAGTTGGGCGCCGCATTTCATTTTAGCATTTTATGTGTACATATATATGCTTATGCATCGTAGGTTAAGACGACGACGTAGCCTCAAAATGGACCTCGTAATGCTCCTAAATAATTCGTCCAGGTGCTAATAAATATTTAAATGCCCGCAGGAAAAAAAAAATTAGCCTTATTATCGAAGGGCTAATTTGTAAAATAATAATAATAATAATAATAATAATAATAATAATAATAATAATAATAATAATAATAATAATAATAATAATAAACAACGAACAAATATAGTAATAATGTAATAATAACAATAATAATAATAATAAGGTGAATTATGTATATAAAAAGAGTTAAGTAATAACAAAGATGAAGATGTTCACCCAAATTTTACACCCAAAAGATGTACAATTTCATTTCTTAATTTTAGCCAAAAAACAAATATTATTTCAATTGTCTATATATATAATTATATATGTAATGAAGAAAAAAATGAAATGAAATAAAATAAAAATAGAAAGGGTTGGATAAAGATGGGATAATTCTAGAAAATGATTTAGGTGGCAACAAATAAAAGGTAGAAAAAAAGGGGAAAAAGAGTTATTGAAATCCAAAATAAATTACCTAAGCTAATAACCCAAAATAAAACAATTAAACAAACCCCCCCAACCCCAAAATTTCCCCTGCTAGCCCCGACCTCCCCCCTGCACTTGCTCTATTTTTCAGTCACCTCCCCTGTGTCGTGGCCGCCTGTCTGCTGGCCGTCTGATGCCAGTGACTGCCGCCGCCCATCGCCGCCAGTCCCTCACCGCCAGTGCCGCCCTCTTTCTCCATCCTCTTGTGTGCCTTTGAGTGTGTTCAAGAAGTTGGAAGGTGAAACCCTAACTCTTAACTATTTTAATTTTTGATGTTTTGAATCTAAAGTTTTGTGTTACATGATGTATTTAGCCTTGGTGAATGTCAATTTGTGGTTTTCTTGAATTTTGGTTGTGAAATTGAATGGATGAGGCGTAATTGGGAATGAACATGGTAGTGAGGAAGGGTGATGTTAGGGGTGTAGATTGGGTTTGATTTTGTTTATTTTGATAATGTGAGATTGATTTTAATGCACAATAGAATGATATTAGAATGGAATACATGTTGGGGTGGATGAGTTGTGGCCATGAACTTGAAGGATTAGGGTTTTTTGGCTTGAATGATGCTTAAATTAATTATAATGGATTATTAGCGATTGAAACGAGTTAAGTGATTATTAAATAAAGAAATATGTGTATACATGTAGAAGGTTAATGCGTGTGTCATGTGTTGATAATGGTTTGTTGATTTGGGTTGGAATTGGAATAAAGATATAAGCTTGGTGTGGTTTATTTGATGGTTTAAGTGAATTATAATGAATATTTGAATAAAATTAATGAGAATTTGGTGCTAAAAGTTTGGGTATTGGATGTGTGTTATTGATATGAGTGGGTGATTTAAGGTTAGATGTTTGGGTGAAGCTTAAGCTTAATTAGGTTGTTTTAATGATGTTTAAGTAAGCCTTTGGTAATAATGGAATGAAAGGAAAGGGGAATAAATATGCATATGAGCTTGTCGTATAAATGTATGGCTCGAGTAATTGTCAAGTAAGGAAGGGGGAGAAATGAATAAGTAGTTATGTGGACCTGGAATTACTAACATAGCATGCTTATATAGCTTTAATTCACTAATGAGAGTTATATGAGGGACTCGACTTAAACCTGGAATCAAGTTCATGAAGTTGCCTTAAACCGTATCGCAAACCAAAGTTTAATGGCTAATGGGGAATCGTTAAACAGAAAAAAAAAACAGTGGCCATAGTAATATCGTTAATAATAATTATGGTAAAGATAGACACAATTCTAATATTTATAATAATAATAATAATAATAATAATAATAATAATAATAATAATAATAATAATAATAAGAAGAAGAAGAAGAAGAAGAAGAAGGATAATGGTGACCATAATAGTTTGCATAGTGCAACGGAATAACGATAGCAACAAGCTTGTAAAATAATTCAACTAGGAATGGAAATAACGTCGTATTAATAAGCACACAATGAGTCATGCCCACTGCACACTTATAACATTCATTAAATGAACATTGGCAATATAAAAGGGGGGGAACAAAAACAAAGATAAAACGGAATCAGATTAAGTTAATAATAATTACGATAATCATAAAAAGAGATGTTAAAGGAATTTAAATTATTCATTAAGTCAAGAACTTTAATAAAATTTCTTAATCTCGCACTAATCAAGAAAATGACGTCTTTGGAGCAGAAGTGACGCCATTGTTGTCGCTTCAAACTGCCAGCAAACGATTTTCAATAAAACGGAGAGAGACTCTTAAAGACCAGGTACGTACATTGCCTGCGCGAAAACTCACATGTTTCTCAATCTATACAAAATCAATATGATATTCATAAAATGAATCATCTTATGCAATGTTCTATCACATAAGCAAGTGGCCCCATCAATTATCAATCATCAGGGCTTATGCCTTTCAATTTATTCATGCGGCTGCAACTCAGGCTTTTCGATCGGCATGAGAGGTGTACACCTATCTCAAGATCGCTGCAGACATCAACAGGGGTCCACTTCTAGATAATAACCGGTAAATGAACTTTACTTACACATCTTCTCTTCCCTGTTTGCAAAATAAAGTGTTTTGAAATGCCGGCGCCCAACTAATTCAATCCAAAGCTTATTTTATGGCAGCAGGATGTACGTGGTGAGCTTTGACTCATTATTCGAATGTTTTTATGTTTTCTGTTTTAGGTAAGAGATCAGTGAATGGTTCTCCTCCTGGCAAGCCAGAAGATAGTAGAAATGAGCGAATAATGGAATCTGGCTGATTATTAGCTAGCCAAGCTCTCACAGTGTTACAGGTAATTTCAAATAGTCTTGTTCCGTCGTGGAACGGCGGTAATGCCTCCAAATAAATAAATAAAAACTTTCGCTGCAAATCATAAGTAAATAAGTGATCTAATTATAATAATCAAGCATCATATCTTGGGAGCGTTACAATGTGTGTAGGGATAAGGCTCCTATATTTGGATCTTCCCATACCTCGAAAAAGCGGGACCCATACTGAAAGTAGCAGTTGTTGTTGTTATGCTCAAGGTAATTTTAGTGTCATATTAATCATTTAAGGATGCTACCTGATTTTGGCAACAAATTTGATTGCATTCTATTAGGTGTGACACAATATGTGAGTTTGAGTAGTGCTGGATAAGGTAACAATACTTAACATGGTAGCTATATTTACTAAAACTTAATTTGTTATGCACTGATTTTCATGTTTGTGCCCCTTTTTTGTTATTTACTATTTGATTACAACTGTGGTGAGCATCCTTGATTGTTATGACCTTACCATATGAAAGAAAAGTGGTGTCTTGCATTTTCAAATGGTCACTTTTTTAGAGGAGTTTTGTCCTCTCAAAGGGGTGAGCAAAATTCATCACTATCAAGGTGATTGAATAAACTTTCTAGTTTATTTGATTTTTACAACATCTTCTCTGATGTTGTTAGTGAATGGAGATCAAAAGAGAAAAAAATCCAATGTACAAAATAAAGAAGGCTACCTTGATACGTATTTACCTTAAGTCAACATTTTAAAGCAAGTTGTCAAGATCTACACCATTAACATGTACAAGGTTTTCAAAGCTGAATATGTCAAGGGACAACTGTGCTCCCAAGACCACATGAGTTCTGTCCAAATGAGAGAACAACTGAGCATGTGGACTTTGTATTTGAGAAACAATATGGGAAGGACATTGAGTTTTGTGTTAGATTTGATGTCAAGGACCATACCATCTCTTGTGATTGCAAAAAACATGGTGAAGCCATGATATTATGTGGCCATGCTCTACGGATTTATAATGTTCGTTGTGTTAAAGAGATACTAGATAAGTACATATTAAAGATGTGGATAAGAATAGCAAGGTCTCAGGTAGACATTCAAGGGTGATATGAGAATCGCAATATTTTGTTGCCCTTAACAATATGGAGAGCACAAATGCTTAAAAATTTTAAGTGTCTGCTCTTACTAGTGAAGAAAATGTGAAAGCAAGGGAAATTTACGAAGAAATGGAGTTAGAGATTGGTTATGTGCATGTATCTGATGTGGAAAACGCAAGAAGGGATACTAATGTGGTGATTCAAACTCTATTAGCGAGAGGAAAAAAGGAGAAAGAAATGTGAGACTAGTAAGTAATTTGGACAAGATCATTATAAGAGTAAGATCCAGTAAAGCAACCTCTACTGCCAAAAAAAAAGAAAAAGAAATTGTTTAAACACAGTGGATAAGAGGCACACAGGTCTGAATTTAAGACATTAAATTTTTAGGTTTATTAGTTACTTTTTATTGCGTTCATGTGTAATTTGTTTTTTTTAAAAAAAATTGCAGTGTCATGAACCTTCACAGAGTAGTGCAATGTTAAGCATCGGGGAAATGTATCGAGTGTTTAGGTTGATCTTTGAAAAAAAAGGTGCACAAACTATAAGCATAAGCAAACCTACTGCTGCTATCAATTTGAATGTTCCTTGTGATGTTTGCAATATGGGAAATAGACAAATTAGACATTTCTTATGAGGGAAAAATATGTTTTCCACACATGGTTCTGTTTTACAATAGTCGTCTCGGATAACCGTGCATGTGATGGGAAATAGCCTTTTTGAGATGTGAAAGTGTTTGAATTGTTACCTTTTAAAGTTTATATTGAACAGCTTCAACAAACCTAAGTGTTATTGATTTCAATGAAGAATTATGGGTGATATTTAGTGCAAAATACCATGATATTTAGTGTATATGAACAACAATTTAGTGTTAATCCATTAGGGCATGGTTTTGAAAAAAAAGTATAATATACTAAATAGTTTGATGTAAAATAGAATAGAATTTAGTGTTGAACTAAAGCACTTAACAACATTTAATGCCAGTGCTTTATGTGATTATTTCCAATAATTAGTGAATGACAAGGTATGTTTCAGTGTTCAAACTAGTAACATTCAGTGTTATATCTCTTTCACATTATTATAATGACTATTGTAATATTTTAATGTGTAGACAACAACATCCTTTAAAAATTTTCAACATTAAATTTATGTTAAAAAGAAAAATCAAATGAGTTGTCTTATGCTAATAAGGGTTTACATTAAA
>JAKOGI010000586.1:497500-507591 GCA_029747015.1 Carnegiea gigantea | reverse complement strand
TATATATCTATATCTATATAAATATATATATATATATATATATATATATATATATATATATATATATATATATATATATATATATATATATATATATATATCCATATATATAAGCATATATATATATGTGTGTGTCTGTGTGTCTGTGTGTATATAAATATATATATAAATATATATATTTGCACATGTATATATATGTAAGGGCCATGCTTTCATGCTATTACTGACTAACTGTTTAGTTGCTGATTTTACCAGTTGCTTTTAATTTGTTATCCGACGAAAGTATTTAATCGACCGTGTGAGTTTTAACGACTAGTTTCAATAAAAAGGGGCGATTATTTGACTAACGTTATCATTGACGCTACTTATTTATAAAATTATTGAAGCAACGCTAAATCGAGTTTTTAAAATCGTTTTTCGTTTTACTTGGTTGAATCCCAAAATTTAAACTAAAATGTTGATTGTGGGTCGTTTTGATTTGGGTTTAGCCTAACCTTTAGCAAGTACGAGATCGGGATTCAGTTGAATGAAGTTAATTGAGTCAAAAAAAAAAAAAGAAAAAGGTTGAAAAGGGGGACCGAAGTCGGGAGACCCTGACCCGCCCTCTCTCTCTCACCGCACGCTCTTTCTCTCTCTCTAGCCGAACTCTCTCTCTCTCTCTCTCTCTCTCTCTCTCTCACACACACCGGCGACCGGCCACCTGGCGCTGCCGCCGGCCAGCACGCGTCACCGGCGAGAGAAAGGGACGGACGGTCCCCCACACCACGCGTCCCAGCCACCCGTTCCACCACCAGACTTCATCCACCTCGCTCAAACCCTCACCCACGCGTCTCCTCGCCCAGAACCGGCCGTCCACCTGCCGGAAACCGATGACCCACCTTCAACCTGGCCTCCTCTATAAATTAGAGCCAAAATCAAGCCTCAATCTGCCAGAATCATCATGAAACCGAGGGCTAGGGTTTGCTGACGGGCTTGGGTTCAGGAATTAGCGGTGTGGGAGCATCGGTATTCACCCTTTGAGGTTGAAACTAGGCTAGCCCAGGTAAGTGTTTCTCCCTCCTAAGTTATTACTATTTTCAAAGTTAATTTTTCAGCAGTTTAATGATGCATGTAACCTAGGCTTACTTCAATTCGTATATGATGCTTGTTGAATGACCTAAATTAGCTATTACAGGCAAGTAGTTTGATCTGAATTCGTTTGAATGTGAGTAGGTCGGTTGGATTCAACTAACCAATGCATGTACCTGAGGCTAATTCGAAATTGTTACACGCGGTTAGCTTGAATTCGATTAAAATTAGCTAATGTGTGAAAAAGAATTAAAATCGAAGTTAATTTAACGTATTTAGCTTAGATTCGAGTTAATGAGTTAAAATTTAGAACGGAATTAAAATCGAAGTTAATTTAACGTATTTAGCTTAGATTCGAGTTAATGAGTTAAAGTTTAAAACGGAATTAAAATCGAAGTTAATTTAACGTATTTAGCTTAGATTCGAATTAATGAGTTATAGTTCAAAACGGAATTAAAATCGAGGTTAAGTTAACATATTTAGCTTCGATTCGAGTGGAAGAGTTAATATATGAAAAGGGATTAAAAACGAAGTTAGTTTAACGTGTTTAGCTTCCATTTGAGTTGGACTAGCTAACGTATTATGTGTAAACGAAATAAATTCAAACTCTTTTTGATGCATTCATGCTTAGGGAAATTACTTTGAAATACAACGTTATGTTTAGCATGGAATTATGTTTGATTTACTGAATAAAATATTGTCGAATTATGAATAAATGTGGCTATACGCGCGCTTGTTGTAACGTTTCGTTGAATGATGTTGGCTGCTCAGGTAAGAGCTTAAACCTTACTCCATTTTTCATAAGCTAACATGATAATATGTTGTGATTAATAAATCGATGAATCGAGTTGGTAGTTGGATGGTTTGAGGAAAGAATCATGAGCGTTCGAGGGCCTGTGGTACGGTGCTTGTGAGGAGGGAGTTCGGGTTGTGAATTGACCGCAATCGTGTGGATTGCGAGGCCATGTGTGGCTCATTGTGTTGAAATGATTACTAAGTGTTTAAATGTGATATGTGTATTTCCCTTTTCCTTGTATGTTTAAAATGTAACATATGTGTGGGAGGGTGATGATATAGCAAATGACTTTTCATGTGTTTTAAAAGAATAATAGCTATGTCTAGTAGCGAGCTATGGCCTATTTCAGCTATTCAAATAATGTTTGGGAGGAATCCCTAAAACGTTTTTAACAAAAGGGAGATGGGAATTATACGTTGAATGATTTTATTGGTTGAAACGGAAAATTACTAGCCGTTATGGCCGATACGCTTTAAGTGGCTAAGATAATGTGCTGCGGACAATATGATATGATGTATGTTAACCTAGGGGATAAGTCCGGATAAACCCTAAAGGCCCTGACGAGGGCTAATGTAATGGTCTGATATGTTATATGTAGTCATCCCGGGAGTAAGAGCTTTAGCGTGAGCGTTAGGTCTCACTATGGGGTCGAGCTTAGTTCTCACCCAATCAGCACCCTGTAATGATCTTATGCCAAAAGTACTTTCCTACCAAGATAAGAAAAGCAATTGGCCTTTGCCATTTTATATATGTTTAAAGAAAAAGAATGTTTTACGGGCCAAAGAGGCCATATGGAATGAATATGAAATGCTTACAAGGGCCGTTTTATGTCAAACGCGAAATGTAAACTCTTCCAAAAGATTGAGAACCTCAAGGTTATGAAATGCTTTCAAATGTTCAAAGAATGTTTCATTGCAGATTTAAAGAAAATGCTCTTAAAAATGATGAATGTGGCTTCAAATAGAATATGTGTCATGCTAGTGAATCGTGAAATGACATTCAAATGTGCCTAGTGAATACATAAGTCATAACTTGTCCGATATTTATGTTCTTCAACCTGTGTCCTATAATATGTTGCCTAATACCATGTTAGTAGTAGCTAATTGCTTGATAAGTGAATATTATGGGTATTAATGCTTGAAAAAGGTTTTGTTTTAAGGAGTGGAGGAACACTCACTGAGCATGTGGTGGCTCACTCCATTTCCTCTCCCCTTTTTCCCCCTGATGAAGAATGAATGGACCGCTAGTTGCTTCCGCTGATGTATCTATAATGTGAAGTTGTGAAGCCATCTGAAGTGATGCTTTGTTTTAAGAAAGTGCGTACGTTGGTCATGTAGTGGCTCAAAGGCTCTGGCAGTATGAACCTATGTAAAACTTTTGTAATAAATGTTTGTAAAGGGCTTAAGCCCCACCACGAGTGTGTGACTCGCTGGTACTCCTAGTTATTTTGCATTTTGGTTTAAAAGTTCACAGGTACCCTGAACTTCATAATGTAATTTTGGAAATTGTTGTAATTACAGACGGAACTCTGCCGGTTTCGTCCCAGGTTTTCCTAACCTAAGCTAAAGTTTGGTAAAAATTAAGAAGAAAGTTAAAAGAAGAAGAGCCTTAGGGGTCTCCCTCGGGGGATCCTGGCGGTGTGACATTCCTGAAAGGTAGTCGGGGGTGTTACATTGGGTGGTATCAGAGCCATAGGTTGCATATGCATATAGATGTGACCTTAGGAGTGTCAATGTGTGAAAATATGTGCCCTAAAGTGTTTACTTGAGCTTACTACGTGCTTGCTTACTTACTTGTGTACGCAAACTAGAAACACAACTTAGGATTTTCAAACGAATGCGTGCTTGATAGTGTTATTCCTAACCCAGTATGGTGATGTAGGATGGTGTTTAGCATTGACGATTTTGAGTATCTGCCCTTCTGGATGGCTGCATGGAATGCAGTCATATTTTGGGAAGTAATGATTAAGAGCAACCAGTGGAGACTCACTCGGGTCACACAGAACCACTGGACGTACAAGTTCATCAGAGCTATGCCATGTACGGGAAGATGGGCCGAAGTCACTTCTATCCTCCGTCTCTTCCATGTACATAGGGGAGCTTATACACCGTTCACTTTCAGAGGGTTGGTGGATTTCCTGATATTTGCAGAGGGGCGGGTGGACTCCTTAGGAAATACCCCCTTGGGAAGGAGCGATGCTGCCATGCAAATGATCAATACGGCTTTAATTGCTCCTGCCGCTACCCAACAACTGCCAATCACAATAGTAGAGAGAAATCAGATTGAACATCGTCAAATGAGACTTCTGTTCGCAGAAAACCCTCAGGCAAGACGATACAAGCGAGTAGCCACTTTGTGGCCACGTTGGATAGATTCCTTCGGTGCACAATACCCCCGGGGCTGGCAAGCCACAATGCTGAGGATAAGAGAGCTGGTGGATGGAGCACCTGATGTGGAGTACTCCCCACCATTTGTATTATGGGACCTACTAGCCCCAGTTGAGTCTGAGGGCTCGAATGATCCAACGGTAGATGATCCCCCTGAGGAGGGTTCCTCAGGTGGTAATTAGGATGGTAATAGGGGCTGTGTGTAGCCTGGAGTCGCCAATGTGTGCATTGTATTTAAATAAAACATAGTTAATGTGCGTTTGAAAATGAATAAACATGGGTGATACCCGATATTTCGTGATTCGTGAAAGCGCATTTTTGAGAAGTGATTCATGCGACCAAAATAGGATCGCACGAATACTTAAAGCTCTACACATTCTGTCTAATGTTGTACTATGTTTTTAAATGCTTTTAACAATCTATTTTTATGAATAAAAACTAAGCAACTTTGCATAAACGACTGTGTAGCCAATGCCTCCACGAAGGGAACAGATGGCGGCACCAACCGCCTTGGAGATGATTTGTCAGTTTAATAAGTTGAGACCACCAAGGTTTAGTGGTGGAACAGATCCTCTTGCCTATGAGGAATGGCTAAGAAGGATGGAGAATTTGTTTGAAGTAATGGACTGCCCCGAAGATTTTAAAGTACGTCTGGCGACCCATCAGTTCAAAAAGGAAGCGGAATTCTGGTGGGGCACGGTCAAACCTCGAGCTGGTGAACCAGCTCTAACGTGGGAACAACTAAAAGCCATGATGGATGCTCAGTATTACCCACGAGATGTAAAGAGGGCAAAGGAACAAGAGTTTCTACGGTTGAAACAAGGCCAAATGAGTGTGGTAGAATACGCGGCGAAGTTTAACGAGCTTAGTCGCTTTGCGCCTAATCAAGTCGCAACTGAAGAAATGAAGATGGACCACTTCGAGCAAGGCCTTAAAGGACCCATTAAGCGGATGATAGCTGGGCATGTTTTCACCAGCTTCCA
The DNA here is from genome assembly GCA_029747015.1 of Carnegiea gigantea. Classification (NCBI taxonomy): domain Eukaryota; kingdom Viridiplantae; phylum Streptophyta; class Magnoliopsida; order Caryophyllales; family Cactaceae; genus Carnegiea; species Carnegiea gigantea. The sequence goes on along the minus strand of JAKOGI010000586.1, from coordinate 502,357 downwards.
GGAGATGTACCAGAGGGCGGTGAAGATAGCCCGAGTTATAGCTGAAACCGAAGAGGAGAATCGGCAAATAGGCCTAGCAAAAAGAAAGTTTAACCAAGGAGGGTCCAGTACCCAGGGAAGCAATAAGGTCAGCAACTTCGACAATCGGGGGAAAGGAAAGCAAGTTGTACCAAGGTAGGCACTGGAACCCTGCCACCAATGTGGGCGTATGCACTCCGGTCGGTGCCGATATGGCACACAAGAATGCTATGGGTGTGGATCTACGGACCACAAAATTGCAAATTGCCCCAAGAAGGCGTGGAATCGGCAGAACAGTACACAAGGTTCAGGCACGGGGGCTAATCCAGTTCCACAAAGAGGCCGACCTCCTGTGAATGCAACTTCAGAAGGCAAACGAGGTGGAAAAAGACCGCAAGCAGGTGGCCGGGTATTCAGTTTAGAAGGAGGTGAGGCGGAGGACCTCACTGCCACCGTATCAGGTACCCTTTTTGTTAAGCATCTTTATGCTTATGTTTTATTTGATTCAGGTGCCACGCATTCTTTTGTAAATCCTACCTTTGCAAGGAAACTCGCTAGTAAGCCCAGTGAAATGGATGTACAATTATGTGTGACTACCCCCTTAGGGTCTGCTTACTATACCGACCTTGTCTTTAAGGACTGTACTATTCAATTGGAAGGGAGAACTCTCCCTATAGACCTAGTACAGCTGGATATACAAGGTTGGGATGTTATTCTGGGGATGGACTGGTTAACTAGACATAAAGTTACTATTGACTGCGAGAGAAAGCTGGTTACCTTCACGGCCTCCAATGGAGAAAGAGTAACCTTTAAGGGAAGTGGCCACCAAGTAACCATTCCAACGATATCTGCTATGCAAGCATTCAAAATGTTGAAGAAAGGGTGTCAGGGCTATTGGTGTGCAATTGAGGTTGCAGAACTAAAGGAGCCCGACTTGAGTGAGATCCCAGTAGCAAGGGAATTTCCACAGGTGTTTCGAGAGGTACCGGGGCTACCACCCGACAGAGAAATCGAATTCACCATTGAACTAGTGCCTGGAACCGCTCCAATATCCAAGGCACCTTATCGAATGGCACCTGCGGAATTGGCGGAGTTGAAAACTCAGTTACAAGAGCTATTAGATAAGGGGTTAATTCAGCCTAGTGTTTCACCTTGGGGAGCACCAGTACTATTTGTGAAGAAGAAAGATGGGAGTTTGAGGTTATGTATTGACTATCGAGAACTAAACAAGGTAACGGTTAAGAATAAATACCCACTTCCTCGAATTGATGACCTGTTTGATCAATTGGCTGGTGCTTCGGTGTTCTCGAAGATTGATTTGAGATCGGGGTACCATCAATTGAAGATCAAGAAGGGGGACGTGCCTAAAACTGCTTTTCGCACTCGATATGGCCACTACGAGTTCTTGGTGTTACCGTTCGGACTAACGAACGCTCCTGCCTTCTTTATGGACTTGATGAACAGAGTCCTTAGGCCCTTCCTAGATAAATTTGTAGTGGTGTTCATCGATGATATCCTGGTATACTCCAAGACCAAGGAAGAGCATGCAAACCACTTGCGAATGGTGCTGAAAACCCTAGAAGAGCACAAATTATATGCCAAACTTAAAAAGTGTGAGTTCTGGTTGGAAAGGGTGCAATTTCTGGGACACATAGTAACCAAAGATGGCATCTCGGTGGACCCGGCAAAGGTAGAGGCCATTGTAAACTGGCCAAGACCAACAAACGTCTCCGAAGTGCGAAGCTTCTTAGGTATAGCTGGCTACTATCGAAGGTTTGTAGAAGGATTTTCAAAACTAGCCTTACCTATTACCAAACTGCTTTGGAAGACCACTAAATTTGAATGGACCCCGGAGTGTGAAGATAGCTTTCAGGAGCTAAAGAAACGTTTGGTATCTGCGCCAATATTGGCAATACCTGAAGGCAATGAAGGATTTGTAATCTACAGTGATGCGTCCAGGAAGGGACTGGGCTGTGTATTAATGCAAAAGGACAGCGTTATTGCTTATGCCTCTCGCCAATTGAAGCCCTACGAAGAGAATTATCCAACACATGACCTAGAATTGGCCGCGGTTGTGTTTGCCTTGAAAATCTGGAGACATTATCTCTATGGAGTAAGGTGTGAAGTATACACTGACCACAAGAGCTTGAAATACATCTTTACTCAAAAAGAGATAAACATGAGACAAAGAAGATGGCTAGAACTCCTTAAGGATTATGATATGGAGATCAAATATCACCCTGGAAAAGCAAATGTGGTGGCTGATGCACTAAGTAGAAAATCCATGGGGTCTGTAGCCTGTTTACTTAGACAAGAAAAGAGACTCCTAAGAGAGCTCGACATGCTACAAATAGAAGTAGTGCGGTCAGGAAACCAAGGCTACTTGGCAGCGCTTCAAGTCTCTTCGCCATTGATCGAAACGATCAAGCAATAACAGAAGGATGACCCTGAACTTATGAAGATAAAGAAAGGCGTGGAAGAAGGAAGGAATAAGGAATTCTCCATCCAAAATGAGGTACTTTGGTATGGAAATAGACTGTGTGTACCGAACATAACAGCTCTCAAGGAGGAATTGTTAAAGGAGGCGCACAATTCCACACTTGTTGTACACCCTGGAAGTACAAAGATGTACCATGACTTGAAGACCCATTATTGGTGGAATGGTATGAAAGGGGATATCGCAGAGTACGTGGCTCGATGCCTTACGTGCCAACGGGTGAAAACCGAGCATCAGAAACCTGGAGGTTTACTACAACCCTTGCCAATTCCTGAGTGGAAATGGGAGCACATCACCATGGATTTGTTGATTGGAATGCCGAAAACCATCAAACAGCACGATGGTGTGTGGGTTATAGTTGACAGATTGACTAAGGCTGCACACTTCTTGCCCATCAAGGCTACTTTCACCTCTGAGCAACTAGCTAACCTATATATTAAGGAGATAGTTAGACTGCATGGTGTGCCACTCAGTATTGTGTCTGATCGCGATACCAAGTTTGTATCTCGCTTCTGGCATGGGTTTCAAAGAGCAATGGGCACAAAATTACGATTAAGTACGGCCTTCCATCCTCAGACGGACGGTCAAACCGAAAGAACTATTCAAACTCTGGAGGATATGTTGAGAGCCTGTGCCCTCGATTCTACTCGAACTTGGGATCATAACCTGCCACTGGTTGAATTTGCGTACAATAATAGTCACCATGCCAGCATAGGCATGGCTCCTTTTGAGGCGCTATACGGTAGACGTTACAGAACTCCAGTTTGTTGGAATGAAATAGGAGAAAGGGAGCCATCCAAGGTTGACTTAATCGACCAAACGATCGGAATAATCAAGACCATCCGCCAGAGATTGCAAGTTACGCAAAGTAGACAAAAGAGCTACGCGGATAATAGGAGAAGGCCGCTGGAGTTCGAGATTGGAGACCATGTATTTCTGAAAGTGTCCCCACTCAAGGGGAGCATAAGATTTGGACAAAAGGGGAAACTAAGCCCACGGTTCATTGGACCGTTTGAAGTCTTGCAGAAAGTAAGATCGGTTGCATACCAATTGGCCTTACCACCCTCATTACAAGGCATCCACGATGTATTCCATGTATCCAGTCTCAGGAAATATTTTCCGGATCCGAATCATGTCATCCGATATGAACCCCTACAAGTTAAGGAAAATCTTACATACGTAGAAGAACCCATCCGGATTTTGGAGAAGACGGAAAGGAGGCTCAGAAATAGGAGCATTCCCTATGTTAAGGTGTTATGGAAACATCACAAGGTGGCAGAAGCAACTTGGGAGTTAGAAAGCGAAATACGTGAGAAATATCCCGCATTATTTTCACCAGGTGAGCAAATTTCGAGGACAAAATTCTTTTAAGGGGGGGAGAGTGTAAGGGCTATGCTTTCATGCTATTACTGACTAACTGTTTAGTTGCTGATTTTACCAGTTGCTTTTAATTTGTTATCCGACGAAAGTATTTAATCGACCGTGTGAGTTTTAACGACTAGTTTCAATAAAAAGGGGCGATTATTTGACTAACGTTATCATTGACGCTACTTATTTATAAAATTATTGAAGCAACGCTAAATCGAGTTTTTAAAATCGTTTTTCGTTTTACTTGGTTGAATCCCAAAATTTAAACTAAAATGTTGATTGTGGGTCGTTTTGATTCGGGTTTAGCCTAACCTTTAGCAAGTACGGGATCGGGATTCAGTTGAATGAAGTTAATTGAGTCAAAAAAAAAAGAAAAAGGTTGAAAAGGGGGACCGAAGTCGGGAGACCCCGACCCCCCCTCTCTCTCTCACCGCACGCTCTCTCTCTCTCTCTCTAGCCGAACTCTCTCTCTCTCTCTCTCTCTCTCTCTCTCTCACCGGCGACCGGCCACCTGGCGCTGCCGCCGGCCGGCACGCGTCATCGGCGAGAGAAAGGGACGGACGGTCCCCCACACCACGCGTCTCAGCCACCCGTTCCACCACCAGACTTCATCCACCTCGCTCAACCCCTCACCCACGCGTCTCCTCGCCCAGAACCGGCCGTCCACCTGCCGGAAACCGACGACCCACCTTCAACCTGGCCTCCTCTATAAATTAGAGCCAAAATCAAGCCTCAATCTGCCAGAATCATCACGAAACCGAGGGCTAGGGTTTGCTGACGGGCTTGGGTTCGGGAATTAGCGGTGTGGGAGCATCGGTATTCACCCTTTGAGGTTGAAACTAGGCTAGCCCAGGTAAGTGTTTCTCCCTCCTAAGTTATTACTATTTTCAAAGTTAATTTTTCAGCAGTTTAATGATGCATGTAACCTAGGCTTACTTCAATTCGTGTATGATGCTTGTTGAATGACCTAAATT
>JAKOGI010000586.1:390000-492500 GCA_029747015.1 Carnegiea gigantea | reverse complement strand
TTTACATACATTTACAAACTAAGAATACATTCTATAACATCATTAAACTGCAAGACCACTCCACTATGAGCACTCTTGACTCCCTTTTGAGCGAGGATAACTTTCATTTGGCATAAATGAGTCAATTTCTACCTGTCACAAGGAAAACCTAGGGAAAAAGGGTAAAGAGTAATGGGATGAGCAGCCACACGCTCAGTGAGTATTCCCAAACCTCTTAAAAGACAAAACCGTTGTAGGCAATAATGCCATTAATAGCCGTATGTCACGTGCTTACGTATTACCATCGTACCAGGAAATCATCGTCCCTAAGGACGGGTAGTTATCCCTAAACTTCATTCTAGTTGCTCAAACTCATTCTTAGGTCCCTAAATAACCAAATTTCTTTTAAAACCAGGCAAGCAAACACATAAGAAAGTAACGAAGGTTAAGCATAAAACTTTCATTCATATGTTATGCACATTCAAAGCTTAAATGTTTGATTCATTAAGGATATAGCCATGCCTTTCTTGAATTTTCATTCAAACACTCATTGATAAAATAAGTACAGAATATACACAAAGATCTTCTTTCCTTCTTTCTGAAAACACTTTATTTAACCTCTTGAATTAGCCAATATCATGTATTTAACCAGTACTATTATCGTATTGAACGATAGAGAGTTTTCGTTAATTCCAACTATAGGTTCTGTGACACATTCCATGAATCATGCTTTGTCTATCTAATTCACTTGTGTGAGATACTTAAACATATGGAGTAAGGATCATACAAGGAGCTGTCTTTCTCATAACATGCACATTTAAACTTATATGCACGATGCATTACAAGGAAATGGCCATACTTCACTTAGAACTTCATTCATAAGATATGCACAAGTTATACACAAGAAGCTTACTTTCTTTTTTTGGAAACACTTCATTTTAGCCTCTTGAGGCTCACATTCTTTAAAAGAAATCGCTTTTGAAATGGTCCTCGAATCACCCTTATAAGCTTTTTGAATCTCATTCAAACTTGGCCTCTTCAGGGCCCTTAAAAACTTTCCTTGAAATACTTAAAGACGGCGAAATGCCAACTACTTGTTCTCTTTAACTATGAAAATCCTCTAGGCATAAGATCATCATAGAGTGTTGGTTGGGAGAGATCTACACTCAATCCCAGTGAAACTTGCTTACACTAAGCTCCTACTCCCGGGATGGCAACTAAATTGGACCTTAACCCTCGTCAGGGTCTATAGGGCTTCCCATTACTGGGACCACTCCTTAGGTTAGGGATTGCCCCGTACAAGCAGGTTCACTCCCATGGGATTCCGCTGTTCAAGCGAGTTAACTCCCATCTTATTGTCCTTAAGTACAATATCTTAGCCGATTTAAAGCGCATGGCTATAATGGCTATTAAGTTTGCTGCCTTTCACAGCGAAATCCCTTTTCATGCAATGCACTCTCTTTCTATTGAAACTCCTTAGGGATTTCCCTATTCTAGCAGGTTCACTCCCAAAACTGTATTTGTATAGATAAAATAGGCCATCATTCGCTAATAGTTATGGCTACTATTAGTTACAACTACGAAAACCTTCTTTTTCAAACTCATCCTCACTCGCAAGGTGCAACTTAATGACATAAAAGGAAGGGTGGGTTCGCACGTAACACATTCAAACACTTCACAATCAACTCAGCAGAATAAGCCACATATGGCCTCGTAATCCACACGATTACGGTCAATCACAACCCAGGCTCCCTCCTCACATAACAACGACCACAAAGAACCTCAAAACTCTCATTAGTTCATCCTCAAGCCATCCGACTACCAACTCGTTTTTCAATTCTATAACCATAGCATATTATCATGAAAGTTAAATGAAATAGCTACGCATGAACTTACCGAGCGAGCAGCAACCACCCAACAACTCGATACAGCATATATAAACATATACATACATTTCCTTAAATTAAGTAAAGTACTCGACGAACTGAAGTGAACTAGCAAGACATGAAGCTAGCTTACATTCATAATTCACATTTAGGGAATAGGCATGCCATACTCATGTCATTTTCAAAGCATCACTAACCAACTTGACATACATCGACTTAAAACACGTTTAGGTCATGTCAAGGGCTACTTTTGAGGATGAATCAACTAACTCCACACTTAGGTTATTTCAAATGCTATTTTTAAACATGAGTTAACCAAATTACCATGCATCGCTTTCAAACATTATTTACTCACATAATAGCCAATTTGCTAAACATGAAAGCCACAAATTCTGACAAATCACATAGCATACTTTCTGCCCAACTAAGGAGATTATTCTGACCTAATTTAAGTGTCATTTCAGACCTAAAATCAGTTCGATCTTGAGCAACTTCTGGACAGCCTGTACACGCTTAATCTAAGCTTGAATTTAGTCGATCTTAACATGCATAAACCAGTGTGAAAATCAGTACAATTCTAAATAACAATCGAACAACCTACACATGCATATTCTAAGCCTGATTTCAATTAAACTAAAAATGTATATTCAGTCCCACAATTTCAGTTAGCCTATAATTGACATGCATCACAACTTGAGGCAAAACGTTTTTGAAATTACCAATAATTCAGGAGGCGAGAAACACCCACCTGGATTCCAAGCTAAGGGTTCATTCGAAGGGAATCGACCTTAGGTAATTGAAAACTCCCATCCTTGTCTCCTCGCTCCCTGACCACATGAACAAACCCAATCTACGCCTAACCCACACGAAAGCGGACCCCAATTCGACCCATTTTTGTAACCTAGCTTGAATCAGCCTTGCCTGATCTGATCCTAGCCCTCCTTTGGTTGTGCCTCGTCACCGGCATCACGCCCAACCACCTCCTGGTCGCCGGCCTCAGTCGCACCAATCGCTGCCAATGGGTCGCGCCAACCTTGAACCCTTTTTGCTCCCTTACTCTTTCGCTCACTCTCCCTCTTCGTCTCTCTTTCTCGCTCAGTCGTGGGTTGGGTCGGGCTCATGGAGGAGGCGCAGGGCTTGGCATGTGCACCGGGGTGGCGCTGCCACCGCCATCGCCGCCCCTCCTCCGCCTCTCTGTCTCCACCTTCTTCTCTATGCTGATGGGCGTCGGGGATGGGGTTTTGACAACCCCATTGCTCGTGTTTTGGCTGAAGAAGGGGGGGCTTCGGCCCCCCTTTTCATCTACTTTATTTTATATTTTTTTGTTTGTTCTGGTTTGGTCTCACTTGCTAAACCCAGCTCGGTCTGGACCTGCTAATCTCAATACTTCATATTCTAAACCCCAAATTAATAATACAACTTTTCGTCGATTGTTCATTTCTATGTATATATATATATAAGGGTTCGATTCCATAAACGAAGGGTTCAATTCGATAAATGATGAAACTAATTCTAAGGTTGACAACCTAATCGTATTCAAAGAAACGACTGAATTAATTATCGGCACAATTTAACACGAATTAATCTCAAATTCAATCATAACAGTAATAATTCTTTTTAATAAAATTATCGTGCACACAAGAACATCGATAATAATTTAACTTTGCTAGAACACGAATTTTGTAACGTAGAAGGTGAGACAGTCAACTTAACATAAAATAGAGAACGCAGGTCTTATATTCTTCCCCCCAAAAATGAATTTCATCCTCGAAATTTTAAAGCTGACAGTTCAAGTGAACACAAGACGTAAACACACATCCTACGATTTACAATGGTGGAATTCCAAAAAGGTTTCCTTTAGCAATCAGCTATATCTTATAAATCGAAAGAAAAGGCTTATGGTATCCAGTCTCCTCCTCGCCAATCCTCTTCAAGTCTCTACTCACTCTATTTAGGCGTCGAGGGCAAATGGCATTCAAGAGGGGCAAATGAGTTGGCATGAAATACCATATTGAGCTTGTTTTGAAAATGGACATAGAGTTTCGGTTGTTTAGACTCTATTCGCATAGGAAACAACAATTCTATACATACGCATCAATAAGTGGACATCTAAAGCTATGACAAATGGGACAATGACATCTCAAGGTCATATACTAGTAGTCTCATTCTAAAACATGAATTCAAGTCACTTTTGGGATCACAACGATTGACATGGAGATTCTTATAACACATTTGTGTAATGAGAACATTACATAGCACGACGTAGCATCACTTAAGCACAATAGCATCACATAACATCGCATAGTATCAGTACTTCAACTTCCTTAAGTCTAGGAATTGGAAATAATATGAAACCCGCTAATATACATATAGCAAGCAATTTACAAAATGAAAGCACATGTGACCGACATTTCTATATTTTTACATCAATTCCAGCTAACTTTTAGGCATTTCATTCATGGCAACTTAGACATGACATGTCAAGGTCGTATGAAGGCAGTTAAATTGGTTAGGTTCATTGAAAGGCATGAAGAAGTCCGATCACTTTAAGGTAAAATCAATTGATCAGGAAGCTACCACATTGCACCTAAGTAGCAGAGACATCATATTACGTCACATTGACAATGAAGGAACTTAGAGTAATGCTCAAATTCACATTGACGTCACGTAGGGTCTAAAATAGAGCACTAAGGATTAGGAACCATGAATAGCATGAACTAGCATGACATATCGATAGGGACAACTTTGAGAAGGTAATGCTAAGGTAGAATGTAAGTCAATGGTTTTGACCGTGGGGAGGCTCTCCCTAAGGTCCCCCCTTAGGACTGATTGTCCCTTAACTCATAGATTCACACAAATAAATGGTTATGCTCCTAGACAGATCCTGGCGCCTGTGGGTAATGGCCCCACTACGCTTCCGCTGTGCCACTCTGATGAATATGGAAAACAAAGGCAATGCGTGAATGTAAGTTCCTATAGTCGCTGTAGCATACTTTAAATACATGCGTATGTGGTTATTTAACTATAGCATGGGATCATAGAATCCATGGAGTGCAAATAATGACTCAAAGGTCATACCTTGCTATAAATTACAAAAGTTAAATCATTTAATTAATTCAGCCACTCGCTTATTCAAACTCAAGCCAAGCAAACCCAAAGAAGTGCAACAATTCATTCGTAAAACACATAGCTGGTCATAAATAAAGAACTTAAACAACCATATAAGCTTCTACGGTTTTAGGTTGTATGCAATGCTATGACTATACTTTAAAGCATTTAGGCTCGCAGTAGTGTCCCATGAAATGACATCTGGGTAAGTATACATGAGTGCAACCCTCACTTAAAACCTAAGGTCGAGATTATACCTCCAGGTTTGTCCAAACTGTTTGGAATTAGCCATTGATTAACTAACAGGGGTATGAACAATGACATTATTGGTTGTACGGATATACATTAGGGTTTTGTAACACATTTGTCTCAAAAGGCAATTGTGGAGGTATAAGGATCTCCTGGTACGGATGGAAAGGTTCTGCCTTCTACTATAGGCATTCTGATTTTTATACTTGGTGTTAATACTTAAGAAGATACTTAAAAGGTATAGTTTGTCGGCCCAAAAGATAACAAGGAGATGCATATGGTATAACAATTCCAAAGTCTGTCAGGTTCTTCCTTATATCTCCATTTTAGGTGTATTGGGGTTGATATAGACAGGACGCTATCAATCCTATTTCAAGAATAGCGTCTCATACTGTGATGAGGATAACGCTTAGCCGATGCATGAGTAACTGTGGTTTCATGTTGGAAAACAAGGAAGACTCCTTATGTAAATGACAATTCGGGTTAGGGCCTTATCAAAGCATTAATGGCACATACACGAAGGCTAACAATAACACTTAGGCAACAATCAACTAGACTCTATCACAATCACCCATATTGACATGCACGTGAATGAAGTTCTCACATAATTCCCTGAGTAAATGAGAAATTACGTAAAAAGGTGCATCATTTAAAAGGACTTTTAGTCAAGAAAACAATCTTTAATTACTTACTAACAACTTGTCATGAGCGCATCAAGCAACGAATGCATATTGATATGTAGGTATTCAAAACATTAATGTAAGATAAATGCAAGTCCTCAGACACAACCATAAGGCCTAACCAGATAATTAGAAAGATTTTAAATGTGAAAGCAAAACCTTAATTCACTGTTTAGGAAGGGTCTTACCTTTTAAAGCCTCTATATTTAAAAAGGAGAATGGTTTAACTGCGCCTAGCTCTTTCCCTACCAACCACTGGGTGCATCTACTCACTCTATTATCGGGCCCGAGAAGCAAATCGTACTTAAGGGGAATAATGACCTCAGAACTAAAACATCCTCAGTTGTCTGAGTTCAAACCACGTGCACTTAAAACTTTTGATTAAAATCGCTAAGGCGTGTAAGCAAAACAACTTTTGATTGAGCTAACATTTAACCCATCCATGAGAATATGAGTCACTCAGCCTACACCTTAGTATATGGTTCATTCATCCAACCAATCAGCTCACTCAAGCCGCACACAACTAACTAAATGCATCAATGTTCACATAAACTCACGTTCGCACACAAAGCAGGTATATAAAACATCATCGCGAACGCGTTCCTAGGCAACTATATGAGATGTAAGACTCAGGTCACGGCCTATGGTCGTAAGACCTTGCTTTGATACCACATTTGATGCAGGCCAGAGGCTAGAACAAGACCCTCATTCTGGACCAAAAAAGACTTTGCTGCTCAGCCACCAACAAGGCTAATTCTGTGAGGCAATACAATTAAGTTTGGAGGCCATTTTAGGGAAGACCTTGCTTTGCTGGACACCCTAGTATCACTGCTAGCCAAGCCAAGTCATTTTGAGGCTCAAACAGCAGCCTTAGTTCAGTTCACTTCAAATGAAGTACATCCTGCAGTCAGCATGTTTGAGGTTATTTTGCCTGCTTCCGGTAACACATGCATGCCTAAGGAATTCAATCCCTTTTAATCAGTACCCTAACTCATTTGTCAGCTCATAATCAACTCTTAAATGATAAAGGTTACTTGATTTTGTCCTGAAATTAATTCTGGTAGTAGCAGTTCAGCAGTAGGTCAAGAAGCAGCAACAGCAGTTTAAAGAGAGAATTTTCCCCCAACTTAGCATCTCGTTTTTAGCAAGTCTAAGTGTTAAGTCATAAATCATGCGTTGCTTTAATAATTATTTTGATTATGTTATATGTATTATTTTGTCTAATTTGCTTTATTTTATATATTTTCAGGTTAAGCGTTAATAAAATAAAGAGGAGAAGAGAAGATGTTGAAGATCGGGTTTTATTTACTGAAAGATTTTACAAGTAAATTTATCAAGTTGGTCCACAAATAATGAATTATGAAAAATAATATTTTCATAAGGATTTATTTGGGCTTGGATTACTACTCCTGATTGAAGAGGGATTAGAAGACTTGGAAGAGAAGGAGTCCAAAGAAGAAAACTCTAGTAGAATGATACTATAAAAACCTATCTCTTATCCTCTAAAACCTACACACCAAAATTACTAGCCTCCTTTACGCCTAGCCCCACCAATCTTCACGCCACACATCATCTCTCCTACACTCACATCTCACACCTAATCCTCTGAAAATCGACTCCAGCCACCCCCCCAATTTCTTATTTCCTCACCTCCATCATCAAATCCCTCCTACAATCTCATCACAATCATCATCACCATCAAAATCATCATCATCATCCATCTCCCATCAGAAGCCAAAGTAGTTTTCTATTATTTATTATTTATTTTTATTTTATTTGTGTTTGATTTATTATTAAACATGAAAGCTTTGGTTAATTGTTATGATTTTATTTTTAATATGAGTGTGCAGTTTCCTTGTACTTAGTATAATCTGCTTGAAACCATGCTAGATTAGTTATTTTGAAACAAGTTTCATGCTTTATTGTCTAATTGATTTTTATTCATGATTCTATAACGATTGTAACACCAACACCACCTCCAAGTGTGGGTCCCGCTTTCGCGGGGTCTAGGAAGATCCAACTGTAGGCAACCTTACCTCTACCGGTATTCCTACCTGTAGAGAGGCTGATTCCAAGAGACCCACATGAAAGGATTTTGTGAAAATATTTTATAGAGAAAAGATTTTGTGAAAAAATTAAATGGGAAAATTAAGGACACATATCAAGGAATGACCAAGATATATTAAAAGAACTAGTTGCTGAAACTATGTAGCATAAGAACAATCTATTAGCGGAAGGTGATATACCTTAATAGCCCGAGGTAAGCGAACGATGATTCCTCCCAGAAGAAAGTACTACCTGCATACAAACACGATATGCGAAAAAACCACTACCAGCACTATGCCACTGCACCAAAAGGCAACTATAGGGTGAACTCTCTGTGATCTAAGATCCTAATCCTATCCCGCCACTGCTTCTTATCCTGAGCCAAGTCCTCTGTCAAACCGACAACTTTCAAGTCCTCTCTAATCACCTCGTCCAAACTCTTCTTTGGTCATCCCCTCCCTCTTGCCTTCGGGGATATTGATCAGCTCACATCTCCTCACTAGAGCATCCACACTCCTCCTTTTCACATGGCCAAACCATCGGAGTCTTGTTTCTCTCATCTTATCTTCGATGGGAGCTACTTTAACTAAGTCCCGGATAACTCCATTCCTAATTCTGTCTATCCTCGAATACCCACACATCTACCTAATCATCCTCATCTCTGCTACTAACAACCTTTGAACATGCGTCTTTTTTAGAGGCCAACATTCCGATCGATAAAGAACAGCCAGTCTAGCTACCATACGATAGACTTTGCCTTTCAATCCTAGGGGCACCCTCTTATCACACAGCACACTTTAGGTATACTTCCATTTTTGCCAGCCTCCTTTTATTCACTGGTTAATGTCTTCGTCAATATCTCTATTCTGCTAAATGATCGAGCCTAAATACTTAAACTTATCGACCTTAGTTATCGACCTCCCATCCAAGGTAACTTCTCCCGCCTATCTACCCTTCTACTGAAACAGCAATGAAGGTATTCTACCTTTGATCTGCTTACTCTAAAATCTCTAGATTCTAGTGTATGCCTCCATCGCTTCAACTTGTCATTAACTCGCTGTCTGGTCTCGTCAATAAGAACAATGTCATCTGCTAATAACATACACCATGGTAACTCATCTTGAATCCCTCTTGTCAGTACATCCATAACTAGAGTGAAAAGAAAAGGGCTTAAGGCAGAACCCTGACGCAGGCCCATACCAACGAAGAAGTCATTGGTGACACCTCCTGGCATCCTAACACTCATCCTACCTCCCTCATATGTGTCCTTAATAACTCGAATATATAAGGATGACACTCCTTTCTTTTCCAAGCATCGCCAAACCACTTCACACGGAACTCTATCGTATGCTTTTTCTAGGTCAATGAACACCATATGCCTAATGAACCTAAACTAATCGAGAATCCATGAGAATTGATGATTGATTTGACTTAGGCATTTCACTTTGCCTTTAAAGAGGGTTGTGATACTTCGATTATCAGTTTTAAAACAACCAGCTAAGGCAGAAATGCTTGATTAATGCATGAATTGAGAAATTGCTAGTTTTGTGTAATTCCATAATTATTTATCTATGAGATTAGATAGTAGATTAGTTAAATTTTATTCTCATCTTTGGATTCGCCTAGCATATCTTGAGAGAATATAGCCTAGCAGTTTCACCTAGTCTCTGTGAGATCGACCTTGATGTGCTACAACGCCACCGTGCGCTTGCGGTCGTATCAAGCTTTTAGCACCATTGTCGGGGACTAGCGTCGAATATTGGGTTTTTCCTAATAGGTTTGACCAAGCATTTTATTTTTCTTTGGAAAAAAACCTATAAAATTTTTTTTTAAAATTAACAAAAAAAATTGAAAAAAACAATGGTAATTTTCCATTTCCCCCATCTCGAGTATAAATTATTTTGGAGGTATTATAAGCATTTAAATGTTTTTTCTTGCACAATATGGTTATTGTGTTGGTAAATGGAAAAGTTTGGCCATTGTTGATGAGGGTGCGAATAGTAAAACTTGTATTCTTTTAGAGTTTTGGAGTTTTCATGCTAAAAATGTTGATAAGGAATGTTATTTGCTTAAGTGGATTGTTTGGGATTCATTTGAGTTTGAAAAGGCTAGTCGTGTTTCTAGATATTCTTTTTTTGTTCCTTGTGCATTCTATTCTAGATCTTATTATGCCCCTTTTGGTGTGACTTCTGTAATTCTTTTGATCATGAAACTAATTCGTGTCCTTATTATGAATGTTATGATAAACCTTACTTAGCATCACCCTGGGACAATACTGACGTTATCCTATCCTTACCTGATCCATCCTTCCTTTTAGCCCAGTGCACGGGGCTCGAGGCGGGTGAACCTTTTGGGGTAGTTGCTAGGTTTGATGTTGTTAAGGCATGTTTTAAGTCAGAAGATACTTTTGATAAGGTGCATGGTCTAGTTAAGACTCCTTTGGAGGGGCCACGTGATATGTTTATGCGTGAGGAATCTCCAAGTCTTAGTTGTAATATTGATATCCCTAATCTCGTTGATCATACCCATGTTTGCCCTACATGTTTGTAACCCACTATTTCCCCCGAATATTCTTTAGATGCACCCACTGAAAATTTTGTGATTTTTGACGCTAATGTTGATTTGGGTTGTGAGGACAAAATGTTTAATGTGGCTAGTGGGAATGCTAATAATTTTGTGTCCCTAGGTTGCTTTAATGGGTTTAACGCCTCTCTTGATCCATATTACATATACCTAGAGGACTTGCCTAGGAAAATCATGTGGACTACATTCTTTAATCCTTTTTATGATTTTTCTATGGCAATTGATAAAGTTAATAGGATACTTATAATCTTTGGTGTGATTTTGGTTATTACCTCTTATCTTTTATTTTTTGAATTGTAGTCCCAGGAGTTTGATAAGCTCCTGCGTGCATTGATGATGTTCGATTTAAAGGGCCGAGTCTTGTCAACATGATGGAGTGGCTAATGCCCCATGTGCCCCTGTTATTATGAGGTCGTATAGCTTAGGTGCACTCTGTACCTAACCTGGTGAGATTATTTTATTTTGTTCCCCTTCTCTTACTCTCTTTCGTGTGAATAATAATGCTTTACTTAACCATGGCGGAAGGGTAGTTTCTATGTTTTCTATTTCAGTTACTAGTTTGCATTCTTGTTAGAGCATATAGTTTTAGGTTTCTTTTTGTTAGCATGTTGCATTTAGTTGATTTTTATGTTTGTAGTTTAGATTTGCATATAGAGATAGTGAGGATTGGTTTGAGATAAGCTCCAATAATGCTTTTCTGTTAGCAGAATAGCTTTCATGAACTTAAATATATCTAGATGTGCAACCCTTTTGGAGCTAAACTTTTTGAAGGTTTTGTAAATACTTCTTGTTTTAACCCTTGTCTTGATTAAAAGATAAGTTGCCTACTAGAGTAATTAGCACTAATGTTGGTACATAGACTCATTTTATGAGCTAATTGTGACTTTGGTAGGTATCCCGTGAGAGTTTGAGCACTATTTGCATTGATCATTATATTTAGTCGCATGTTTGTTTCATGTGTGTGACTCTTCCATGTTATATCTCTAGAACTTGCTTTGGCTCTTGTTCAAAACCATCTTAGCATGTGCATAGTTGATGATATGATAGAGGCATTTCTTTCTTTAACCATTTTAGCCGCATAACCAAATAGTCTATCCTTTTGTCACATGTTTTTCCCTTTTGCTAGCCCCTTTGAGCTTATATCCGTTTTTTTGTGATCCCTTCATCTTAGTCCTTGGCTAAACACATATTCCCACCTTTAAGCCATGTCTATGGAGCATCACTTCATCTATTAGGGGGTGGTTTTAGGGATGATTAAGTTTAAGGTGGCTTTGGTATGTTGGTTTGTTGAGGGATTGATCATATTGAGCATTTGCTTTGGTTCCCTCTTGTTTAGGTTGTGTGTTTATATAATCGGTTGTGACTTGATGGTTCATGATCCTATGCCTTTCAATAATTGTAATTTTTGTTTCATTGCACAAAAAAATTATGTTAAAAGAAAAAAAAGAAAGATGAAGTCATCTTGCCAGAAAAAAAGCAAAGTAAAAAAAAGGTAAAAGAAAAAAAAGAAGCGAAAAAAAAAACAAAAAATCCCCATAATTGGCATTGGATATATAAAAAGCTTGTGTTCCTTTCTTTGTCAACTCATTTTTTATTTGATTCATTGGGGTATGTTCATTATGTTGTTGAGGTTTGGAGTGCTGGTAAACTTCATAGCTAATTGGTTGTTTGTTGGTTACTCTATAGTCATTTGGCTAAATAGCTCCACATTGCCCAATTGCATTTATCCACTCCTTTCCTTTAACTTTTTTAGCCCACATTACAACTCTATTAAAGTCCTCTTGATTGTCTTGTGCACATTGCACTTTAGTGGTGGAGAATTTGAGAGCCTTGTCAAGCTTATGGAAGATTGCATATTTGGGATAAGTCTTGAGTGAACCTATGCTATATTTCAAACACTTGAGTGGGAGTGATTTACATTTCCCAAAAGTGGGACTCTACCAGTCACATTAGACTCTAATCAATTCCATGTGCTTACATGATATGCTTTGTGGTTCCTTGGGGGTGATCAAGTCTGATATCGAGCTTGTGGTCTCGTCCTTTTTTGAATATAGTTACCTTCTTCCAAATTTTGAAATGTTTTGCACGCTGTTTGGGATTGTCGTTGATTGATATTCTTGCTTGTGATATGCTGTGGCTTGGCTACTTTAAAGAGGTTGTTATGTTTTGAGTCCTAGATGCATCTTCCCTTGTCGATTTTATATAGTGTCTGCTTGAGGACAAGAAACAGTTTAAGCTTGGGGGAGTTTGATAAGTGCTTAATGTGCATATCATTTTAGGGTTATTTTTCCACATTTTTAGGCGAATTATGTGCTTTATGCTATGATTTTTACTCTTATTCTCGATTTATGCTTGTGTATAGCTGTCTAATGTATTTTGCAGGATTTTAGGCATTTCTACCCAGCATCTGAGCCTAGATGAGTATATTTTGACTCACCACGGATGCCCCTAAGTTGCTATGCCCGCAAAGTAAGAGGAGAATAGAAGAATGATGAGCCAGAGAGCAGCACGGTCTGCCCATGGTAGATGCCACGGACCGCGGTGGAAGTGTAACTGCTAGCTTGTTCATTTTCCCTCATTTCGTGGCTGAGATTGATTTGATTTTCCTATAAATAGTGCATCCCTTGGCTGCTGAAAGATCATTCCCATCCCATCATTCCATTCTCCATATCATTCTACTTAGGATTAGAGTTTAGATTGGGGGAGAGAGAGAGTGAGTTGAAATGAAGATTTTGTAAGGTTTCCATCCCGAGTTTGCATAACGGTTCAAGCACGTTCTTTGGCTAAGCATCTCTTTCCTCTTCTCTTCTCTTCTCTTTTCTCATTTTTATGTTTTGTAGATTTGATTATCTTTGTTGTTTTGATTTTGGATTTACGCAAACATTTGTTAGTTTATTGTCTTGTGGGAAACTTGATCACTTTCTTGTATAATGTGGGTATTTGGATAAAGGACTGAAAGGTGAAATCTCAAATACTGGAATCCTAAGATTTGACTTGATTGAGTAATGTTTTGGGAGAGAATTACTGATTGAGAAACTATTGATTTGATAATCATGTTCCTAATGAACCTAAACTAATTAGGAATCCATGAGAATTGATAATTGATTTGATTTAGGTATTTCACTTCGCCTTGAAAGAGGGTCGAGATACTTCGATTAACGGTTTTAAAGCAACCAGTTAAGGAAGAAGCACTTGATTTTTGCATGAATTGAGAAATTGCTAGTTATGTATAACTCTATAATTATTTATCCATTAGAGTAGATAGTAGATTAGTTAAATTTCATTCTCAACTTTGGATTCGCCTAGCATATCTTGAGGGAATATAGCCCAGTAGCTTCATCTGGTCTCTGTGAGATCGACCTTGATGTGCTACAACGCCATCGTGCACTTGCGGCCGTATTAAGTTTTTGGCGCCGTTGTCGGGGACTAGCGTCGAATATTAGGTTTTTCCTGATAGGTTTGACTAAGCATTTTATTTTTCTTTGGAAAAAAAAACCTATAAAAAAATTTTGAAAATTAACCCAAAAAAATTGGAAAAAACGATGGCAATTTTTCATTTTCCCAACTCGAGCATGAATTGTTTTGGAGATATTTTAAGCGTTCAAATGTTTTTCTTGCTCCATATGGTTATTGTGTTGGTAAATGGGAAATTTTAACCATTATTGATGAGGGTGTAAATAGTAAAACTCGTATTCTTTTAGAGTTTTGCGGTTTTCATGCTAAAAATGTTGATGAGGCATGTTATTTGCTTGAGTGGATTGCTTGGGATTCATTTGAGTTTGAAAAGGCTAGTTATGTTTCTAGATATTCATTTCTTAATCCTTGTGTATTCTATTCTAGATCTTATTATGCCCCCTTTTGGTGTGACTTCTGTAATTCTTTTGACCATGAAACTAATTCATGTACTTATTATGCATGCTATGATAAACCTTACTTAGCATCACCCTGGGACAATACTGATGTTGTCCTATCCTTACCTGATTCATCCTGCCTTTAAGCCCAGTGCACGGGGCTTGAGGCAGGTGAACCTTTTGGGGTAGTTGCTAGGTTTGATGCTGCTGATGCATGTTTTAAGTCAGAAGATACTTTTTATAAGGTGCATGATCTAGTTGAAACTCCTTTGGAGGGGTCACGTGATATGTTTATGTATGAGGAATCTCCTAGCCTTTGTTGTAATATTGATCTCCCTAATCTCGTTGATCATACCCATGTTTGCCCTACGTGTTCATAATCCTCCATTTCCCTCGAATATCCTTTAGATGCGCCCATTGAAAATCCTACGATTTTTGATGCTAATGTTGATTTGGGTTACGAGGACAAAATGTTTAATGTGGTTGGTGGGAATGCTAATAATTTTGTGTCCCTAGGTTGCTTTAGTGGGTTTAATGCCTGTCTTGATCTATATTACATGTACCTAGAGGACTTGCTTAGGAAAATCATGTGGACTACATTCTTTAATCCTTTTTAAGATTTTTCTATGGCTATTGACAAAGTTAAGAGGACACTTATACTCTTTGGTGTGATATTGATTATTGCCTCTTGCCTTTTATTTTCTGAATTGTGGTCACAGGAGTTTGATAAACTCCTGAGTGCATTGACGATGTCCGATTTAAAGGGCCGAGTCTTAACAATGTGATGGAGTGGCTTATGCTTCATATGCCCCGGTTATTACGAGGTCGCGTAGCTTAGGTGCACTCTGCTCCTAACCTGGTGGGATTATTTTATTTTGTTCCCCTTCTCTTGCTCTCTTTCTTGTGAATAATAATACTTTATCTAAGCATGGGGGAAGGGTAGTTTCTATGTTTTCTATGTCTGTTCTTAGTTTGTGTTCTTGTTAGAGCATATAGTTTTAAGTTTCTTGTTGTTAGCATGTTACATTTAGTTGATTTTTAGGTTTGGATTTTAGATTTGCATATAGAGATGGTGAGGATTGGTTTGAGATAACCTCCAATGATGCTATTGTTTAGGCAAAATAGCTTTCATGAGCTTGAATATATTTTGATGTGTAATCCCTTTTGGTGCTAAACTTTTTGAAGGTTTTGTAAAAACTTCTTGTTTTAACCCTTGTCTTGATTAAAAGCTAAGTTACCCCCTTGAGCCATTAGCAGCAATGTTGGTACGTGGACTCATTTTATGAGCTTATTGTGACTTTGGTAGATATCCTGTGAGATTTTGAGCCTTATTTGGACTAATTATTATATTTAGTCTCATGTTTCTTTCATATGTGTGACTCTTCCATGTTGCATCTCTAGAACTTGTCTTGACTCTTGTTCCAAACCACATTAGCATGTGCATAGTTGATGATATAATAGAGGCATTTCTTTCTTTGACCATTTTAGCTATGTAACCAAATACCTTATCCTTGTGGTACATGTTTTTCCCCTTTGCTAGCCCCTTTGAGCTTATATTCGTCATTATTATGATCCCTTCATCTTAGCCCTTGACCGCACACATATTCCTACCTTTAAGCCAAGTCTAAGAGCATCACTTCATCTATGTAGTGGGTTATTTTGGGGATAATTAAGTTTAAGGTGGCCTTGGTATGTTCGTTTATTGAGGGATTGATGTATTGAGCATTTGCTTTGGTTTCCTCTTGTTTGGGTTGTGTGCTTACGTATTCGGTTGTGAGTTGATAGTTCGTGATCCTATGCCTTTTAATAATTGTAATTTTTGTTTCATTGCACAAAAAAAAAAATGTTTAAAAAAAAGGAAGATGAAGTTATCTTCCCTTAAAAAAAAAAAAAACCAAAGCAACAAAAAAAGAAAAAAAAAAAAGTAAAAAAAAAAAAAAAAAAAAAAAAACCTCTATGATTGGCATTGGATACTAAAAAGCTTGTGTTCTTTTCTTTGTCAACTCATTTCTTATTTGATTCAATGGAGTATGTTCATTATGTTGTTGAGGTTTGTGGTGTTGGTAAACTTTATAGTTAATTGGTGGATTGTTGGTTACTCCATAGTCATTTGGCTAAATAGCTCCACATTGCCCAAAAGCATTTGTCCGCTCCTTTCTCTTAACCTTTTTAGCCCATATTACAACCCTATTAAAGTCCTCTTGATTGTCCTGTGCACATTGCATTTTAGTGGTGGAGAATTTGAGAGCCTTGTCAAGCTTATGGAACATTACATCTTTGAAATGAGTCTTGAGTGAACCTATACTGTATTTCAAGCACATGAGTGGAAGTGTTTCACATTTCCCAAAAGTGAGGCTCTACCGATCCATAAGACTATAATCAATTCCATGTGCTTGCATGATATGCTTCGTGGTTCCTTGGGGGTGATCAAGTTTGATATCGAGCTTGTGGCCTTGTACATTTTTGAAAACTTTCACCTTCTTCCAGATTTTGAAATGTTTTGTGCACTGTTTGGGGTTGCCGTTGATTGATATTCTTGCTTGTGATATGCTATGGCTTGCCTACTTTAAAGAGGCTGTTATGTTTTGAGTTCTAGGTGCATCTTCCCTTGTCAGTTTTATATAATGCTTACTTGAGGACAAGCAACAGTTTAAGCATTGAGGAGTTTAATAAGTGCTTAAAGTGCATATCATTCTATGGTCATTTTCCCACATTTTTAGGAGAATTATGTGCTTTATGCTATGATTTATACTCTTATTCTCGATTTATACTTAGGTATAGTTATTTGATGTATTTTGTAGGATTTTATGCCTTTCGACCCAGCATTTGACCCTAGATGAGTACATGTTAACCCACAATGGATGCCCTATGTTGCTATGCCCGTGGGGCAAGAGAAGACCAAAAGAGTGACGGGCTAGAGAGCACCACGGTCTGGCCATGGTAGATGCCACGGACAGTGGTGGAGGTGTAACTGCTAGCCTGTTCATTTTTCTTTATCGTGTGGCTAAGATTGATTTGATTTTCCTATAAATAGGGCATCCTTCGGCTGCTGAAAGATCATCCCCATCGAGCCATTCCATTCTCCATATCATTCTGCTTAGCATTAGAGTTTAGATTAGGGGGAGAGAGAGAGTAAGTTGAAGTGAAGATTTTATAAGAATTCCATCCCAGGTTTGCACAACGGTTCAAGCGCGTTCTTTGGCTGAGCATCTCTTCCTTCTTCTCTTCTCTTCTCTTTTCTCATTTTTATCTTTTGTAGATTTGATTATTTTTCTTGTTTTGATTTTGGATTTATGCAAACATTCATTAGCTTCTTGATCTTGCGTTGATATCATTTGGTGCTTTCAGAATTGTTAGATTGTTTTATGGAATTCTAGAAGTTTATTGTCTTGTGAGAAACTTGCTCACTTTCTTGCATGTTGTGGGTATTTGGATGAGGGAATAAAAGGTAAAATCAAATACTGGAATCTTAGGATTTGACTTGATTGAGTAATGTGTCGAGAGAAAATTATCGATTGAGAAACCATTGATTTGATAATCGTGTACCTAATAAACCTAAACTAATCGAGAATTCATGAGAATTGATGATTGATTTGATTTTGGTAATTCACTTCACCTTGAAAGAGGGTCGTGCTAGTTTGATTATCGGTTTTAAAACAACCAGTTAAGGAAGAAGTGCTTGATTGATGCATGAATTGAGAAATTACCAGTTTTGTATAATTCCATGATTATTTATTTATTAGATTAGATAGTAGATTAGTTAAATTTCATTCTCAACTTTAGATTCGCCTAGCATATCTTGAGGCAATATAGCCCAATAGTTTCACCTAGTCTCCATGGGATCAACCTTGATGTGCTAGAATGTCGCCATACGCTTGCGGCCGTATCAAGTTTTTAGCACCGGTGCCGGGGACTAGCGTCGAATATTGGGTTTGTCCTGATAGGTTTGACTAAGCATTTTATTTTTCTTTGGGAAAAAAAACTTATAAGAAAAATTTTGAAAATTAACCCCAAAAAAATTGAAAAAAAACAATGGTAATTTTCCATTTTCCCTAACTCAAGCATGAATTATTTTGGAGGTATTTTAAGCGTTTAAATATTTTTCTTACTCAATATGGTTATTGTGTTGGTAAATGGGAAATTTTGGCCATTGTTGATGAGGATGTGAATAGTAAAACTCGTATTCTTTTAGAGTTTTGGGGTTTTCATGCTAGAAATGTTGATGAGGCATGTTATTTGCTTGAGTAGATTGTTTAAGATTCATTTGAGTTTTAAAAGGCTAGTCGTGTTTCTAGATATTCATTTTTTGATCCTTGTGCATTCTATTCTAGATCTTATTACGCCCCTTTTTGGTGTGACTTCCATAATTCTTCTGAGCATGAAACTAATTCGTGTCCCTATTATGCATGCCATGATCAACCTTACTTAGCATCACCCTGGGACAATACTAATGTTTTCATATCGTTACCTGATTCATTCTTCCTTTTAGCTCAGTGGACGAGGCTCGAGGCAGGTGAACCTTTTGGGGGAGTTACTGGGTTTGATGTTGCTGATGCATATTTTAAGTCAGAAGATACTTTTGATAAGGTGCATTATCTAGTTAAAACTCCTTTGAAGGGGTCACGTGACATGTTTATGCATGAGGAATCTCCTAGCCTTAGTTGTAATATTGATATCCCTAATCCCATTGATCATACCCATGTTTGGCCTACGTGTTCACAATCCTCCATTTCCCCCGAATATTCTTTAGATGCGCCAATTGAAAATCCTATGATTTTTTATGCTAATGTTGATTTGGGTTTTGAGAACAAAATGTTTAATGTGGTTGGTTGGAATGCTGATAATTTTGTGTCCCTAGGTTGCTTTAGTGGGTTTAACGTCTCTCTTGATCCATATTACATATACCTAGAGGACTTGCCTAGGAAAATCATGTGGACTACATTCTTTAATCCTTTTTATGATGGCCATTGATAAAGTTAAGAGGATACTTATGCTCTTTGGTGTGATTTTGGTTATTCCTCTTACCTTTTATTTTCTAAATTGTGGTCCCAGGAGTTAAACTCCTGCGTGCATTAACGATGTTCGATTTAAAGGCCTGAGTCTTGACAACATGATGGTGTGGCTGATGCGTCTTGTGCCCCGGCTATTACAAGGCTGCATAGCTGAGGTGCACTCTGCACCTAACCTAGTGAGATTATTTTATTTTGTTCCCCTTCTCTTACTCTCTTTCCTTTGAATAATAGTGCGTTATCTAAGTATGGGGGAAGGGTAGTTCCTATGTTTTCTATTTCAGTTAATAGTTTGCATTCTTATTAGAGCATATAGTTTTAGGTTTCTTTTTGTTAGCATGTTGCATTTAGTTGATTTTTAGGTTTGCATTTTAGATTTGCATATAGAGATGGTGAGGATTGGTTTGAGATAACCTCCAATGATGGTTTTGTTTAGGCAAAGCAGGTTTCATGAGCTTGAGTATATTTTTGATGTGTAATCCCTTTTGGTGCTAAACTTTTTGAAGGCGCGGTAAATACTTCCTGTTTTAACCCTTGTCTTGATTGAAGGCTAAGTTATCCCCTCGAGCCATTAGTAGTAATGTTGGCACATGGACTCATTTTATGAGCTTATTGTGACTTTGGTATATATGCCATGAGATTTTGAGCCTTATTTGGACTAATTATTATATTTAATCTCATGTTTCTTTTATGTGTGTGACTCTTCCATGCTGAATCTCCGGAACTTGCCTTGACTTTTGTTTCAAACTACATTAACATGTGTATAGTTGATGATATGATAGAGGCATTTCTTTCTTTCACCATTTTAGCCACATAACCAAATAGCTTATCCTTGTGTTACATGTTTTTCCCCTTTACTAGCCCCTTTGAGCATATATCCATTTTTGTTGTGATCCCTTCATCTTAACCCTTTGCCAAACACATATCCCTAACTTTAAGCCGAGTCGATGGAGCATCACTTCATTTATGTAGTGGGTGGTTTTGGGGATAATTAAGTTTAAGGTGGCTTTGGTATGTTGGTTTGTTGAGGGAGTGATGTATTGAGCATTTGCTTTGGTACCCTCTTGTTTGGATTGTGTGTTTATATATTCGATTGTGAGTTGATAGTTCGTGATCCTATGCCCTTCAATAATTGCAATTTTTGTTTCATTGCACAAAAAAATTATGTTAAAGGAAAAAAAAGAAGATAAAGTCATCTTGCCAAAAAAAAAGCAAAGCCAAAAAAAAAGGTAAAAGAAAAAACAAGAAGCTAAAAAAAAAAATTCCATGATTGGTATTGGATATGTAAAAAGCTTATGTTTCTTTTGTTTGTCAAGTCATTTCTTATTTGATTCATTAGAGTATGTTCATTATGTTGTTCAGGTTTGGAGTGTTGGTAAACTTCATAGTTAATTGGTGGATTGTTGGTTACTCCATAGTCATTTGGCTAGATAGCTCCACATTGCCTAAATGCATTTCTCCGCTCCTCTCCCTTAACCTTTTTACCACACATTAAAACCCTATTAAAGTCCTCTTAATTGACTTGTGCACATTGCATTTTAGGGGTGTAGAATTTGAGAGCCTTGTCAAGCTTATGGAGGATTGCATCTTCAGAATGAGTCTTGAGTGAACCTATGTTGTATTTCAAACAGATAAGCAGGAGTTATTCACATTTTCCAAAAGTGAGGCTCTATTGGTCCATTAGACTCTAATCAATTCCATGTGCTTGCATGATATGCTTTGGGGTTCCTTGGGGGTGATCAAGTTTGATATCGAGCTCGTGGTCTCACACTTTTTTGAAAACATTCACCTTCTTCCTAATTTTGAAATGTTTTGTACACTGGTTGGGGTTGCCGTTGATTGATATTCTTGCTTGTGATCTACTGTGGCTTGCCTACTTTAAAGAGGTTGTTATGTTTTGAGTCCTAGATGCATCTTCCCTTATCGATTTCATATAGTGTTTGCTTGAGGACAAGCAACAGTTTAAGCATGGGGGAGTTTGGTAAGTGCTTAAAGTGCATATCATTTTAGGATCGTTTTTCCATATTTTTAAGAGAATTATGTGCTTTAAGCTATGATTTATGCTCTTATTCTCGATTTAGGCCTGGTTATAGTTGTTTGATGTATTTTGCAGGATTTTAGGCCTTTCTACTTAGCATTTGACCTGAGATGAGTATATTTTGACTCACCACGGATGCCCCTAAGTTGCTATGCCCGTGGAGCAAGAGAAGAACAGAAGAATGATGAGCCAAAGAGCACCATGGTCTACCCGTGGTAGATGCCAAGGATATTGGTGGAGGTGTAACTACTAGCCTGTTCGTTTTTCCTCATTGTGTGACTGAAATTGATTTGTTTTTCCTATAAATAGGGCATCCGTCGGCTGCTGAAAGATCATTCCCATCGCATCATTCCATTCTCTATATCATTCTACTTAGGATAAGAGTTTAGATTAAGGGAAGAGAGTGTGAGTTGAAGTGAAGATTTTACAAGAATTCCACCCCAGTTTTGCACGACGGTTCAAGCGCATTCTTTGGCTGAGCATCTCTTCCTTCTTCTCTTCTCGTCTCTTTTCTCATTTTTATGTTTCGTAAATTTGATTATCTTTATTGTTTTGATTTAGGATTTATGCATGCTATGATCAACCTTACTTAGCATCACCCTGGGACAATACTAATGTTTTCATATTGTTACCTGATTCATTCTTCCTTTTAGCTCAGTGGACGAGGCTCGAGGCGGGTGAACCTTTTGGGGAAGTTACTGGGTTTGATGTTGCTGATGCATATTTTAAGTCAGAAGATACTTTTGATAAGGTGCATTACCTAGTTAAAACTCCTTTGAAGGGGTCACGTGACATGTTTATGCATGAGGAATCTCCTAGCCTTAGTTGTAATATTGATATCCCTAATCCCATTGATCATACCCATGTTTGGCCTACGTGTTCACAATCCTCCATTTCCCCCGAATATTCTTTAGATGCGCCAATTGAAAATCCTATGATTTTTGATGCTAATGTTGATTTGGGTTTTGAGAACAAAATGTTTGATGTGGTTGGTTGGAATGCTGATAATTTTGTGTCCCTAGGTTGCTTTAGTGGGTTTAATGTCTCTCTTGATCCATATTACATATACCTAGAGGACTTGCCTAGGAAAATCATGTGGACTACATTCTTTAATCCTTTTTATGATGGCCATTGATAAAGTTAAGAGGATACTTACGCTCTTTGGTGTGATTTTGGTTATTCCTCTTACCTTTTATTTTCTGAATTATGGTCCCAGGAGTTAAACTCCTGCGTGCATTAACGATGTTTGATTTAAAGGCCTGAGTCTTGACAACATGATGGTGTGGCTGATGCTTCTTGTGCCCCGGCTATTACAAGGCTGCATAGCTGAGGTGCACTCTACACCTAACCTGGTGAGATTATTTTATTTTGTTCCCCTTCTCTTACTCTCTTTCCTTTGAATAATAATACGTTATCTAAGCATGGGGGAAGGGTAGTTTCTATGTTTTCTATTTCAGTTAATAGTTTGCATTCTTATTAGAGCATATAGTTTTAGGTTTCTTTTTGTTAGCATGTTGCATTTAGTTGATTTTTAGGTTTGCATTTTAGATTTGCATATAGAGATGGTGAGGATTGGTTTGAGATAACCTCCAATGATGGTTTTGTTTAGGCAAAGCAGGTTTCATGAGCTTGAGTATATTTTTGATGTGTAATCCCTTTTGGTGCTAAACTTTTTGAAGGTGCGGTAAATACTTCCTGTTTTAACCCTTGTCTTGATTGAAGGCTAAGTTATCCCCTCGAGCCATTAGTAGTAATGTTGGCACATGGACTCATTTTATGAGCTTATTGTGACTTTGGTATATATGCCGTGAGATTTTGAGCCTTGTTTGGACTAATTATTATATTTAGTCTCATGTTTCTTTTATGTGTATGACTCTTCCATGCTGAATCTCCGGAACTTGCCTTGACTCTTGTTTCAAACTACATTAACATGTGTATAGTTCATGATATGATAGAGGCATTTCTTTCTTTCACCATTTTAGCCACATAACCAAATAGCTTATCCTTGTGTTACATGTTTTTCCCCTTTACTAGCCCCTTTGAGCATATATCCATTTTTGTTGTGATCCCTTCATCTTAACCCTTTGCCAAACACATATCCCTACCTTTAAGCCGAGTCGATGGAGCATCACTTCATTTATGTAGTGGGTGGTTTTGGGGATAATTAAGTTTAAGGTGGCTTTGGTATGTTGGTTTGTTGAGGGAGTGATGTATTGAGCATTTGCTTTGGTACCCTCTTGTTTGGATTGTGTGTTTATATATTCGATTGTGAGTTGATAGTTCGTGATCCTATGCCCTTCAATAATTGCAATTTTTGTTTCATTGCACAAAAAAATTATGTTAAAGGAAAAAAAAGAAGATAAAGTCATCTCGCCAAAAAAAAAAAGCAAAGCGAAAAAAAAGGTAAAAGAAAAAACAAGAAGCTAAAAAAAAAAAAAATTCCATGATTGGTATTGGATATGTAAAAAGCTTATGTTTCTTTTTTTTGTCAAGTCATTTCTTATTTGATTCATTAGAGTATGTTCATTATGTTGTTGAGGTTTGGACTGTTGGTAGACTTCATAGTTAATTGGTGGATTGTTGGTTACTCCATAGTCATTTGGCTAGATAGCTCCACATTGCCTAAATAGCTCCACATTGCCTAAATGCATTTCTCCGCTCCTCTCCCTTAACCTTTTTACCACACATTAAAACCCTATTAAAGTCCTCTTAATTGACTTGTGCACATTGCGTTTTAGGGGTGTAGAATTTGAGAGCCTTTTCAAGCTTATGGAAGATTGCATCTTCATAATGAGTCTTGAGTGAACCTATGTTGTATTTCAAACAGATAAGCAGGAGTGATTCACATTTTCCAAAAGTGAGGCTCTATCGGTCCATTAGACTCTAATCAATTCCATGTGCTTGCATGATATGCTTTGGGGTTCCTTGGGGGTGATCAACTTTGATATCGAGCTCGTGGTCTCGCACTTTTTTGAAAACATTCACCTTCTTCCTAATTTTGAAATGTTTTGTGCACTGGTTGGGGTTGCCGTTGATTGATATTCTTGCTTGTGATCTACTGTGGCTTGCCTACTTTAAAGAGGTTGTAATGTTTTGAGTCCTAGATGCATCTTCCCTTATCGATTTCATATAGTGTTTGCTTGAGGACAAGCAACAGTTTAAGCATGGGGGAGTTTGGTAAGTGCTTAAAGTGCATATCATTTTAGAATCATTTTTCCATATTTTTAGGAGAATTATGTGCTTTATGCTATGATTTATGCTCTTATTCTCGATTTAGGCTTGGTTATAGTTGTTTGATGTATTTTGCAGGATTTTAGGCCTTTCTACCTAGCATTTGACCTGAGATGAGTATATTTTGACTCACCACGGATGCCCCTAAGTTGCTATGCCCGTGGAGCAAGAGAAGAACAGAAGAATGATGAGCCAAAGAGCACGATGGTCTACCCGTGGTAGATGCCAAGGATATTGGCGGAGGTGTAACTACTAGCCTGTTCGTTTTTCCTCATTGTGTGACTGAAATTGATTTGTTTTTCCTATAAATAGGGCATCCGTCGGCTGCTGAAAGATCATTCCCATCGCATCATTCCATTCTCTATATCATTCTACTTAGGATAAGAGTTTAGATTAAGGGAAGAGAGTGTGAGTTGAAGTGAAGATTTTACAAGAATTCCACCCCGGTTTTGCACGACGGTTCAAGCGCGTTCTTTGGCTGAGCATCTCTTCCTTCTTCTCTTCTCGTCTCTTTTCTCATTTTTATGTTTCGTAGATTTGATTATCTTTATTGTTTTGATTTTGGATTTATGCAAACATTTTTTAGTTTCTTGATCTTGTGTTGATATCCTTTGGTGCTTTTGGAATTGTTGGATTGTTTTATTGAATTCTAGAAGTTTAATGTCTTGTGAGAATCTTGATCACTTTCTTGCATGTTGTTGGTATTTGGATGAGGGAATAAAAGGTGAATCTCAAATACTGGAGTCCTAGGATTTGACTTGATTGAGTAATGTATCGGGGAGAATTACCGATTAAGAAACCATTGATTTGATAATTGTATGCCTAATGAACCTAAACTAATCGAGAATCCATGAGAATTGATAATTGATTTGATTTAGGTGATTCACTTTGCCTTGAAAGAGGGTCGTGCTACTTTGATTATCGGTTTTAAAACAACCTGTTAAGGAAGAAGTGCTTGATTGATGTATGAATTAAGAAATTGCTAGTTTTGTATAATTCTATGATTATTTATCCATTAGATTAGATAGTAGATTAGTTAAATTTCATTCTCAACTTTAGATTCACCTAGCATATCCTAAGGGAATATAGCCCAGTAGTTTCACCTAGTCTCTATGGGATCAACCTTAATGTGCTACAACATCACCTTGCGCTTGCGGCCGTATCAATAAATGCTTAAGGTGGTCCAAGTGAAGGTCCTTACCTACCTATGTATTAATTCCATTTTCTTACCAAAAGAATTCCAGTTGATAATTCTAACTGAACTCCTTGATGTTAAGTGCTTATGTGTCAGCAGAATGGCCTACTGTTCAGAATGCGTGGATTTTAGCATGAGGCAGCTTGATGTTGAGTCTTATATGCCTATTATATGATGTTAAGCAAGTGTAACCTTGTGGTTGTGACTGCTAAGTTACAAGAGTCATAAGTTGGACAAGTTGAGAGCTCTTGTGTGTGGAATAGAAGGAGGGATGGGATGCCATTTCAATTTTGAAGGTTATTGAGGTATTAATGAATATGGGAGACCTTATACATTTATTATGTGATATTAAATATCAATTTATGTGTGAATGCTACTTAAAAGTATTATGTGCAGCTGTTTTATTTTCTTGGGATTGAGAATAACTAATTCAGCGTGTTATAGCTCATCTCCTTCCTACTCCCCTTTTTTCCCAGGTTTTTCCCCAGGTTCTTGAAAAGGCAGATAGAAGTTGATTCTAATACGTCGAGTTGGAACCTCCCCTTTGCCTTGGGAAAAGGTGTTATATGTATATGCACATAGATTCGCAAGTTGAATAATTTAATGTCATGTATTCTTAAGTTCTTAAGCACATGTACATCAATTGCTATAGTTCATGTAATGTGTATTGACCACAAGTCACTATGAAGGTCGAGTGGGCCAACCATATAAATAGGCAGACCCTTAGTCGCTTAAAGTTGAGTTTTGTTTTTGGGATGTAAACCCCAATCTTCCAATTATGTGATCCGTCAAGCAGTATCTTCGTTTCATTCTTTTACTTAGCTCTACAGATTATGCACTCCGTTCATGTGGCCCGCACAGTTGTGATCTCCGATGTGTAGTAGTTGAGTTTCTATAATATATTATTTACAATAACGGCTATAGGTACCAAATGTAAGGCTTTAAGCCTGACTTATGGTGAGCTTTTAGGGGAAACCCTGCCCTTTTCGCTCCAAAATTTAAAAATTGCTAACACTTCTAACACCAGGTGGTAGGGCTGCGACACACACACACATATATATGCTTCTCTGTATGTGTGTGCATATATATATATATATATATATATTTATATATATATATATATATAGATATATATATATATTATATATTTATATATATAATAAGTGTGTGTGTTCATATATTATACATTATATATATATATGTATATGTGTGTCGTCTATATATATCACATCTAGTATAAATATACATATATATATAGATGTATATATACAGATGTACATATATAAATATAAATCCATATATATATACACACACACACACACACATATACATATACATATATGTGTGTGTGTGAGTGTATATAATATATACTAGATATATATTATATATATATATATATATATATATAGTATATATATATATATAGATATTATAAATAAATATATATATATATAGTGTGTGTGTGTGTACATATATATATTATACACACACACACACACATGCACCACATACGTACATGCATATAATATAATAATATATATAATATATATTATAATATATATATATATATATAATAGATATATCCATATATGTAAGCATATATATATATGTGTGTGTCTGTTGTGGTCGTGTGTATATAAATATATATATAAATATATATATTTGACACATATATAATATATATATATATATATATTATATATATATATATATATATATATATATACACACACACACACACACATATATATATATGTCTGTATGTATTTGAATATGTATATTTATATGTATATATGTCTGTATATATTTGGATATATATACACACATATACATATGTGTTTGTGTGTGTGTGTGTGTGTATATATATACACACACACACACACACACACACACACATACATACATACATACATAGATATATATATATATATGTGTGTGTGTGTGTGTGTGTGTGTGTGTGTGTGTGTGTGTGCATATATACGTATGTATGTGTGTATAGATTATATATGTATCTTTAAATATATATATAATATAGATATATAGATATATATATATATATATATATATATATATATATATATATATATATATACATGTATGTATATATATATATGTATCTATATACGTATATGTATATATGTATATATATATATATATATATATTTATATCTGTACGTATATGTATATATATATATATATATACATATATATATATATATATGTATATATGTATGTGTGCGTATATATATATATGTATATACACACACACACACACCGTAAAACCCTGGAAAATTAAATTGGGAGATTATATGACGTGGACTAACCTTTGTAATCCAAGTCGATCTAAATCTTTTTCGCCACGGGTTGTTTTTCTTTTTTAAAAAAATTTTACATGACAAAAATTTATTTATTTTTCATCCGGGCTGGTTTTGTTCTTTTTTCCTCGATTTAATTATTTGCGTATTTTGCTTCATAACTCAACTATTTGTTTTTCCCATCTAATTTTCCCTCCTATCTATATTATTTTTAAATTCAACTTTTTTCCTCCCAAATTAACCGAAATCAAACCCTAGAAAATATTTTGTTTTGTTCCCTCTTTGTTTTCTTTCCTTTTCTCTTTTTTTCCTTTTCTTTCTCCTCCACTGCCTCCTAAACCCTAAATCCCCCCTCTCGACGCCATCTCTCTCTTCCTTTCGTTATCTTCCCTCTCTTTCTCTTGTTCTCTTTCTCCTTTTCTCTTCCTCTCATCTCTTTCTCTCTCTCCCTCCCAATCAGCACCGCCTACCACCATACCACCGTCAGCCAGCCACACCACTGCCAGTCTCCTTGGTGGTAAGTGGGGTGCCCCATGCACCCCATGTAAAAAAAATATATATGTATATATACTTTGGGTTCTTTTGTATTTTCCTTCTAAACTTACGATTTTGATGTGAGATTTTAAGTATAAGGCATTTGATTCGAATTTATATGATTTTTCAGATGTAAGACCTCAAAGGTCTGACGTTTCAATCATTTCTTCTCCGAAATCGCATCAAGGTGAGTGTGCAATGGTTTTCTTACGTTCTTGATGCCATCTTTGGACTTTCCTTAACTTAGATGACTTGGGTTAAGGGAATGGTCATTATATTTCATGTTAGGTTGTCATGAGAATTAGCAATGTGGGTATAGAGGTGAAAAGATCGGGTTTTGGGTTTGAAATTGGTAAGAACATGCCACTAGTTAGGGGATGAAAATTGACGTATATTTAAAAATTTATTCCAGCTAACCTACTAGTCTAAAAAATCATGAAAATTAGAGGGTAGATGGATCAAGTCGTCCTCTGCAAAACGCCTATTGAATCAAGGGATTTTGAGCCGCATGGAATGAGTTATGGTATGTTTACGGAAGACTGTCAAAACTGAGACAGTTAGGAATAGTTGGCACGTTTTAGGACTTTAAACCTAATTACAGTGGGAAATAGCAAGATCACTAAACGTGAAAGCTGTAGTAGACAAGCTTATCTTTCTGTAATGTGTAAGAAGTTGAATTTTAGATGTCGAGCGTTAAAGGTATAGGGTTGGAAAATCGAGTTAGAAAATTAGGGCAGAACCTGCTCGTCTGGAAAGTGGGCTGCACTGATGTTAACTTTAGAAATTCACTCAGGGCAGGTCAGTTTGTAAAAAATTATGAAACTTTTAGGGTGGATGTGTCAGGATGTGCCGCATGACCTCGTTTTTTAATAGAGCAAATTGGGGTAGCGTGGCCTAAGTTATGGTCAATTTACCACGGACTGTCCAGACTAAGATAGTCAGTGACACTGCCAAAAGAAATAAGAAAACAGCCTAGTTCGGACTAGAATCGGGCGAAACCCTGAATCAATGACAAGTGTAGAGGACAGACCAAAGTTTCTGTATTGGGCTAGAAATTTGAATTTGGGCATTGGGGGCTGTAACACCCCTATCCCCCAGGGCTAAGAGCGTTACGTTTTCTTACTTCCTACTTAATTTCTGAGCGAAACGGATAGAGTTTCCCTTAAAAACTGACTATTTCTAGGCTTAAAGCCTTACAATAAACCCCTGCAATCAACGAATGCGTAAAACATTCTAAAATAAACTCAACGGCTACACACCGGAGTTCATAACTCAATAAGCAACTCGCTCGGAGTACATCAAATAATATAGTTCATTAATAAAGAAGAAATGAAAGATATAACTCATCGGTTCACATAATCGGAGTATCGGAGTTTGCATCCCAAAATATAGACGATTTCAGTAAAGAAGACAGCCGAATAACAAGAAGGTTGGCACATGTGGCCATACAAAGCGACTTATAAATAATATGCATTACATGGACTAAAGTGCTCGTTTACATACATTTACAAACTAAGAATACATTCTATAACATCATTAAATTGCAAGACCACTCCACTATGAGCACTCTTGACTCCCTTTTGAGCGAGGATAACTTTTATTTGGCATAAATGAGTCAATTTCTACCTGTCACAAGGAAAACCTGGGGAAAAAGGGTAAAGAGTAATGAGATGAGCAGCCACACGCTCAGTGAGTATTCCCAGACCTCTTAAAAGACAAAACCGTTGTAGACAATAATGCCATTAATAGCCGCATGTCACGTGCTTACGTATTACCATCGTACCAGGAAATCATCGTCCCTAAGGACGGGTAGTTATCCCTAAACTTCATTCTAGTTGCTCAAACTCATTCTTAGGTCCCTAAATAACCAAATTTCTTTTAAAACCAGGCACGCAAACACATAAGAAAGTAACGAAGGTTAAGCATGAAACTTTCATTCATATGTTATGCACATTCAAAGCTTAAATGTTTGATTCATTAAGGATATAGCCATGCCTTTCTTGAATTTTCATTCAAACACTCATTCATAAAATGAGTACAGAATATACACAAAGATCTTCTTTCCTTCTTTCTGAAAACACTTTATTTAACCTCTTGAATTAGCCACATATCATGTATTTAACCAGTACTATTATCGTATTGAACGATAGAGAGTTTTCGTTAATTCCAACTATAGGTCATGTGACACATTCCATGAATCATGCTTTGTCTATCTAATTCACTTGTGTGAGATACTTAAACATATGGAGTAAGGATCATACAAGGAGCTGTCTTTCTCATAACATGCACATTTAAACTTATATGCACGATGCATTACAAGGAAATGGCCATACTTCACTTAGAACTTCATTCATAAGATATGCACAAGTTATACACAAGAAGCTTACTTTCTTTTTTTGAAAACACTTCATTTTAGCCTCTTGAGGCTCACATTCTTTAAAAGAAATCGCTTTTGAAATGGTCCTCGAATCACCCTTATAAGCTTTTTGAATCTCACTTAAACTTGGCCTCTTCAGGGCCCTTAAAAACTTTCCTTGAAATACTTAAAGACGGCGAAATGCCAACTACTTGTTCTCTTTAACTATGAAAATCCTCTGGGCATAAGATCATCATAGAGTGTTGGTTGGGAGAGATCTACACTCAATCCCAGTGAAACTTGCTTACACTAAGCTCCTACTCCCGGGATGGAAACTAAATTGGACCTTAACCCTTGTCAGGGTCTATAGGGCTTCCCATTACCGGGACCACTCCTTAGGTTAGGGATTGCCCTGTACAAGCAGGTTCACTCCCATGGGATTCTGCTGTTCAAGCGAGTTAACTCCCATCTTATTGTCCTTAAGTACAATATCTTAGCCGATTTAAAGCGCATGGCTATAATGGCTATTAAGTTTGCTGCCTTTCACAGCGAAATCCCTTTTCATATAATGCACTCTCTTTCTATTGAAATTCCTTAGGGATTTCCCCATTCTAGCAGGTTCACTCCCAAAACTGTATTTATACAGATAAAATAGGCCATCAATCGCTAATAGTTATGGCTCCTATTAGTTACAACTACGAAAACCTTCTTTTTCAAACTCATCCTCACTCGTAAGATGCAACTTAATGACATAAAAGGAAGGGTGGATTCGCACGTAACTCATTCAAACACATCATAATCAACTCAGCAGAATAAGCCACATATGGCCTCGTAATCCACACGATTACGGTCAATCACAACCCAGGCTCCCTCCTCACATGACAACGACCACAAAGAACCTCAAAACTCTCATTAGTTCATCCTCAAGCCATCCGACTACCAACTCGTTTTTCAATTCTATAACCATAGCATATTATCATGAAAGTCAAATGAAATAGCTACGCATGAACTTACCGAGCGAGCAGCAACCACCCAACAACTCGATACAGCATATATAAACATATACATACATTTCCTTAAATTGAGTAAAGTACTCAACGAACTGAAGTGAACTAGCAAGGCATGAAGCTAGCTTACATTCATAATTCACAATTAGGGAATAGGCATGCCATACTCATGTCATTTTCAAAGCATCACTAACCAACTTGACATACATCGACTTAAAACACGTTTAGGTCATGTCGAGGGCTACTTTTGAGGATGAATCAACTAACTCCACACTTAGGTTATTTCAAATGCTATTTTTAAACATGAGTTAACCAAATTACCATGCATCGCTTTCAAACATTATTTACTCACATAATAGCCAATTTGCTAAACATGAAAGCCATAAATTCTGATAAATCACATAGCATACTTTCTGCCCAACTACGGAGATTATTCTGACCTAATTTAAGTGTCATTTCAGGCCTAAAATCAGTTCGATCTTGAGCAACTTCTGGACAGCCTGTACACGCTTAATCTAAGCTTGAATTTAGTCGATCTTAACATGCATAAACCAGTGTGAAAATTAGTACAATTCTAAATAACAATCGAACAACCTACACATGCATATTCTAAGCCTGATTTCAATTAAACTAAAAATGTATATTCAGTCCCACAATTTTAGTTAGCCTATAATTGACATGCATCACAACTTGAGGCAAAACGTTTTTGAAATTACCAATAATTCAGGAGGCGAGAAACACCCACCTGGATTCCAAGCTAAGGGTTCATTCGAAGGGCTTTGGGAATCGACCTTAGGTAATTGAAAACTCCCATCCTTGTCTTCTCGCTCCCTGACCACATGAACAGACCCAATCTACGCCTAACCCACGTGAAAGCGGACCCCAATTCGACCGATTTTTATAACCTAGCTTGAATCAGCCTTGCCTGATCTGATCCTAGCCCTCCTTTGGTTGTGCCTCGTCACCGGCATCACGCCCAACCACTTCCTGGTCGCCGGCCTCAGTCGCACCAGTCGCTGCCAATGGGTCGCGCCAACCTTGAACCCTTTTCGCTCCCTTACTCTTTCGCTCACTCTCCCTCTTCCTCTCTCTTTCTCGCTCAGTCGTGGGTTGGGTCGGGCTCATGGAGGAGGCGCAGGGCTTGGCATGTGCACCGGGGTGGCGCTGCCACCGCCATCGCCGCCCCTCCTCCGCCTCTCTGTCTCCACCTTCTTCTCTATGCTGATGGGCATCGGGGATGGGGTTTCGACAACCCCATTGCTCGTGTTTTGGCTGAAGAAGGGGGGGCTTCGGCCCCCCTTTTCATCTACTTTATTTTATATTTTTTTGTTTGTTCTGGTTTGGTCTCACTTGCTAAACCCAGCTCAGTCTGGACCTGCTAATCTCAATACTTCATATTCTAAACCCCAAATTAATAATACAACTCTTCGTCGATTGTTCATTTCTATGTATATATATAAGGGTTCGATTCCATAAACGAAGGGTTCAATTCGATAAATGGTGAAACTAATTCTAAGGTTGACAACCTAATCGTATTCAAGGAAACGACTGAATTAATTATCGGCACAATTTAACACGAATTAATCTCAAATTCAATCATAACAGTAATAATTCTTTTTAATAAAATTATCATTCACATAAGTACATCGATAATAATTTAACTTTGCTAGAACACGAATTTTGTAACGTAGAAGGTGAGACAGTCAACTTAACGTAAAATAGAGAACGCAGGTCTTATATTCTTCCCCCCTAAAATGAATTTCATCCTCGAAATTTTAAAGCTGACAGTTCAAGTGAACACAAGACGTAAACACACATCCTACGATTTACAATGGTGGAATTCCAAAAAGGTTTCCTTTAGCAATCAACTATATCTTATAAATCGAAAGAAAAGGCTTATGGTATCCAGTCTCCTCCTCGCCAATCCTCTTCAAGTCTCTACTCACTCTATTTAGGCGTCGAGGGCAAATGGCATTCAAGAGGGGCAAATGAGTTGGCATGAAATACCATATTAAGCTTGTTTTGAAAATGGACATAGAGTTTCGGTTGTTTAGACTCTATTCGCATAGGAAACAACAATTCTATACATACGCATCAATAAGTAGACATCTAAAGCTATGACAAATGGGACAATGACATCTCAAGGTCATATACTAGTAGTCTCATTCTAAAACATGAATTCAAGTCACTTTTGGGATCACAACGATTGACATGGAGATTCTTATAACACATTTGAGTAATAAGAACATTACATAGCACGACGTAGCATCACTTAAGCACAATAGCATCACATAACATCGCATAGTATCAGTACTTCAACTTCCTTAAGTCTAGGAATTGGAAATAATATGAAACCAGCTAATATACATATAGCAAGCAATTTACAAAATGAAAGCACATGTGACCGACATTTCTATATTTTTACATCAATTCCAGCTAACGTTTAGGCATTTCATTCATGGCAACTTAGACATGACATGTCAAGGTCGTATGAGGGCAGTTAAATTGGTTAGGTTCATTGAAAGGCATGAAGAAGTCCGATCACTTTAAGGTAAAATCAATTGATCAGGAAGCTACCACATTGCACCTAAGTAGCAGAGACATCATATTACGTCACATTGACAATGAAGGAACTTAGAGTAATGCTCAAATTCACATTGACGTCACGTAGGGTCTAAAATAGAGCACTAAGGATTAGGAACCATGAATAGCATGAACTAGCATGACATATCGATAGGGACAACTTTGAGAAGGTAATGCTAAGGTAGAATGTAAGTCAATGGTTTTGACCGTGGGGAGGCTCTCCCTAAGGTCCCCCCTTAGGACTGATTATCCCTTTACTCATAGATTCACGCAAATGAATGGTTATGCTCCTAGACAGATCCTGGCGCCTGTGGGTAATGGCCCCACTACGCTTCCGCTGCGCCACTCTGATGAATATGGAAAACAAAGGCAATGCGTGAATGCAAGTTCCTATAGTCGCTGTAGCATACTTTAAATACATGCGTATGTGGTTATTTAACTATAGCATGAGATCATAGAATCCATGGAGTACAAATAATGACTCAAAGGTCATACCTTGCTATAAATTACAAAAGTTAAATCATTTAATTAATTCAGCCACTCGCTTATTCAAACTCAAGCCAAGCAAACCCAAAGAAGTGCAACAATTCATTTGTAAAACACATAGCTGGTCATAAATAAAGAACTTAAACAACCATATAAGCTTCTACGGTTTTAGGTTATATGCAATGCTATGACTATGCTTTAAAGCATTCAGGCTCCCAGTAGTGTCCCATGAAATGACATCTGGGTAAGTATACATGAGTGCAACCCTCACTTAAAACCTAAGGTCGAGATTATACCTCCAGGTTTGTCCAAACTGTTTGGAATTAGCCATTGATTAACTAACAGGGGTATGACCAATGACATTATCAGTCATACGGATATACATTAGGGTTTTGTAACACATTTGTCTCAAAAGGCAATTGTGGAGGTCTAAGGATCTCCTGGTACGGATGGAAAGGTTCTGCCTTCTACTATAGGCATTCTGATTTTTATACTTGGTGTTAATACTTAAGAAGATACTTAAAAGGTATAGATTGTCGGCCCAAAAGATAACAAGGAGATGCATATGGTATAACAATTCCAAAGTCTGTCAGGTTCTTCCTTATATCTCCATTTTAGGTGTATTGGGGTTGATATAGACAGGACGCTATCAATCCTATTTCAAGAATAGCGTCTCATGCTGTGATGAGCATAACGCTTAGCCGATACATGAGTAACTGTGGTTTCATGTTGGAAAACAAGGAAGACTCCTTACGTAAATGACAATTCGGGTTAGGACCTTATCAAAGCATTAATGGCACATATACGAAGGCTAAGAATAACACTTAGGTAACAATCAACTAGACTCTATCACAATCACCCATATTGACATGCATGTGAATGAAGTTCTCACATAATTCCCTGAGTAAATGAGAAATTACGTAAAAAGGTGCATCATTTAAAAGGACTTTTAGTCAAGAAAACAATCTTTAATTACTTACTAACAACTTGTCATGAGCGCATCAAGCAACGAATGCATATTGATATGTAGGTATTCAAAACATTAATGTAAGATAAATGCAAGTCCTCAGACACAACCATAAGGCCTAACCAGATAATTAGAAAGATTTTAAATGCGAAAGCAAAACCTTAATTCACTATTTAGGAAGGGTCTTACCTTTTAAAGCCTCTATATTTAAAAAGGAGAATGGTTTAACTGCTCCTAGCTCTTTCCCTACCAACCACTGGGTGCATCTGCTCACTCTATTATCGGGCCCGAGAAGCAAATCGTACTTAAGGGGAATAATGACCTCAGAACTAAAACATCCTCAGTTGTCTGAGTTCAAACCACGTGCACTTAAAACTTTTGATTAAAATCGCTAAGGCTTGTAAGCAAAACAACTTTCGATTGAGCTAACATTTAACCCATCCATGAGAATATGAGTCACTCAGCCTACACCTTAGTATATGGTTCATTCATCCAACCAATCAGCTCACTCAAGCCGCACATAACTAACTAAACGCATCAACGTTCACATAAACTCACGTTCGCACACAAAGCAGGCATATAACACATCATCGCGAACGCGTTCCTAGGCAACTATATGAGATGTAAGACTCAGGTCACGGCCTATGGTCGCAAGACCTTGCTTTGATACCACATTTGATGCAGGCCAGAGGCTAGAACAAGACCCTCATTCTGGACCAAAAAAGACTTTGCTGCTCAGCCACCAACAAGGCCAATTCTGTGAGGCAATACAATTAAGTTTGGAGGCCATTTTAGGGAGGACCTTGCTTTGCTGGACACCCTAGTATCACTGTTAGCCAAGCCAAGTCATTTTGAGGCTCAAACAGTAGGCTTAGTTCAGTTCACTTCAAATGAAGAACATCCTGCAGTCAGCATGTTTGAGGTTATTTTGCCTGCTTCCAGTAACACATGCATGCCTAAGGAATTCAATCCCTTTTAATCAGTACCCTAACTCATTTATCAGCTCATAATCAACTCCTAAATGATAAAGGTTACTTGATTTTGTCCTGAAATTAATTCTGGTAGTAGCAGTTCAGCAGTAGGTCAAGAAGCAGCAACAGCAGTTTAAAGGGAGAATTTTCCCCCAACTTAGCATCTCATTTTTGGCAAGTCTAAGTGTTAAGTCATAAATCATGCATTGCTTTAATAATTATTTTGATTATGTTATATGTATTATTTTGTCTAATTTGCTTTATTTTATATATTTTTAGGTTAAGCGTTAATAAAATAAAGAGGAGAAGAGAAGATGTTGAAGATCGGGTTTTATTTACTGAAAGATTTTACAAGTAAATTTATCAAGTTGGTCCACAAATAATGAATTATGAAAAATAATATTTTCATAAGGATTTATTTGGGCTTGGATTACTACTCCTGATTGAAGAGGGATTAGAAGACTTGGAAGAGAAGGAGTCTAAAGAAGAAAACCCTAGTAGAATGATACTATAAAAACCTATCTCTTATCCTCTAAAACCTACACACCAAAATCACTAGCCTCCTTTACGCCTAGCCCCACCAATCTTCACGCCACACATCATCTCTCCTACACTCACATCTCACACCTAATCCTCTGAAAATCGACTCCAGCCACCCCCCCAATTTCTTATTTCCTCACCTCCATCATCAAATCCCTCCTACAATCTCATCACAATCATCATCACCATCAAAATCATCATCATCATCCATCTCCCATCAGAAGCCAAAGTAGTTTTCTATTATTTATTATTTATTTTTATTTTATTTGTGTTTGATTTATTATTAAACATGAAAGCTTTGGTTAATTGTTATGATTTTATTTTTAATATGAGTGTGCAGTTTCCTTGTACTTAGTATAATCTGCTTGAAACCATGCTAGATTAGTTATTTTGAAACAAGTTTCATGCTTTATTGTCTAATTGATTTTTATTCATGATTCTATAACGATTGTAACACCAACACCACCTCCAAGTGTGGGTCCCGCTTTCGCGGGGTCTAGGAAGATCCAACTGTAGGCAACCTTACCTCAATCGGTATTCCTACCTGTAGAGAGGCTGATTCCAAGAGACCCATATGAAAGGATTTTATGAAAATATTTTATAGAGAAAAGATTTTGTGAAAACATTAAATGGGAAAATTAAGGACACATATCAAGGAATGACCAAGATATATTAAAAGAACTAGTTGCTGAAACTATGTAGCATAAGAACAATCTATTAGCGGAAGGTGATATACCTTAATAGCCCGAGGTAAGCGAACGATGATTCCTCCCAGAAGAAAGTACTACCTGCATACAAACACGATATGCGAAAAAACCACTACCAGCACTATGCCACTGCACCAAAAGGCAACTACAGGGTGGACTCTCTGTGATCTAAGATCCTAATCCTATCTCGCCACTGCTTCCCATCCTGAGCCAAGTCCTCCGTCAAACCGACAACTTTCAAGTCCTCTCTAATCACCTCGTCCAAACTCTTCTTTGGTCATCCCCTCCCTCTTGCCTTCGGGGATATTGATCAGCTCACATCTCCTCACTAGAGCATCCACACTCCTCCTTTTCACATGGCCAAACCATCGGAGTCTTGTTTCTCTCATCTTATCTTCGATGGGAGCTACTTTAACTAAGTCCTGGATAACTCCATTCCTAATTCTGTCTATCCTCGAATACCCACACATCTACCTAATCATCCTCATCTCTGCTACTAACAACCTTTGAACGTGCGTCTTTTTTAGAGGCCAACATTCCGATCGATAAAGAACAGCCAGTCTAACTACCATACGATAGACTTTGCCTTTCAATCCTAGGGGCACCCTCTTATCACACAGCACACTTGAGGTATACTTCCATTTTTGCCAGCCTCCTTTTATTCACTGGTTAATCTCTTCGTCAATATCTCTATTCTGCTAAATGATCGAGCCTAAATACTTAAACTTATCGACCTTAGATATCGACCTCCCATCCAAGGTGACTTCTCCCCCCTATCTACCCTTCTACTGAAACAGCAATGAAGGTATTCTACCTTTGATCTGCTTACTCTAAAATCTCTAGATTCTAGTGTATGCCTCCATCGCTTCAACTTGTCATTAACTCGCTGTCTGGGCTCGTCAATAAGAACAATGTCATCTGCTAATAACATACACCATGGTAACTCATCTTGAATCCCTCTTGTCAGTACATCCATAACTAGAGTGAAAAGGAAAGGGCTTAAGG
Organism: Carnegiea gigantea; assembly: GCA_029747015.1. Classification (NCBI taxonomy): domain Eukaryota; kingdom Viridiplantae; phylum Streptophyta; class Magnoliopsida; order Caryophyllales; family Cactaceae; genus Carnegiea; species Carnegiea gigantea. The sequence goes on along the minus strand of JAKOGI010000586.1, from coordinate 453,174 downwards.
CAGACCCCTGACGCAGGCCCATACCAACGAAGAAGTCATTGGTGACCCCTCCTGGCATCCTAACACTCATCCTACCTCCCTCATATGTGTCCTTAATAACTCGAATATATAAGGATGACACTCCTTTCTTTTCCAAGCATCTCCAAACCACTTCACACGGAACTCTATCGTATGCTTTTTCTAGGTCAATGAACACCATATGGAGATCCACCTTTCTATCTTTGAACAAACCCATGAGCCTTCTGAGGAGGTAAATCGCCTCTGTAGTCGACCTGCCTGGCATAAAACCAAATTGGTTCTCTAAAATCGAAACATCCTTTTGCAACCTTCGCTCAATCACCCTCTCCTATAACTTCATAGAGTGACTAGCAACTTTATACCCCTAAAATTATTACAATCTTGAATATCACCTTTGTTCTTATACAGGGGGATGACTGTACTAGACCTCCATTCTTTGGGCATCTTAGCGGTCCTAAAAATGACATTGATAATCTCCGTTAGCCACTCTAATCCTTCTTCACCCAAACACTTCCACACTTCCACTGGTATCTGATCTGGACCCTCTGTCTTCCCATTGGTCATCTCATTTAAGGCCTCTTTAATCTCGTCCTTGCTGATATGACCACACACTCACAGATCCAATCACCTCTCACTACACTCTCTTACCCTACTACGAAAGTCTTCTATCACTTCACCATTAAGGAGTTTGGAAAAGTACCTTTGACATCTCCCCTTGATTTCTGCATCCTCAAATAACACCTTACCATTTTCAACCTTAATGCACCTCATAACACCTAAATCCCTTGTTCTTCTATCCCTAGCCCTCGCCAGTTTAAAGACTTCCCTCTCCCCTTCCTTGGTCTTCAGTCTATGGTATAACCCATCATAAGCCATGCTCTTAGCTACCACAATAGCTTTGTTGGCTACCTTCTTAGCTGCCTTATATCTAACTCTACTAATCTCTCTCTCTTCATCTACTCCACTGTTCATAAAATCAGCATATGCCTCTGTTTTCTCCTTAACTTTCTCCTTTACCTCCTCATTCTACCACTAGGCACCCTTCATTTTGTCACCACCTCTTCTAGAAGTACCGAGGATTTCTTTAGCCCACCTTCGAATACAATCTGCCATAGCGTCCCATATTTTATCTACATCCTCTACTCGCCTCCAAGCTCCCTCTTCAGTAATCCTCTCTGATAATAATACGACGTTCTCCTTCGTATGGGTCCACCACTTAACTCTAGGGTCCCCGACTCCCCTCTTCTTCCACTTTGAACATTTGACCTCCACATCCAACACAAGCAACCTATGCTGAGTTCCTAGATATTCAGTAGGAATCACCTTACAATCCTTACAAAACCTCTGACTATCCGCCCTCATCAGGAAGTAATCAATTTGGGTCTTTAAGGAGCCACTCTTAAAGGTCACCAAGTGGTCCTCCTTCTTCTTGAAATAGGAGTTTGCCACGAACAATTCATAAGCCACCACGAAGTCCAGCACAGAAACCCCTCTGCTGTTTCTCTCCCCAAAACCAAAACCCGCATAGGCCGTATCATACCCGTCTTAGTCAACACCAATATGGCCATTAAAGTCTCCTCCTATGAAAAGTGTCTCGCTCCGAGGTGCATCCTGGATGACTATATCCAAATCCTCTCAAAATAGCTTCTTAATATCGTCCGGTAGACCTATTTAAGGAGCATACACACCAACCACATTTATGACTTCTAAAGCCACCAAAACCTTAATGGCCATAATTCGGTCACTCTTACGCCTCACTTCAACAACAAAGTCTACCAACTCCTTATCAACCAAGACGCCAACTCCATTCCTCGCCTTGATTGACCCCGAATATCGCAATTTGTACCCATCAAATTCTCTAGCTTTAGCCCCCACCCACTTCACCTCTTGAACACAAGCTATATTAATCCTACGCCTATGCAAAGACTTAACTAATTCTTTAGACTTACCCGTAAGAGACCCAATATTCCAAGACGCTAGGTGCACCTTCTGAAGCTCTCCACCCTACCCCTCGGAGGACTAGCTGAAGCTACTACATTACTCGCCACTAGCTTAAGCTGCCAACACCCACCCCTCACAACGCACTAAAAGGTCATACTAAAAACACAATAAGTTTTCACTGAAAAATAATGAGGGAGTAAGAAAAAAAGCTCCCCCAAAAAATCCCGAGTGGGCCCAAATAAAAGGAAAATTAATGCGGAAAAGAACCAGACACTGAAACTAAAAGGTAAAGAGACGCTGGCTACAAAGGATAGCAGACTAAGTATGCAAGCCTAGAAATCTATTCGGCAAGAAAAACGCTAGCCAAATGAAAACTACTAACTAAAAATAATAGCTTTATACGATAATACTAATACACCCACCACAACTACAACAATACACACAATAGTGATTAAAAGTAATAGCAATTTACACTACTACCGTAAACAGCAGCACCAGTAATAGCTAAACAGCGCACTCAAATACCATTGCTATGATACTTACAAAAAAAACCAATTGGCGACCATGCAGGACGGTAGAAAAAAAATACTACTAGAGGCGAATAATAATAATTGAAAAAAAATAATTGGAAAACTAATAGAAAATCAATAGCAGTACTGAATTTAACTAGATAATAAACCTACAAATTCAAGTAAAGTATCCAAGAGACTAACCAAAAAATACTAAATAACTACGATCAAAGTGAGTAACCTTAAATGGGATTGAACCAAGTAATAGTTTCAAAAATACTTATCAAATACTACTTAAAAAAACTAAAACTAATTGCAACACTAATAATAAATAATTGAAAAAAAATAATTGGAAAACTAATAGAAAATCAATAGCAGTACTGAATTTAACTAGATAATAAACCTACAAATTCAAGTAAAGTATCCAAGAGGCTAACCAAAAAATACTAAATAACTACGATCAAAGTGAGTAACCTTAAATGGGATTGAACCAAGTAATAGTTTCAAAAATACTTATCAAATACTACTTAAAAAACTTAAAACTAATTGCAACACTAATAATAAAAATAATGCTAATAATGGCAATGGTAGAGAATTCCAACAGAAATACTAACAACAGTAGAAAAATACTAATAATACCAACAAACTAATACTAATAATAAAAATAAAATTCCCAAGGGGCAAAACTAGCAACAAGGGTAATAAAAAATAATGATGCCAGGGCTAACGCAAAGGGGGAGAACTCTTCCAGAAAATATAGGGCACCAAATACAAAACCCTCTAACTTAGATAAAGAATAACTGGAACTCTTCCAGTTACCAAAAATCTTCTAGGGAAATTGGAAATTGAAAAGAGCAGGACCTATTTAGATATAGAACAACTTAGAGCAAAATTTAAAACACAAGCAAGCCACCAAATACAAAACCCTCCAACTGCAACCTCAGTTATCAATTCAATATCACTACTCACTGCTACTGATACTATAACAGAGCAAATAGTAGACAGAAACCAGAATTCAAGAAATAACATTCAAACACAACTAAAGAAGAACTGGGAAGATGAATAGCAACAACGAGAGAGAGGGAGCCTAGCTGAAAAATTAACGACAACCCAGCTGAAAAATATGACTAGCAATTAAAGAAGAAATGGGAGAGAGAGGGAACCTGAGATTAGGAAGATGAATAGCAACAAGGAGAATGAGCCAAAAAACAAAACAACCGCAGCTTGAGGTTTAATCTTTTGGGTCAACAATGGCGTCGAGCAGAGAGAACTAACCCAATAAGTCAAGGACGACAACAATAGCCTCAGGGGGAACTAACCCGAGAAGCAAGCTCAGGGGCTCGGTGGCGGGCTCTGGTATTCAGGGGCTCGGTGGACCCCGAAACAGAGAGAACTCAGGGAAGGACCAAGGAGCGACTAGGCTATGGAACTCACCGTCTATGACCACCACTGTCGGCTACCATTCTGAAGTGAAAATGAAGAAGATGCTGGTGACCGTCGTTTCAGGCCACCCAAAAAAAAAAAAAAAAAAAACCCCTGAAGCTGGACCACCTTAGCCGTATTTGGGCAAGCTGTTGTGGTCGACTGGGTGTCACCGGCGAGGCACCGACTCCATGCAAACTGTTGGCACTAGCTACCAGGCTGTTTCCGAGGTCACCCAAGTGACCGTTTTGTGCTCTATGTTTTGCAAGATAGAGAGAGCAGCTAGAGAGAGAGAGTAGCTAGATTCTATAACGATTAGTATTTATTATTATGATATTCATATTATATTAATTAGAATGCATACTAGTTAGTTTAATACGAATTCATATGACAGTTTAAAAGGCTTTAATACGTAAAAGTTATAGTCTTTTAGGCATTAGTATCACCCTAATAAATCATGGATGGTTCAAACTCATCTCTTTTAATTAGATAATCGTTATAGATCTTTGTTAAATTATTTGCTGGTAAATTGGTTACAAGGCGTTTGATGATATTTTTCTAATACGTAATGCTCTACTTTGATTAAATTCTTGCACTGGTGTGAGGGTTGTCAAAATTAGTAGGGTTTATGTTAGGATTGGACCTAAATAAACTACAATATAAGGAAAAACAGGGAAGATCCGCTGGTGGGTGTCTTCTATAGTCTAACCTATGGATAAATTGATTTGTGTGTTGATGATAAATATTTATTTGCATGGTGGATATAGATTATGCTAAGTATTTTCATTAATTTGGTATCGTTGATAATTATTTCTTGCTTTTTAGTCAATTTCTCTAGTTTGTCCATTTTAATTCTTCAATTTATAAGTTTTAATATTAACTTCATTTACCCCCACCCCAAAGAGTATCCTTTTATGAGTATCTTGGTAATATTAGATCAGTTAGATTTTGATTTTTAGTGTGATTATAATTTTCAAATTTGATTTCTATTCTGTTTTCTGTTTATTTATCGGTTTGTTAGAAATTAGGTTAAAAATAATTCCTTTTGTATTTTTGTATGTTTTAGTCAATTTTAGTGTTTATATAGCATCCTATTCTACCTCTATTTAATTTTGGAATTTTTAAAAATTAGTTGATAATTTTTAAGAATTATTTCGTGAATTGGATATGTGCAGGTTTTTATTTTAATAAATCTGAAAATTACGTTTTTAATTTTTATTTTATATTTTTATGGTTTTATTAAGTGCAAAAAATTATATCCTAAAATGTGGGCAATTGTGTTATTTATTTTCATATTTATATTAGTGCAGTTTATTCTTTCTCTAATTTCACATTTTATTTTTAGTTTTAATTTTTTGTAACTAATTTTCTATTTTAATTTTTCTGAATTTAATTACATATAATTTTGGAGTTATAAAGTTACAAACTTGCATAATATTAATTTGGACTACTTTTTGTAATTTTTAATATTAATTTTCTACTTTTTTTTATTTACTGTTTTGTTTTCAGAATTAAATTTAGAATATTTAGTAGCAATATTAAGTATTTTTCCAGATTTTTACTTATTAAATTTGATATATTTTAGTAATATAAAGAGAAGTTATAATAAATTAGAGTAGTAAAATCATTTAGAATTAAACTAACTTATTATCGTAATCTTTCCTCATGGGATTGATCCCTACTTTCCTATTTTGTAAATATTATTTATAAATCAAGGTAGTAGTTTAATTTGTACCTCTACGACAAGCTCTACAAATTTTGGCACCGTTACCGGGAAAAGAAAATAAAATCGTTGGTTCACTTCTATTTAATTTTACTACTTTTATTGTTTTGTTTCAACCCTAGTATTTTATTTTTGTAGGTTGTTTTAGTTTATGAGATTAGGGAGTGGTTGTATGATCAAAAGGAGCATACGTTTGAGGTGTCAAAAAGTAAATATGCTTAGTGAAGGAGATTCGAGTAGAAGATCTATGAGCTCAATTGCGTCGAGCCGACGACAGTAAACAAAGGCGGTGATTAGGAGGCAACCCAATATTTTTTAAGGAAGTTTTTAATTCGCTTACAGTATCTTCTTTTTTTTTATTAATTAGCATGTATTAGGAACAATGCATGAATTAGGTGTGAGGGGGTGCATCCTGCATTTAGTTCCTGCAGTATTTATTCTTGAAAAAAAAACCAAAAAAAAAGTAAATTTTTTTTTAATTTTCTTACAAATAATGCATGATATGAGTTTATGCTAGGCTTGCTTGCTTAAAAAAAAATATTTATTTTCTTAGCTATATGTAGTTTATTTTTCTATAAGTGAAGACTTCTGAGCATACTAATTGTCATTCAGAGAAGTTTGAGTTGATCCTCATATATCTCTTTAATGAGTAACTGTCATGATTACTCATCTTATTTAGTCATGTATTATATCCGCTTCAGAGATAATAAAGTAGCCTAGCCCATTTCCTAAACTATTGAATTAGTAGAATAACTCATTAAAATTGTGACTTTTCTTTAAAAAAAGGAAAAAAAGGTGAAAAAAAAGGGGTTAGATTACCAACATAGGTAAGAATAGGTGACTCGACACCTTTTTCCCTTAAGTTTAGTTCTCAAGTTGAGCCTTATGTACGGAGTTACCCATGATTGGGAGGGTCATGCCCTTTTTATGGGCCGATCAATGACTCGTACCAAACTAACAGTCAATAAAAAAAATAATAATAATAAGAATAAATTGTTTGCTCCAACACCTCTATTCGGGTGAGTGTAAGACAGGGAGTGTTTAGTTTCTAAGACCCTATATGGGCCTCAAATAAATGCACAAGTAGAGTTTGAAAAAAAAAAGTACAAGGCAAGTTTAGAATTAATTTCAATAAGTTATTCTTTCTAGTTCAATTCATAAATAAATTTGTAGAGCTTATCGTAGATCTACAAATTAAACCACTACTTTGATTTATAAATAATATTTATAGCATAGGAAAGTAGGGATCGATCTCACGAGGAAAGATTATGACAATAAGTTAGCTCAATTCTAAATGATTTTACTACTCTAATTTATTATAACTTCTCTTTACATTACTAAAATAAATCAAATTTAATAAGTAAAAATCTAGAAAAATATTTAATATTGCTACTTAATATTCTAAATTTAATTCTAAAAATAAAACGATAAATAGGTATCCTAAATAATTTGAAAAATAAAAACAGAAATAATAACACAATATTAGACTGAAAATTAAAACAGAAAAAACAAACAAGCAGAAAATTAATATTAAAAATTATAGAAAGTAATCCAGATTAATATTCTACAAGTTTATAACTTTATAACTCCAAAATTATATACAATCAACTTCAGAAAAATTAAAACAAAAAATTAGTCACAAAAAATTAAAACAAAAAATAAAATCTGAAATTAGAGAAAGAATAAACTGCACTAATATAAATATGAAAATAAATAACATAACTGCCCAAATTTTAGAATATAATTTTTTGGACTTAATAAAACCATAAAAATATAAAATAAAAAATTAAAACATAATTTTTAGATTTATTAAAATAAAAACCTACACATATCCAATTTACGAAATAATTCTTAAAAATTATCAAGTAATTTTCAAAAATTCCTAACTTAAATAGAGGCCGAATAGAATGCTATATATACCCTAAAATTAGCTAAAACATGAAAAGATACAAAAGGAACTATTTTTAACCTAATTTCTAACAAACTGGTAAATAAATGACAAAATAGAATAGAAATTAAATCTGAAAATTATAATCACACTAAAAATCAAAATCTAACTAATCTAATATTACCAAGATACCCCTAAAATGATACTGTTTGGGGGGTGGGGTAAACGAAATTAATATTAAAACTTATAAATTGAAGAATTAAAATGGACAAACTTGAGAAATGGACTAAAAATCAAGAAATAATTATCAACGGTACCAAATTAATGAAAAATACTTAGCATAATCTATATCCGCTATGCAAATTAATATTTATCATCAATACACAAATTGATTTATCCATAAGTTGGACTGTAGAAAATATCCACTAGCGGATCTTCTCCGTTTTTTCTTATATTATAGTTTATTTAAGTCCAACCCTAATATAAACCCTACTAGTTTTGATAACCCTCTCACTAGTGCAAGGATTTAATCAAACTAGAGCATTATATATTAGAAAAACATCATCTAACGCCTTGTAATCAATTTACCAGCAAATTAATTTAACAAAGATCTATAACGATTATCTAATTAAAAGAAATGGGATTGAACCATCCATGATTAATTAGGATGATACTAAAGCCTAAAAGACTACAACTTTTATGTATTAAAGCCTTTTAAACTCATATAAATTCATATTAAACTAACTCGTATGCATTCTAATTAATATAATACGAATATCATAAACAATAAATACTAATCGTTATGGAATTATGAATAAAAATTAACTAGACAATAAAGCCCGAAACTTGTTTCAAAATAATTAATCTAGTATAGTTTCAAATAGATTATACTAAGTACAAGGAAATTACTCACTCATATAAAAATAAAATCATAACAATTAACCAAAGCTTTCATATTTAATAATAAACTAAACACAAATAAAATAAAAATAAATAATAAATAATAGAAAACTACTTTGGCTTCCAATGGGAGATGGATGATGGTGATGATTTTGATGGTGATTATGATCGTGATGAGATTGTAGGAGGGATTTGATGATGCAGGTGAGGAAATGAGAAATTGGAGGTGGTTGGAGTTGATTTTCAGATGATTAGGCGTGAGATGTGAGTGTAGGAGAGATGATGTGTGGCGTGAAGATTGGCGAGGCTAGGCGTGAAGGAGGCTAGGGTTTTTGGTGTGTAGGTTTTAGAGGATAAGAGATAGGTTTTTATAGTATCATTCTACTAGAGTTTTCTTCTTTGGACTCCTTCTCTTCCAAGTCTTCTAATCGTTCTTCAATCAGGAGTAGTAATCGAAGCATAAATAAATCCTTATGAAAATATTATTTTTCATAATTCATTTTTTTTGACCGACTTGATAAATTTGCTTGTAAAACCTTTCAGTAAATAAAACTCGATCTTCAACGTCTTCTCTTTATTTTATTAACGCTTAACCTGAAAAATATAAAGTAAATTAGATGAAATAATATATATAATATGATCAAAATAATTATTAAAACAATGCATGATTAGGGCTTGAAAGGTGTCTAAATATTTATCCAACAAGGCCTTAAAGTTACAGATTCAAATCCTTTAGCATCAACTTTTAACCAGCACATGAATGCAAGAAATACCCTTTTATCCTTTGGATTTCAATGTGCTGTACTTACTGGCAGGCCGGGTTAACTTGATGTAATCGGCTGCAAATCTCCTCCCAAGACCATTATTAGCAAGTACCTTGATGCTATTAACGGTTGACACCTCAATAAAGGAGATAAGCGAAGGGTTTAGGTGTCAAGAATCTAACCTATTGCTGTTTTAAGCTAGTTTAGTTCAAATCTGTTTTCTTATTTTGGCTAGAATCAGTTATGGCTGTTGATCCTGTGATTGTAACCGAGTATTTAAGGCTTGTCTCCACTTGTAATAATCAAATTCTGCTTAATGAAAGACTTCCTTTTGCTGGTTCAAGAAAAAACCTCTCAAAATCTCTCTAACTTTAGCCTATTCAGGTAGTGTTGAGAGTGATTCTTTATCTAACTCCTAGTGCATTTAGCTTTAAGGGGCTTAGTGGTGAATCCTATAGTTCTAGTTAGTGGAAATATTTCCTTTAGGCCAGTTCATATCTTCCATGTTGAGTTGCTACCTTTGTCAACAATCCAGGCTTGCAAGGACTCAGCATACATCAGCTGGCATTAGAGCCTAACCTGATTCTTGGTGAGATGTTTCTGGTGCTCTTTGCTGCTTCCTTTTTCTAGTCTCGTTCACTTGTTTTCCATCCTGAAACTTGTTATTCAACCACAAAATAACCCTACCTATCCAAACACAAGTCCAACCACAAAAGAACCAAACTCCTCAAACAGCTACAACATTCCAATTTCCTTACCCCAGCAGCATTGCTGGAAGGGAAAGCACTTCCCCTCTACCTCAGCAACCTGTGAGAGTTTTTAGAGGTCTCTCTCTGGAACATGCTCATGAACTTAGGAGAGATCAAGCTATTCTGGAAATGCAAGAAAGTATCAGAACACTTACAGCTCAAATTTAACAACTCATGAACCAGCCTAGAGGAAGAGAAAGGGAACCACCTCAGGACACTCTTGGAGGTTCTGATTCCACTCCTGATTCTCAGTATGGTAATGAATCTTCCACGGGAGATGCTAGGCCTAGGACAAGGAGAATGCATAGGGATGATCTCAAGGACCTCAGAATAGAGGCCCCTGAATTTGATGGAAGTTTAAAGCCTGAAGATTACTTGGAATGGGTTCAGGCCATGGAAAGGATCATAGAGATCAAAGGCTATTATGAAGAAACGGCTTTCAAGCTTGCTATCCTGAAGTTACAACAATATACCTCACTTTGGTATGAGAATCTGAAAAGAACCAGGGCTTTGGAAGGCAAACCTAAGATCAGAACTTGGGTTAAATTGAAGAAACACATAGGCAGAAGGTTCTTGCCAGCCACCTATAAGCAAGAGCTATACCTGAAAGTCACTTCCTTGCAACAGGGAAGCATGAAGGTTGAAGAATACATTAGAGAATTTGAGCAACTGCAGATCAGGTGTGCCTTGAGGGAAAAACCTGAACAAGCCATTGCCAGGTTTCTCAAGGGCTTAAACCCTGCAATCTTAGAAAGGGTTGAGCTACACCCTTTCTGGACATTTGAAGATGCCTACAAGTTCGCTGTTAAGGTTGAGAAACGGCTAAAATCAATGAGGCCTTACTCTTCTGCCCCTCCTAAACCTGGTGTACCAGTGAAGACCTTTAATTCTTACAAGCCAGAACCTGCCCCTAAGGATGACAGGGACAAGGGGAAAGGAAAGGAGGTTGCTAAGGACATTCCTAAGGGACAGAAGAAATGTTTTAAGTGCCATGGCTATGGTCACTTTCATACAGATTGTCCCCACAGAAGGGTGCTCATGATTAGAGAGATTGAAGAACTAGACCACATAGAAGTGGAGGAGGATGAGGAAGAATCTACTGATGAGGGCGAGACTTCTTACCTGCCACCTGAAGAGGGTGAGATGCTTATGATTAAAAGGGTCCTTCATGTTACTGAAGTCCCACCAGAAGCTAACCAAAGGGAGTAAATATTTCACTCCAGATACAAGGTCACCAACAAAGCATGCAACCTGATTATAGATGGGGGTAGCTGCACAAATGTAGCTTCTACTGAAATGGTCAGCTAACTGAACCTGGCCATCATAATTCATGCTAGACCCTACACCTTGTAATGGCTCAAGAGAGGCAATAAGGTAACAGTTTCCAAGTAAACTTTGGTTCCTATTTCAATTGGTGAATATCAAGATAAGGTTCTGTGTGATGTCTTGCCAATGGATACTTGCCACTTGCTCCTTGGTAGATCTTGGCAGTTTGATAGGGATGTCATTCACCATGGTCAATTTAACACTTATTCCTTCAAACTGAAGGGTAAGAAGATGACACTGACCCCTTTACCCCTTAGCCAAACACATAAACTTGAAACTGCGAGGAATACACACAAGGAGAGTGCCTTGCTTGTCAATTGGGGAAGACTAAAAAGGGCTATTACCAAGGGAAAACCTGTGTTTGCTGTACTTATGTTGGAATCTACCCCTAAATCAGATCCAGCAACCTTACACCCTTATGTTCGGCCCTTGATAGAGGAGTTTAAGGATGTTTTTCGCTAAGACTTACCCCCTGGCCTCCCTCCTAAAAGGGATATAGAGCACCAGATTGATCTAATCCCTGAAGCCCCATTACCTAACAAGCCTGCCTACAGATGCAACCCTACTGAAACCAAGTAGCTGCAAAGGCAAGTTCAAGAACTGATTGATAGGGGTTATGTGAGGGAAATCATGAGTCCATACTCAGCCCCAGCCTTATTGGTGCCAAAGAAAGATGGCAGTTGGAGAATATGTGTAGATAGTAGAGCCATCAACAATATTAGAGTCAAGTATAGATATCCTATCCCTAGACTTGATGACATGTTGGATGAGCTTCATGGTTCAAAGATCTTCTCCAAGATAGATTTAAGAAGTGGCTATCATCATATTAGAATAACAGAAGGGGGTGAATGGAAAACTACTTTTAAGATAAAATAAGGGCTTTATGAATGGCTTATCATACCATTTGGGTTATCTAATGCTCTTAGCACCTTCATGAGATTGATGAATGAAGTGCTTAGGCCCAACATAGGTCTGTTTGTGGTTGTATATTTTGATGACATACTAGTGTACAGTAAGACAGAACCTGATTACATCCAACACCTCAAGCAAGTTTTCTTCACCCTTAGAGGTCAGAAGCTATATGGGAAGTTGGAAAAGTGTGAGTTCTTTGTACCAAAGGTTATCCTCCTTGGATATGTGGTTTCCTATGATGGTATTCGGGTGGATGAAGCCAAGGTTAAAGCAATTAAATCCTGGCCAGTACCTACCTCAGTCACTGCAGTCAGAAGTTTCCTGGGTTAGCTTCCTTCTATAGAAGATTCATCAAGGATTTCAGTGCAATCATGGCTCCACTCACTGAATGCATGAAGAAGGGAAGCTTTTAATGGTCTCCAGCAGCATAGAAAGCTTTTGAGACCATCAAGCAAAGGTTATATGAGGCACCAGTCCTAGCCTTACCTAACTTTGAAGAATTATTTGAGGTAGAGTGTGATGCCAGTGGGGTGGGCATTGGAGCTATTCTTACCCAACTTAAAAAGCCCCTTGCCTACTTCAGTGAAAAGCTTGGTGGTCCTAAACTCAATTACTCAACCTATGACAAAGAATTCTATGCCATAGTAAGAGCTTTGAGTCACTGAAGTCACTACCTAAAACCTAAAGCCTTTATCCTGTATTCAGACAATCAAGCATTAAGGTTTCTTAATGGCCAGCCCAAGCTCAACGCAAGACATGCAAAATGGGTCGAGTTCCTACAAGCTTTTACCTTTTCTGCCAAGCACAAGAAAGGAACTGAGAATGTAGTAGCAGATGCACTCTTAAGAAGGTATGCCTTGATTTTTGTTTTAGGTGCAAAGCTACTAAGATTGAAGTCTATTCAGGCCTACTACCTTGAAGACCCAGCTTTCAGGAGTTAGTGAATAACACCCTAGCTTAAGGGCCTTATGTGATACAAGATGGATTTTTGTTCAAGGGGAATAAATTGTGTATTCCAGCATGTCCATTGAGGGACTTGCTAGTAAGAGAGGCCTATAAAGGGTCACTTGCTGGGCATTTTGGGATGAACAAGACCTTGGATATTCTGAGACAGCATTTTTATTGTCCAAAAATGGGGGAAGATGTGCATAGAGTGGTATCCAGATGCTCCATTTGCCATAAAGCCAAGAGCCAATTCCATCAAGGCCTTTATACATCCCATCCAGTCCCATTAAGGGCTTGGGAAGATGTCAGTATGGATTTTATTGTTGCTTTACCTAGAAGCCAGAGAGTTAAAGACTCAGTTATGATGGTGGTAGATAGATTCACCAAAATGGCTTATGTTATGGAATGTCACAAACCTGATGATGCATCTCACATTGCTGAATTGTACTTTAGAGAAATCATCAGATTGCATGGAGTCCTCAAGACCATTGTAAGTGATAGGCACACCAAGTTTTTATCTCATTTTTGGAGAAGTTTGTGGCATCTGTTAGGTACCAAGCTCTTGTATAACACCACTTGCCATCCTCAGACTGATGGGTAAACTGAGGTCATCAACAAGACCTTGCCCACCCTCCTTAGAGCCATGGTCCAAAAGAATTTAAAGGAATGGGATCTCAAGCAACCTCATGCTGAGTTTGCTTATAATAAAACACCAACTAGAGCTACTGGTTGTTCCCCTTTTGAGGGATTATATGGGATTAATCCCCTGACTCCTATTGACCTTATTCCTCTCCCCACTGACTGCAAGGTTAGCTTTAAAGCTGAAAAGAGGGCCAAAGAAATGAAGAAGCTTCATGAGCAGATTAGAGTCTATATTGAGAAAGTTAATAAGGCCTACAAAATCAAGGATAACAAGAACAAGAAAGGCATGGAGTATCAGCCTGGTGATCTTGTTTGGTTGCACCTCAGGAAGGAAAGGTTCCCCACCAGGAGGAAAAGCAAGCTAATGGCTAGAGGGGATGGACCTTTCAAGGTTCTAGCCAAGGTGGGAGCCAATGCTCACAAACTGGAACTCCCAGGAGGCATGGCTGTTTCAGCCACCTTCAATGTAGGTGATCTGAGTCCCTACATAGAGGATGACATTCACTTTGGATTTCAATGTGCTATACTTGCTGGACGGTCAGGTTAACTCGATGTAATCAACTGCAAATCTCCTCTTAAGACCATTATTAATAAGTACCTTGATGCTATTAACGGTTGACACCTTAGTAATGGACATAAGTAAAGGGTTAGGGTGTCAAGAATCTAGCCTGTTGCTGTTTTAAGCTAGTTTAGTTCAAATTTGTTTTCTTATTTTGGGTAGAATTAGTTATGGCCGTTGATCTTTTGATTGTAACTGAGTATTTATAATGGAGATCCCTCTATGCCCCTTAATTTAGAGAAGCAAATCAATCAAGGTAATTTCATTTTACTGCCCAAAGGATGAATAAATCATCCACATTTTATTTACGTAATAAAACAGCAGGTCACGGGTTAATTCCAGCAGCAAACCCGTTTTTGAGAGCATAATTACTTAGGCCTCTTTAAGGTTTAATGTCTAATATTTTGCATTGTGTTTGAAGTTCAAGAAGTAAACTTTGCAACAAAATAAGTTTCATCTCATTTGGACTTCATTTACCCACTCAAATCAGCCAATAAAGCCAAGCTACACAAACTGCCCAGATGAACTAGAATAAACTCGGTTTTGAGTATGTGATTTCTCAAGTTACATTTTGGTTTAAGTCTTGAATTTTTACCTTTTTGGATTCCCCAAGATGTCTACTTTCATATCAAAGTAATAAATTCCAATCATGCATAATCAAAGTGAAGAAATCAAGCCATTTTATCAACCCTGTCAGTTTTTATCCAAAACTGCATGGTAAAATGTTTTAGTAGAAATCTTCTACTTAAACATGATTTAGCCTTGATTTCTTTATAGGGGGATTTGTACACACCCTAAGGTGTCCCACCATGGCCTGAAATCAAAATCATGACCACTTTTGGTTGGGTTTAAAGAAGTCAGAACACTGGGTAATTTTTGATCCTTGAACCTGATTTGTAACAGCAGCTTATTTTCGTCATTCCGTGGGTTTCCTTGGCTGATTACTTGCTTGCTAGCTTCATACGCTCTTCAAGAATTCCATAAACACAATCATCAGCTGCAGCTTTAGTATTTTCAGAAGACAAACCAATAGAAAAGCAAAGAAGGAAAACAATGTTCTACACTCGGATTGGCCAGCCGAAAAGTACTTTTACTTTACGGCTAATTTTCTCTCTTTTTCCTTAGTAAGCTGCTGTATTAGAGCTAATTACTTGTATTAAAGGATGTAAACCTCATTTGTCTTGCTTTCCTTTATATTTTGATTGTAATTAGCTAAGTTAAGTAAGCTAGCATTCTGTTTTATACTAACCGTGAGGATTAGCCTAAACTAATACGTTTCCTCCTTAGTAAGGAAACTTCAGCAACTAGCTTGCTTTTTTAGGTGCTAGCTAGGATATGTATTAAAGGAAGCCATGGCCTTTTGTAATAGACACACTTTGATATTGAATGAAAAACCAGAATTGAGAGCTTTTGTTTTCATTCCCTTAAATACTTCACTTGCTTATCCTTAATTAGGCCGATTGAGGTGGTGATCAAGTAAGTCTTAACTTTTAATTAGGTTGTGTGTCTGCATCCTAATTAAGGTTAAGGACCCTAAACTCAATCTTAGTGGTGTTTCTGTATCTAAGAGAGGGTTTAGATTATCCTTCATTCACTCATTCATACACGGCTACACTCAAATTTAGCTTGAATTCAGATTGCCTGTTCTGAGCTTTTGAATTCAGTTTTAAATGTCTGTGTTCTTCCCCGATAGATACATCATACTTGGTATCAGAGCAAGTTTCACCTTGGCCTGAAACCAACCCCCACATACCCCAATACCACCCAAACACATTCCACCAAACACATCCCACAAACCAGCCCCATCCACATTCAGTTCCACAATGAGTTCTAGTACAAGTATGAGTTTGGGGGAGAGGTTTGAAGCACTTATGAGGCAGCATGAGATACTAATGAAGGCCCTTAGTGGAGAGGCTCAATGTGAGCAAGAAACTAAGGCTCAAAATAAGTATCTTCGAAAACAGCTTGGTGCATTTTTGAAGCAAAAGCAACAAGCCAATGAAGAACCACTCCAATGTGATTCCAAAAGGCAAGAACAAGTGTTTAGCCATACTCTTGATTTATCTAGTGATGATGAACCATTGAGAATGACTAGACCAGACCCACGGATTCAAGCTAGTACAAATGATTTCAAGGTTGAAATTCCAGAATTTGAAGGCAAGCTTGATCCTGAAGAGTTTTGGGATTGGCTACACACGTTTGAGAGAGTTTTTGAATACAAGGACATCCCTAAAGACAAGAAAGTGAAGCTGGTTGCTTTAAGACTCCGTAAGTATGCTTCTCTTTGGTGGACTAACTTGTGTGTGAGAAAGGAAGTCCAAAATCAGAAGATGGGAGAAGATGAAATCCAAGCTTAAAGCTTGGTTTCTTCCTCCTACCTATGTTCAGGACTGCCACTCTTAACTCCATCACTTAAACCAAGGTAATGTGAGTGTAGAAGAATACACTAGAGAGTTTGAAAAGCTTGTGATTAAATGTGATCTTCAAGAACCAGAAGAGCAAACAATCATTAGGTACTTAGGAGGTCTTGATCCTAGGTATGCTAATGTTGTTAATTTGCAAGCTTATACCTCTTTTGATGAAGTATGTGTGCTGGCTCACAAGGATGAGCAGCAAAAGAAGAATAAACAGCCCCTAAGGCATGAAATTCCAAAGCCCTCACTACATAACCAAACCGTGAACAAGGGGAGTTCATCTTCCACCCCTAAACCCATGACATCCACTACCCCCATTCCACAGAAAAACCAAACTCCACAGCAAAACCTACCCCCACAACCTACACCTAAACCCCTTCCTAAGGGCATCCAAAGATGTTTTAAGTGCCAATGACTTGGGCACTTAGCATCAGATTGCACAAGCCGAAGGTATGTTACTCTAGCCGAATGGAAGGCAGTAGCGGAGGTCAAGTTAGAGGAGGAAATTGAAGAGAAAGATGGGGATACTTTTGAGGAGATAGTGGTAGTGACAGATGAAGGTGATATGCTAATTTTGGACACCCACCATCTACTAAGAAGCAATGAGCATCTCGGCCATCTTCTCGCTTTTTGTGAACCATCACTTAATGCTCTTAATTCTGAGTTAAAAGTAATTAGGGAAGTGGTTCAAAGCAAGTTTAAAGAGTCCCCTATGTACACCATTCAAACCAGCAAGGGGAAAAATTGGAAAAGAGTCTCTAAGGTCAAAAGAGACTTATTTGAATAGATGATTTTATTTCAGCCAGAATTGAATCAAGAAGAGAAGGTAATTACCTAAACTGATTTATGGACAAATCTTTTTTCAACAAGGGGAGGATGATGGAGATCCCTCCATACCTCTTGGTTTAGAGAAGCAAATCAATCAATGCAATTTCATTTTCCTCGCTAAAGGATGAATAAATCATGCACATTTTGTTTAAGTAATAAAACAGCAGATGTTGTGAATTTCCGCAAGCGTACGGTTTATCGTTGTACGAATTACGGGTGTCGTCCTCAGGGATGGCTGTGAAATTAGATTAAAAATTCTAATCTAACTTAGAACTAGAAGCCAATTTTGTTTAACTCAAATGTTGAAATCACCAAAATTAATGGACCAAATCACCAAAATTAAATCCTCAAATTGCAAACAGGATGCCGTACAAAATGAAAAGAACCAAGTTGTAATAAGTTTGAGCTGACTAACACTTAGCTGAAATTAGCCAATTAAATCCTGAAATTGAGCAGCAGAGGCCAACGAAAGGGAAAGAAACAGGAGAACATGGCAGAGCAACGCAGCAAGCGCAAGGCATGAGCAAGGTACGGACAAGCAACAGAGCCAATTTGAAACGTCAAACCACAAGTTCCCAAACCACTTAATCAGAATTCAATTTGCTTGAAATTACATGCTAGGGATGCGAATCTGAGAATCGAAATCAAGGCAGATGAACAGGGAAACAACCCTAAATTGCTAGATACTGAAATTAATATGAAAATAATCGAAACTTAAACCTAAGAAACTAAATTAAACTTAATTCATGCCCCAAAGCTGCCGAGCGCCTCATTTTTATAGCAATTACACCAACTGTTCTCAGCAATTGATGCTGCAAGCCATTCGAATAGGCTGAGATGGAGTAACGGTCGCCTTTAATGGAAAATTGAAGAGAGGCTGAGATTGTGGGGAAGGTCAAACGCCATGGCCGTGTGAGGTTGAGATGAAGAAGAAGAAGAGAAGCAGAGGAGGGGTTGGGGCGTTTGGGTCCTAGGAATTGAAAGGAGAGAGAATGAAATAAGGGGGAGAGAGAAGGCCGGGTCACGTGCTACACGCATGACCGGTTTTATTATTGTTTTTTTGTGGTTTTCTTTCTTTTTTTTGTTTTTTTTTTTGTTTGGTTCGGGTTTGAATCCGTTTGGCCCAATTCTTCAGTTTTCAGCATTCCTTCATCTTTTTCGTGCAATTTTCCCGAATTATTCAATACCTGCAAAATAAAATAAAAATAAATAAAAATCTAAAAATAATAATTATTTCGAGCATAAATTAGACGGAAAGGTACGGTAAAAATAACACATTTTTAACGTTAACAAATACCCCCACACCAAAGTTTTGCTCGTCCTCAAGTAAAACAAAACCCAAAAAACTAGAAAAGAAAAGAAAATCTTAACTCACTTCCATAGGAATCACGGTTGCACTTAGCATGTGCAACAAGCCCTTTAAACCCCTAGGTTACCCCTAGTGGACGAGGAAAGTCTCGTGAGGGTTTGCAGAAGATATACCCACAAAATCTATGAAAGAAAACAGAAAACAGAAAATCAAAAATGTTTTTCTTCATTTTTTCAAAAATTAATATGTACAAAAATGGGGAAAGATGTGTACACATTCTAACCAACTAAATCCCATGTAGCAAAAATATTGTCCTGCATATAAACATAGTGTACACATCAAGGCTCTTTATTCCATGAATGGCATCAAAGCACTAATTTTTCACCCCACTTGTACACTAAAGCTTTGAATCCGTCCCGGTGCTCGTGTGCATGTGTCTCATCATCCTAAGGCTTAGATTTACCAAAATCAAACTCAATCCCACTTGACTGACACAAATTACATTATTCAATTATTAACGTTGGAAGCAAGCTTTCCCAGTAGCAATATTGCCTCAAAGGATAACGCCCAGTAGCGCATGCCTCAAAGGGTTGCTTGTCATTCCAAATTTCATTCATTTTTTTTATTTTTCCATTCTTTCGTTTTTTTCATTTTTTTTTCATTTTTTCATTTTTGTTTGTTTGTTTGTTTTTTTTTTGACCTCAATCAAAGTAATTATGTCTAAAACACGTGGGAGAGTCGATCATGAAAAACTAAGACCTTAAGACAATGAGGATGAAAGAAATAGGGATTGGATCACACAGTGATAATGAACAGATGGGGTTAGAATTATGGCTTAGAATGACTCCCTGAGGACAGAGACCTATCAAGCACATCATGCATATATACAAACTAAAAATTAGAGTACAAGGGATTTAAGCTGATCAGAATAGTACAAGACTTCCCAAAAACAAAACAAAAATCTTTTTGGATTTTCATTTTCTTTATTTTTTTTTCTTTTCAAGTTCCCTACCCCCACACCTATTCCGAGCAATGTTCTCATTGGGAGTAGAAAGAAACATAAAACCACAAAAGAAAGCTGAAAAAGAAAACAAACAAAAACAAGACTCACAAAGACATGACTCAAAATCAAATAATCAACATATATATACAAAGGAAAGACAAAAAGAATTAACTATACAAAAGGAAAGAAAAGGGTAAAAGAGTAAAAGAGAGAAGGGGTGAAAGGAAGTTCTTAGCAAATCAGGTCGGGTGCTAGGTACACCCGGAAAAACCGGTCTCTGAAAGGAACTAGAAGGGCGAGAGACGGGCTGGGAGTTAGGAACCGCAGCATTTAGTCCATTACTCCAAGAGAAGTTAGGGTGATTTCTCCACCCTGGATTGTAAAAAGGAGAGAAAGGGTCGTTCTTAGGTCTTTGAAAGGCCATACTTGCTTGCTCTTGCCCAATTGTTGACTAGTGAGCAAAGTAGAGACAAGCACTCAATGAATAATCTAAGGCCTGACAATGAGAGCAAGACGTTGAAGAAGTCTGGGGTAACTGAGTCATTTATGGAGTCAATCCCTTTAACATGTTTTCCAAAGCAGCAACCTTAGACTCTAAGTGACTCACATCAGAAACAGAATATAACCCACCCCTAGCAATCCTCGAACCTAAACTGTCATCCCGAGCGATTTCCCATTGCATAGTTTTCTCAGCTAAGTCCTTTAGAAATTCCCAAGCATCTGTGGCGCTCTTAGAAAGAAAGCCACCCTGACACATAGACTCTACCATAGTCCTCGTCTGTTGATCAAGTCCTTCATAAACAATCTGGCACAAACGTGCCTAGTCTAGACCATGATGGGGACACTGAGCCAACAAATTCTTAAACCTATCAAAATATTTCCAGAATGATTCCCTATCAAGTTGCACAAATTGATTAATTTCATTCCTTAGCTTAATAATCTTGGCATTAGGAAAATATTTTCTTAAGAACAATTTCACAAAATCATTCCAAGAAGTTACAGAATTAGCAGCCAAGCCATACATCCAACGTTTAGCAGAGTCTTTCAAAGCAAAAGGAATTGATTTCATGCGCACAACATCAATGCCAATATTAGGAAAATGCATTATAGAACAGACTTCTTCGAATTCCCTCAAAAACAAATAAGTATCCTCTAAACCAGTGAATTTAGGAAGCATCTGAGCATAGTGAGGTCTTAATTCAAAGGTCACATTGGGTCCAAGGTCAGGTATAGTGAAGCAAGATGGCAAAGCGGTCCTAGGAGGGTAGAAAATCTCACTCAAAGATCTTTCTTGTGCCATTTCTTCTAATTCAAACTTGGGTTCAGGTTCGGGTTCTAAGTCAGGGTGGGGTTCAATTCTCACAAGCCTATGATTTTCAGGATTTCTAACCCAACCAGTCATATAAATCCCACACCCTCACCAAAGATTCAGTTTTTGATCTTTTTTTTGATTTTTAATTTTTTTTTTTTGGGGTTCAATCGCCAAATAGCAAAATGAATGATAAAACTAAAAACACTATTAAAACATAAAATAAACAAAATAGAAATCAAAAGCACAAACACAAAGGAACTAAAAGAAAATAAGAACTAAAACTACACCTAAACACCCTAATTTTAAAAGTAAGACTCCTAAAAACAGAAAATAAGACTCCTAAAATTAAAACTAGATATACAGCAAAATCCACACAATCACAAAGGATATAAATATGATTTTTCCCGAATTTTTTCTGTCCCTGATTAGTGCAGAAAAATGCAAACAGAATATTAATTCTAAAATTCACAGGAAAATCATGACAGCTCCAAAACTTCCAGAAAAATTCACACACACTCTAAAAATTATGCTGAATCTAGGAAAAATATCAAAATAGCAGAATCACACCAGAACAAGTCCAGAAAATTCAAACAGAATGCGGAAATTGGTGAAAAATCTGCACTGAAATTTTTTTTTTTTTTTGGGATCAGTTATGCCCTGCTTCTTTCGCTGCACAAAAACCAAACTAATTAGTACTGTTGTTTCAACAATGAAAGCATCTAAAAACTAAAATTAAACTAATCTTAACAAAAACAAAAATCAAAATCAAAATATAAGCTAAATTCAAAATTAAAACTAAACTAAACTACTAAAACAAAAAATAACAACTCAACGAAAACTAAAACGACTCTAACGACTCTAATAATCAAACTACGACTCGATGTAACCAAATTTCACAACGCCATCCCCGGCAACGGCGCCAAAAACTTGTTGTGAATTTCCGCAAGCGTACGGTTTATCGTTGTATGAATTACGGGTGTCGTCCTCAGGGATGGTTATGAAATTAGATTAAAAATTCTAATCTAACATAGAACTAGAAGCCAATTTTGTCTAACTCAAATGTTGAAATCACCAAAATTAATGGACCAAATCACCAAAACCAAATCCTCAAATTGCAAACAGGATGCCGTACAAAATGAAAAGAACCAAGCTGTAATAAGTTTGAGCTGAAATTAGCCAATTAAATCCTGAAATTGAGCAGTAGAGGCCAACGAAAGGGAAAGAAACAGGGGAACATGGCAGAGTAATGCAGCAAGCGCAAGGCACGAGCAAGGTACGGACAAGCAACAGAGCCAATTCGAAATGTCAAACCACAAGCTCCCAAACCACTTAATCAGAATTCAATTTGCTTGAAATTACATGCTAGAGATGCGAATTTGAGAATCGAAATCAAAGCAGATGAACACGGAAACAACCCTAAATTGTTATATACTGAAATTAATATGAAAATAATCGAAACTTAAACCTAAGAAACTAAACTAAACCTAATTCATGCCCCAAAGCTGCCGAGCCCCTCGTTTTTATAGCAATCACACCAACCGTTCTCAGCAATTGATGCTGCAAGCCATTCGAATAGGCTAAGATGGAGTAACGGTCGCCTTTAATGGAAAATTGAAGAGAGGCTGAGATTGAGGGGAAGGTCAAACGCCATGGCCGTGTGAGGTTGAGATGAAGAAGAAGAAGAAGAGAAGCAGAGGAGGGGTTGGGGCGTTTGGGTCCTGGGAATTGAAAGGAGAGAGAATGAAATAAGGGCGAGAGAGAAGGCCGGGTCACATGTTGCACGTATGACCGATTTTATTATTGTTTTTTTGTGGTTTTCCTTCTTTTTTTTTTTTTTTGTTTGGTTTGGGTTTGAATCCGTTTGGCCCAATTCTTCAGTTTTCAGCATTCCTTTATCTTTTTCATGTAATTTTCCCGAATTATTCAATACCTGCAAAATAAAATAAAAATAAATAAAAATCTAAAAATAATAATTATTTCGAGCATAAATTAGGCGAAAAGGTACGGTAAAAGTAACACATTTTTGACGTTAACAGCAGGTCACAGGTTGATTCTAGCAGCAAACCCATTTTTAAGAGCTTAATTACTTAGGCGTCTTTGAGGTTTAAGTCTAATATTTTACATTGGGTTTGAATTTTAACAAGTTAGCTTTGCAGCAAAATAACTTTCATCTCATTTGGACTTCATTTACCCATTCAAATCAGCCAATAAATCCAAGCTATACAAACTACCTAAATGAACCAGAATGTACCCGGTTTTGAGTATGTGATTTATTAAGCTGCATTTTGGTTTAAGTCTTTGATTTTTACCTTTTTGGATTCCCAAAGATGTCTACTTTCAGGTCCAGGCAATAAATTCCAGTCATGCACAATCGAAGTGAAGAAATCAGCCATTTTATCAACCCTGTCACGTTTGATCCAAAACTACATGGTAGAATGTTTTAGTAGAAATCTTCTACTTAAACATGATTTAACCTTGATTTCTTTGTAGGGAGGTTTGTACACAGCCTAAGGTTCCCCCCCATAGCCTCAAATCAAAATCATGACCACTTTTGGTTGGGTTTAAAGAAGTCAGAAAACCGGGTAATTTTTGCTCCTTGAACCCGGCTTGCAACAACAGCTTGTTTTCCTCATTCCGTGGGTTTCCTTGGCTGATTACTTACTTGCTAGCCTCACACACTCTTCAAGAATTCTAAAAACACAATCATGGGTTGTAGCTTCAGCATTTTGGGAAGAGAAACCAATAGCAAAGCAAAGAAGGAAACAATGTTCTACACTCGGATTGGCGAGCCGAAAACTGCTTTTACTTCACGGCTGGTTTTCTCTCTTTTTCCTTAGTAAGCTGCTGTATTAGAGCTAATTACTTGTATCAAACAATGCAAACCTCATTTGTCTTGCTTTCCTTTATATTTTGATTGTAATTAGCTAAGTAAAGTAAGGTAGCATTCTGTTTTGTACTAACTGTGAGGATTAGCGTAAACTAATGCGTTTCCTCCTTAGTAAGGAAACTTCAGCAGCTAGCTTGCTTGTTTAGGTGCTAACTAGGATGCGTATTAAAAGCCATGGCTTTTTGTAATAGAACACTTTGATATTGAATGAAAAACCAGAATTGAGAGCTTTTGCTTTCATTCCCTTAAATACTTCCCTTGCTTATCCTTAATTAGGTCGATTAAGGTGGTGATCAAGTCAGTCTTAACTTTTAATTAGGTGGTGTTTCTGTATCCTAATTAAGGTTAAGCGCCCTAAACTCAATTTTAGTAGTTTTTCTATATCTAAGAGAGGGTTTAGATTATCCTTCCTTCACTCATTCATACACGGCTACACTCAAAGTTAGCTTGAATTCAGATTGCTTGTTCTTAGCTTTTGAATTCAATTTTGGATGTCCGTGTTCTTCCCCCATAGATACATCAATTTAAGGCTTGTCTCCACCTGTAATACTCAGGTTATGCAAAATAAAAGACTTCCTTTTGCTGGTTCAAGCAAAAACCGCTTAAAATCTCTTTAACTTTAGCCTATTTAGGTGGTGTTGAGAGTGATTCTTTATCTAACTCCTGGTGCATTTAGCTTTAAGGGGCTTAGTGGTGAATCCTGTTGTTCTAGTTGGTGGAAATATTTCCTTTAGGCCAGTTCATATCTTCCGTGTTGAGTTGCTAGTTGTGTCAACAATCTAGGCTTGCAAGACTCAGCATACATCAATCTTGTAACGCCCCCAGCCCGTAGGGCTAGGAGCGTTATATTTTCTTACTTCCTACTTAATTTCTGGGTGAAACAGATAGAGTTTCCAATAAAAACTGACCATTTTCAGGCTTAAAGCCTTACAATAAACCCCTGCAATCAACGAAAGCGTAAAACATTCTAAAATAAGCTCAACGGCTACACACCAGAATTATAACTCAACGAGCGACTCGCTCAGAGTACATCAAGCAATATAGTTCATTACTAAAGAAGAAATGAAAAACACAACTCAGCGATTCACACAGCCAGAGTATTGGGGTTTGCATCCCAAAATATAGATGATTTCAGTTAAGAAGACAGTTGACTAATAAGATGGTTGGCACACGTGGCCATACAGAGCGACTTAGAAATAATATGCATTGCATGGACTAAAGTACTCATTTACATACATTTACAAACTAAGAATACATTCTATAACATCAATAAACAGTAAGACCACTCCACTATGAGCACTCATGACTCCCTTTTGACCGAGGATAACTTCCATTTGACATAAATGAGTCGATTTCTGCCTGTCACACGGAAAACTTAGGGAAAAAGGGAAAAGAGTAATGGGATGAGTAACCACACACTTAGTGAGTATTCCCCAACCCCTTAAAAGACAAAACCATTGCAGGTAATAACTCCATTAATAGCCATATATCACGTGCTTACGTATTACTATCGTACTAGGCGATCATAGTCCCCAAGAACGGGTTGTTACCCCTAAACTTCGCTCTGGTTGCTCAAACTCATTCTTAGTTCCCTAAATAACCAAATTTATTTTAAAACCAGGCACTCAAACATATAAGCAAGCCACAAGGGTTAAGCACAGAACTTTCATTCATAAGTTATGCACATTCAAAGCTGAAAATTTTGATTCATTAGGGACATAGCCATTCCTTACTTGAATTTTCATTCAAACACTTATTCATAAAATAAGTATAGAATATGCACAAAGATCTTCTTTTCTTCTTTCTGAGAACACTTCATTTAACCTCTTGAATTAGCCACATATCACGCATTTAAGAAGTACTATTATCGTATTGAACGACAGAGAGTTTTCATTAATTCCAACTATAGGCTATGTGCCACATTACATGAATCATGCTTTATCTATCTAATTCACTTGTGCGAGATACTTAAACATATAGAGTAAGGATCATACAAGAAGTTTTCTTTCTCATAACATACACATTTAAACTTATATGCATGATGCATTACAAGGAAATGGCCATACTTCACTTAGAACTTCATTCATAAGATATGCAAAAGTTATGCACATGAAGCTTACTTTCTTTTCCTGAAAACATTTCATTTTAGCCTCTTGAGGCTCCGATTCTTTGAAAGAAATCACTTTTGAAATGGTCTAGTAATGTCCCTTACAAGCTTTTCGAATCTCATTCGAACTTGGCCTCTTCAAGGCCTTTAAAAACTTTCCTTGAAATACTTAAAGATGGCGACATGCCAACTAATTGTTCTCTTTAACTATGAAAACACTCTAGGCATAAGATCATCATAGAGTACTAGTTGGGAAAGATCTACACTCAATCCCAGTGAGACTAGCTCACATTAAGCTCTTACTCCTGAGATGGCAACCAAATTGGACTATAACCCTTGTCAGGGTCACTAGGGCTTCCCATTACTGGGACCACTCCCTAGGCTAGGGATTCCCCAGTACAAGTAGGTTCACTCCCATGGGTTTCCCCTGTTCAAGCGAGTTCACCCCCATCTTATTATCGCTAAGCACGATATCTTGGCCAATTTAAAGCGTATGGGCATAACGGCTATTAATTTTGCTGCCTCTCATAGCAAAATCCTTTTTTATATAATGCACTCTCTTTTTATTTAAACTCCATAGGGATTCCCCTGTTCTAGCAGGTTCACTCCCAAAACTATATTTATATAGATAAATAGGCCATCAACCGCTAATAGTTATGGCTACTATTAGTTACAACCGCAAAAAACTTCTTTTTCAAACTCACCCTCACTCGCAAGATGCAACTTAATGACATAAAAGGAATGGTGGGTTTGCACGTAACACATTCAAATACTTGATAATCATCTCAGCAGAATAAGCCACACATGGCCTCGTAATCCACGCGATTACGGTCAATCACAACCAAAGCTCCCTCCTCGCACGACACCCACCACCAAGAACCTCAAAACTCTCATTAGTTCATCCTCAAGCCACTACCAACTCATTTTTCAATTCTATAACTGTAGCATATTATCATGAAAGTCAAATGAAATAGCTACGTATAAACTTACCGAGCGAGCAGTAACCACCCAGCAGCTCGATACAGTCTACATAAACATATACATACATTTCCTTAACTTAAGTAAAGTACTCAACGAACTGAAATGAACTAGCAAGGTATAAAGCTAGCTTACATTCATAATTCACATTTAGGGAATAGGCATGCCATACTCATGTCATTGTCAAAGCATCACTAACCAACTTGACATGCATCGACTTAAAACACGTTTAGGTCGTGTCGAGGGCTACTTTTGAGGATGAATCAACTAACTCCATATACACTGATTCAAGATATGCTTAGGTTATTTCAAAGGCTATTTTTAAACATGAGCTAACCAAACTAATATGCATCGCTTTAAAACATTGTTTACTCACATAATAGCCAATTTGCTAAACATGAAAACCACAAATTTGGACAAATCACATAGCATACTTTCTGCCCAACTAAGGAGATTTTCTTACCTAATTTAAGTATCATTTTAGGCCTAGAATACGTTCGATGTTGGGCAACTTTTGGATAGCCTGTACACGCTTAATCTAAGCCTGAATTTAGTTGATCTAAACATGCATAAACCAGCGTGAAAATCAGTAAAATTCTAAATAACACTCGGTGATGGAAACGTGCAAGGGAAAGCAAGAATGGATGAAGAACACAAGCTAGGACCAAAGATAGCTCACGGCTTAAGAGAAACCTGGAAGCTAACTTAAGGAACTTCAAGTGTTTTCAAATGAATTGGGATAGTTCTAAACTAGATGATTAGATAAGATACACCACTAATCACTAGCTTAGGGCCCTTAATCTTGGATTAGGATAAGATACACCACCTAACCAAGGATTAGGACTCACTTGATCACCACCTTAATTAGCCTAATTAAGGGATAAGCAAGTTAAGTGTTTAAAGGAAACTCAAAGACACAAAGTCTTTACTCTTAATTCAAAGTTCAAGTGTATCCCTTATAAAATGAACATTCAAGGCATTTAAAGGCCTTGAGTATACACAAAATAAGCTTTCCTTCTAAGTTAGGAAAGTCATTAAACTTACTTAAGCTAACTAGTACACGGTTTGAGCTTAATCACAGCTAATCCGAAAGTTTAAGGCACAAAATACATATTTAAACCTTCAAAGACCTTTCCCAAGTATTAAGGAACTTAGGTGACTCATTTTCCTCTCTAGGAAGGTAAACATTACATGGTCTCCACCTCAAAAAGCTAAAGTATGCAAGGCTGCCATGTGTTGTAGGTGTGGCCGGTTCATAGCTTGCAAAATGGCACCTTCCTCTTGCTTCACGTGTCTTGCTCGTATGTGGCTGGGTGGCAGGTTGACTAAGCACCTCAAGACAACTGCCAAGGCAGGCACACACCTCTAGCAAACCCACTTAGGAGGGAAAACCACTTAGCTAAGTAACCGGGTGTCAAGGTGACCGTTTCTGCCCAGTTTTGTTCTACTTGGTTGACACCTCAAATGCTGAGTAATATGAGCTTTCCTTACATGGAAGGAATCCTTAAGATGTCTAGAATACCCTCCTTTTCGAATCAAAGCATTTCGACATCATTTGCCCCTTGAAATAAGCTGAATACTCAAACCGTGCAGAATATGGTCCAAAACAGCATAGGACTGAAAATGAGCCTCGTTCACTGACCAATTGAACTCCAAATCTGGTAATTCTAATTAGACATGAAAGCTAAGGTCTTAAACTTGTAAGAACACCAAAAAATGAGCACCTAAACTTGGATTAAACTTGAGAAATCAGGTAGCAAAAACCAAGTGAAAATCCGGATGAATAACCAGGTGCATTATCTTGAATGTTCTTTACCAAATGACTTATGGCCGCGGCTTTGGACTTTATTTCTTGATTGTTTTGGATCATTTGAACACTAATGGACCTCGTGGATGGACCCCATCATTCTTCCCTTGTTGGGAAGATTTGACCCTCAAATCTGAAAGGTAATCATCTGCTTCATAAGGACTTAAATAAGCAACGTTAAAAGTAGCTGATACTCTATAATCTCCTAGTAAATCCACGTTATAAGCATTATCAGTAATCTTCTCCAAAACCTCAAATGGACCATCTGCTCATGGCATTAACTTGGTTTTCCTTTTAGAAGGAAAACGTTCTTTGCGTAGATGTATCCAAACTAACTCACCTGGCTTGAAGAGCTTCTCTTGTTTATGCTTACTAGCTTGGGCCATATAAGATAGTGTAGTTTTCTTAATTTTGGCCTTCACTAACTCATGTAACTTTTGTATTTCTTCCACTCTAGCTGCAGCATCCGCACTAGGCCTTTGATCTAACGGACGGGGAATAAGATCAAGTGGGTTTAGGGGATCAATCCCATAGACCACCTTGAAAGGTGAAAGACCAGTAGCCTTGCTTGGAGTCTTGTTGTATGCAAACTCAGCATGTGGAAGTAATAGATCCCAGGCTTTTACTTGATGTTTAATCAAAACCCTTAAAAGAGTGCTAAGGGTTCAATTAGTAACCTCCGTTTGCCCATCTGTTTGTGGATGACAGGTGGTACTGTATTTGAGTTTAGTACCTAATTTCTTCCACAAAGTGACCCAAAAGTGACTTAAGAACTTGGTATCTCGATCTGAAACAATGGAACGGGGAATTCCATGTAGTTTCATAACCTCTCTAAAATAGAGCTTAGCAATATAAGTAGCATCATTAGTTTTGTCGCAGGGGATAAAGTGAGCCGTCTTCGAAAATCGGCCTACCACCCCTAAGATAAAATCATTATTCCTTTGTGTCTTTGGTAAACCAAGTATGAAATCCATACTTACATCTACCTAGGGCAACTTGGGAATAGGGAGTGGCGTGTATAACCCTTGGGGAAGCGAATGACTCTTTGTAATCTGACATGTACCGCATCTTCTAATGATGTCTTGAACGTCTTTCTCCATGCCTGGCCAATAATAATGTTCCCTAAGCATGATTAGGGTCTTATCTTCACCAAAATGGCCAACTAACGATCCAGCATGGACTTCTTGAATCAGTAACTCACGAGTGCTGCATTTAGGGACACATAATCGAGTACCCTTAAAGAGAAAGCCTTCTTGAACTAAGAAATCCCTTTTGGGATGCTTGGTGCATTCAGAATGTCACACTCCAAAGTCTTCATCTTCTTGGTATAATGCCTTTAGATGCTCAAATCCAAGGATACAAGCATCTAACTGAAATAATAATAGATAACGCCGAGAAAGTGCACCGGCGCCTTGATTCAACTTGCCGGACTTATGCTTAATAGTGAAGTGAAAGGATTGGAGAAACTCAACCCATTTGGCATGGCGTGAGTTTAGTTTGTGTTGGCCTTGAATATACTTCAAAGCCTCATGATCTGAATGCAGAATAAACTCACTAGCAATCAAATAATGATTCCAATGTTCTAAGCATCGAATGATTGCATAGAACTCTTTGTCATAAGTTGAATATCTCTCTCTGGTATCACATAACTTCTCACTGAAGAAGGCCAAAGAACGTCCTTTTTGATTAAGAATACCGCCAATACTAACTCCAGAAGCATCGCACTCAACTTCAAAGACTTTCTCGAAGCAAGGTAAAGCCAGGATCGGTGCTTGAGTTAGTCTTTCTTTCACTTTTTCAAAGGCAGCTTGGGCTTTAGGATTCCAAGTGAATGAGGAACCTTCAAGAACTTTAGTCATAGGAGCTAAAATGGTGCTGAAATTGCGTATGAATCTCCTATAAAAGGGAGCTAAGCCATGAAAGCTTCGAACATCATGAATACTTTTGGGAATAGGGCAAGTCCAAATAGCCTCAATCTTACTTTCATCCGCCTTAATACCATCTTCAGAAACAATATAACCTAAGAAAGTAACTTCATAGGTAAAGAGGTACACTTCCTAAGGTTGCCAAACAATTTCTCTTTTTCAAGAACGAGCATCACCTGAGTTAGGTGATCTTGATGCTCCTGCTCATTCTCGCTAAACACCAATATATCATAATAGTAAACGACCATAAACTTGCCCAAGTATGGTCGAAATACTTGATTCATAAATCTTATAAATGTACTAGGGGCATTAGAAGGACCAAAAGGCATAACCAACCATTTATACAATACATCTTTAGTCTTAAAAGCAGTTTTCCACTCATCACCCTCCCTAATATGAATCTGATAATAACCACTTCTCAAATCAATCTTACTAAACACCTTAGAGCCATGTAACTCATCCAACATATCTTCAAGCCTAGGTATAGGATACCTATATTTGATAGTAATTTTGTTAATGGCCCTACTATCAACACACATCCTCATACTACCATCCTTTTTTGGAACTAAAAGAGCCAGAATAGCACACGGACTCAAAGACTCTCGTACCAACCCCTTAGATATCAACTCTTCAACTTGACGTTGAATCTTCTGGGTTTCTTTTGGATTTGTCCTGTAGGCTGGCTTATTTGGTAGAATGGATCCAGGGATAAGGTCAATATGATGTTGAATGTCACGCTTTGGTGGTAAACTCGAAGGTATTGCATCTGGAAACAGGTGACTAAACTGATTCAATATGACCTTGGCTATAGGATGGGATGGAAGTGGTGTTTCTTGTTCTTCTTGCACTTGTAATATCCACTCTTTCAAAGCTTCAAACTTATGTTGAGAGGCTTTCAAAAGTGGTTCTCTATATGTTAAGAGCAAGTCAGATTGAATTTGCGTTTTTTATGGTTTCATTTTGCGGAGTTCGGATGGTGACAAAGGATTAAGGGTAATCTTCTTGCCATCTTTGGTAAAGGAATAGGTGTTTAGGTAACCATTATACATGACTTTCCTATTATACATCCATGGTCTCCCTAGTAGAATATGGTAAGCATCCACGAGGATAACATCACATCGAAGTTCATCTTGGTAGTTCTTACTAAGAGAGAATGAAATCAAGCAACGAGAGTTAACTTGTAATCCCTTACTTTGATTTAGCCATTGAATATTGTATGGGTGTGGATATGCCGTGGCTTGGAGGCCCAACTTCTCAGTCATACTCAATGAAACAACATTGGCACAACTTCCTCCATCAATGATTAAGGAGCAAACTTTGCCTTGGACTGTACACCGTGAATGAAAGATGTTTTCACGTTGTTCATCCTTAGCAACTCGTTGATTACTCTATACCCTTCGAATTACTAGCATCTCACCTTTATCTGCATTCTCCACAAACTCCTCTTGAGCTTCCTCAAGATCTTCTTCAACATCTCCCTCCTTTTCCTCCTCCTTCTCCTCGGCAAACTCTCCCTTTATGGCTTCCCATTCAGCTAAGGTAATCACCTTTCGACTTGGACAATCAGAAGCAATATGTCCTAAGCGTTGACACTTATAACACCTTCGTTGGCTTGTGGGATATGGGTTTGGACGTGGGGGATTCGGTGGTGGCCTTTGAGGAGCTTGGTTCTTTTGTGGATTAGTTGGGAAAGGGGTAGATGGTTTAGGCTGAGGTGTGGTACTCCCCTTGTTTAAGGGTTGCCCACGGTTTGGCACTGGAATAGGGCTTGAAAAGAATCAGAACAAACATCTTGGATTTCCTTTGTTGCTCCACCTTATGTGCAGGACACATATTTCATCGAAGGTGGTGTAAGCTTGCAATTCAACCACGTTGGCTATCCTAGGATCAAGCCCTCCTAGGTGGCGAACCATCGTTTGTTCTTCAGGCTTGTGAATGTCACATTTAATCATGAGTTTCTCAAACTCACGTGTGTATTCTTCCACATTCATTTTGCCTTGAGTAAGATGGTGAAAGAGCATATAGTTGTCTTGGACATAAGTGGACGGTAAGAACTGTGCTTTCATCTTTGATTTCATTTTGTCCCATGTATTGATTTTGCTCTTTCTCTCCCTAGTCCTCTTAGCATTGAGGTTTGTCCACCATAAGGAGGCATATTTCCTCAGTCTAAGAGCAACCAATTTCACCTTCCGGTCCTCTGGAATATCCTTATACTCAAAAATTCGTTCAACAGTTTGTAGCCATTCAAGGAACTCATCTGGGTCTAGCTTACCCTCAAACTCAGGAATTTCTACTCTGAAATCACTTGAGTTGAAAGTAGGCCGTGCTTCCCTTCTTGTCCTTTCAAATGGTACTTCATCATTAGAGAAAGATAACGCATTGCTAGCTTCCTCTTCACCTCCATAATTCGTCCCAATTCGTTCACTATCCTTTTGAAGTTTTTGTTTTTGTTTCATATTATTTCCAAGCTGTTTTCTCAAGTACTCATTTCGAGCCTTGAGTTCTTGATTGGCTATAGACATTTCGTGCATTTGCTTGGCCATGGCTTCAAGTTTCTCTTCCATAGTTATGCCAGAACTCATTGTGGAAGTTTGGATAAAATGAACTTGTGTTTGAGTTTAGGATTCAGAGATAAGCTGGGAAAGGCGTGTGGTAGGTTCCAGGCAAGGATGAACCTGCTCTGATATTAAAAATGATCGAAACGTGCAAGGGAAAGCAAGAATGGATGAAGAACACAAGCTAGGACCAAAGATAGCTCATAGCTTAAGAGAAACCCGAAAGCTAACTTAAGGAACTTCAAGTGTTTTCAAATGAATTTGGATAGTTCTAAACTAGAGGATTAGATAAGATACACAGTTAATCACTAGCTTAGGGCCCTTAATCTTAGATTAGGATAAGATACACCACCTACTTGATCACCACCTTAATCGGCCTAATTAAGGATAAGCAAGTTAAGTGTTTAAAGGAAACTCAAAGACACAAAGTCTTTACTCTTAATTCAAAGTTCAAGCGTATCCCTTACAAAATGAATGTTCAAGGCATTTAAAGGCCTTGAGTATACACGAAATGAGCTTTCTTTCTAAGCTAGGCATGTCATTAAACTTACTTAAGCTAACTAGTACACAGTTTGAGCTTAATCACGGCTAATCCGAAAGTTTAAGGCACAAAATACATGCTTAAACCTTCAAAGGCCTTTCCTAAGTATTAAGGAACTTAGGTGACTCATTTTCCTCTCTAGGAAGGTAAACATTACTTAGTCTCCACCTCAAAAAGCTGAAGTATGCAAGGCTGCCATGTGTTGTAAGTGTAGCCGGTTCATAGCTTGTAAAATGGCACCTTCTTTTTCCACGTGTCTTGCTCGTGTGTGGCTAGGTGGCATGTTGACTAAGCACCTCAAGACAACCAACAAGGCAGGCACACACCTCTAGAAAACCCACTGAGGAGGGAAAACCACTTAGCTAAGTAACCGGGTGTCAAGGTGGCTGTTTCTACCTAGTTTTGTTCTACTTGGTTGACAGCCTAAATGCTGAGTAATCTGAGCTTTCCTTACATGGAAGGAATCCTTAAGATGTCTAGAATACCCTACCTTTTGAATCAAAGCATTTGGACATCATTTGCCCCTTGAAATAGGCTGAATACTCGAACCATGTAGAATCTGGTCCAAAACAGCATAGGACTGAAAATGAGCTTCGTTCACTGACCAATTGAACTCCAAATCTGGTAATTCTAATTGGACATGAAAGTTAAGGTCTTAAAATTGTAAGAACACCAAAAAACGAGCACTTAAACTTGGATGAAACTTGAGAAATCAGGTAGCAAAAACCGGGTGAAAATCCGGATGAATAACCGGGTGCATTATCTTGAATGTTCTTTACCAAATGACTTATAGCCATGGCTTTGGACTTTATTTCTTGATTGTTTTGGATCATTTGAACATTAATGGACCTCGTGGATAGACCTCCATCAGTCGGACAGCCTATACATGCATATTCTAAGCCTGATTTAAGTTGAATTAAACATGTATATTCGCTCCCACAACTTCAGTTAGCCTAAAATTGACATACATCACAACTTGAGACAAACGTTTTCGAAATTACTAATAATTAACAGGCGGGAAACACCCACCTAGATTCCAAGCTAGGGGTTCGTTTGAAGGGCTTTGAGAATCGACCTTAGGTGCTTGAAAACTCCCATCCTTGTCTCCTCGCTCCCTGACCACACGAACAGACACAATCCACGCCTAACCTATGTGAAACCGGACCCCAATTCAACCCATTTTTGCAACCTAGTTTGAATCAGTCTTGCCTGATCTGATCCTAGCCCTACTTCTCTTGTGCCTCGAATCCTTTTCACTCCCTCACTCTTTTGCTCACTTTCCCTCTTCCTTTCTCTTTCTCACTCAGTCGTAGGCTAGGTTGGTCTCATGGAAGAGGTGCAGGGCTAGCATATGCACCAGGGTGGCGCTGCTGCCGCCGCCTCTCTCTCTCTCTCCTGCTTCTTCTCTGTGCTACTGGGTATCAGGGCTGGGGTTTTGAGAACCCCTTGCCCGCATTTTGGTTAAAGAAGTGGAGGCTTCGGCCCCCCTTTTAATCTACTTTATTTTATATTTGTTTTATTTGTTCTGATTTGGTCTCACTTGCTAAGCCCAACTCGGTCTGGTCTTGCTAATCTCGATACTTCATATTCTAAACCCCAAATTGATAATACGACTCCTCGTCGAATGTTCATCCCTAAGTATATACATATAAGGGTTCGATTGATAACGAAGGGTTCGATTTGATAAATGATGAAACTAATTCTAAGGTTGGCAACCTAATCATATTCGAGGAAACGACTAAATTAACTATCAGCACAAATTAGCACGAATTAATCTCAAAATCAATCATAACAATTCTTTTTAATAAGATTATCGTTCACACAAGTACATCGATAATAATTTAACTTATATATTTGCTAGAACACGAATTTTGTAACGTAGAAGGTAAGACAGTCAACTCAATGCAAAATAGAGAACGCGGGTCTTACATTCTTCCACCCTTAAAAGAATTTCGTCCTCGAAATTCTAAAGCTCACTGTTTAAGCGAACACACGACATAAACACACATTCTATGATTTACAATGGTGGAATTCCAAAAAGGTTTCCTTTAGCAATCAACTATATCTTGCAAATCGAAAGAAAAGGCTTATGGTATCCAGTCTCCTCCTCACCAATCCTCTTCAAGCGTCCACTCACTCTATTTAGGCGTCGAGGAAAAATCGCATTGAAGAGTGGAAAATGGGTTGGCATAGAATACCATATTGAGCTTGTTTTGAAAATGGACATGCACTTTCGATTATTTAGACTCAATTCATATAGGAAACAACAATCCTATGCATACGCATCTGTAAGAGGACATCTAAAGGTATGACAACTAGGACAATGACATTTGAAGGTCATATACTAGTAGTCTCATTCTAAAACATGAATTTAAGTCACTTTTGGGATCACAATGATTGACATCGAGATTCTTATCATGCATTAGAGCAATGAGAATGTTACATAGCACCATGTAGCATCACTTAAGCATAACAGCATCACATAACATCACATAGTATCAGTAATTCAGCATCCTCAAGTCTAGGAATTGGAAGTAATATGAAACCGGCTAACATACATATAGCAAGCAATTTACAAAACGAAAGCATATGTGACTGACATTTCTATGTTTTTATATTAATTCCAGCTAACTTTTATGCATTTCATTCATGGCAACTTAGCCATGACATGTTAAGGTCGCATAAAGAAAGTTAACTTAGTCAGGTTCATTCAAAGGCATGAAGACGTCTGATCACTCTAAGGAAATATCAATTGATCAGGAAGCTACCACATCGCACTTAAGTAGCGAAGACATCATATTATGTCATATTGACAATGAAGAAACTTGGAGGAACACTCAAATTCACATTGACATCACGTAGGGTCTGCAACAGAGCACTAAGGATTAAGAACCATGAATAGCATGAACTAGCATAACATGTCGATAGGGACAACTTTGAGAAGGTAATGCCAAGGTAGAACATAAGTCGATGGTTTTAATGATGGGGAGGCTCTCCCGAAGGTCCCCCCTTGGGACTGATCATCCCTTAAGTCAGACATTCACACAAATAAATGGTTATGCTCCTAGACAGATCCTGGGGCCTGTGGATTATGGCCCCACTATGCTTCCGCTACGCCACTCTGATCAATATAGGAAACAAAAGCAATGTGCGAATGCAAGTTCCTATGGTCGCTATATCATACTTTAAATACGTGCGTATGTAGTTATTCAGCTATAGCATGAAATCATAGAATCCATGGATGGAAATAATGACTCAAAGGTCAAACCCTGCTATGAATTACAAAAGTTAAATCATTTAGTCAATTCAGCCACATGCTTATTCTAACTCAAGCCAAGCAAACCCAAAGAAGTGGAACAATTCATTCATAAAACTCATAGCTCGTCACAAATAAAGAACTCAAACAACCATATAAGCTTCTATGGTTCTAGGTTATATACAATGCTATGACCATGCTTTAAAGCGCTCGTGCTCCTAGTAATGTCCCATGAAAAGGCATATGGGCAAGTATACATGAGTGTAACCCTCACTTAAAACCTAAGGTCGAGATTATACCTCGAGGTTTGTCCAAACTGTTTGGAGTTAGCCATTGATCAACTAACAGGGGTATGAACAATGACATTATTGGTCCTACAGATATACATTGGGGTTTTGCAACACATTTGTCTCAAAAGACAATTGTGGAGGTCTGAGGAACTCCCGGTACAGATGGAAAGGTTCTACCTTCTACTATGAGCATTCTAACTTTTATACTTGGTGTTAATACTTAAGAAGATATTGAAAAGGTATAGATTATTGGCCCAAAAGATAACAATGAGATACATATGGTATAATAATTTCAAAGTCTATAAGGTACTCCCTTATATCTCCATTTTAGGTGTATTGGGGTTGATATAGCCAGGACGCTATCGACCCTATTTCAAGAATAGCGTTTCATGCTGCAATGAGCATAACTCTTAGCCGATTCGTGAGTAATCGTGGTTTCATATTGGAAAACAAGGAAGACTCCTTACGTAAATGACAATTCGGATTAGGACCTTATTTAAGCATTAACGGCACATATACGAAGGCTAAGAATAACACTCAGGCAACAATCAACTAGACTTTATCACAATCACCTATATTAATATGCATGCCTAAGAAGTTCTCACATAGTTCCTTCAGTGGATAAGAAAGTACGTAAAAAGCGGCATCATTTAAAAGGACTTTTAGTTAAGAAAACAATCTTTAATTATTTGCTAATAACTTGTTATGAACACATCAAGCAACAAATGCATATTGATATGTAGGTGTTCGAAACATCAATGTAAGATAAATGCAAGTCCTCAGACACAACCATAAGGCCTAATAAGATAATTAGAAAGGTTTTAAATACGAAAGGAAAACCTTAATTCACTATTTAGGAAGGGTCTTATCTTTTAAAGCCTCTATGTTTAAAAAGGAGGATGGTTTAACTACTTCTAGCTCTTTCCCTACCAACCATTGAGTGCGTCTAGTCACTCTATTATCGAGCCCGAGGAGCAAATCGTACCTAAGGGGCAAGAATGAGCTCGGAATTAAAACATCCTCGGTTGTTTGAGTTCAAACCACGTGCACTTAAAACTTTTTATTCAAATCGCCAAGGCGTATAAGCAAAACAATTTTCAATTGAGCTAACACTTAACTCATCCACGAGAATATGAGTCACTTGGCCTACACCTTAGCAAATGGTTCATTCATCCAACCAATCAGCTCACTCAAGCCGTACAAAACTAACTACATCAACGTTCACATAAAACTCACGTTTAAGCACAAAGTAGGCATATATCACATCATTGTGAACGCGTTCCCAGGTAACTATATGAGATGCAAGACTCTGGTCGCGGCCTATGATCACAAGACCTTGCTCTGGTACTATCTTGTAACACCCCCAGCCCATAGGGCTAGGAGCGTTACATTTTCTTACTTCCTACTTAATTTATGGGGTGAAACAGACAAAGTTTCTCCTAAAAACTGACCATTTCCTGGTTTAAAGCCTTACAAAATCAACAGAAGCGTAAAACATTCTAAAATAAACTCAACGGCTACACATCAGAGTTCATAACTTAATGAGCGATTCGCTCGGAGTACATCAAACAACATAGTTCATTAATAAAGAAGAAATGAAAGATAAACTCATCGATTCACACAACCAGAGTATCAGGGTTTGCATCCCAAAATATAGATGATTTCAATTAATAAGACAGTTGACTAATAAGAGCCATGCAGGGCGACCTATAAATTATATGCATTGCATGGACTAAAGTACTCATTTACGCACATTTAAAAACTAAGAATACACTTTACAACATCATTAAACAGCAAGACCACTCCACTGTGAGCACTCATGACTTCCTTTTAAGCGAGGATAACTTCCATTTGACATAAATGAGTCGATTTCTGCCTGTCACAAGGAAAACCTGGGGAGAAAGGGGAAAGAGTAATGGGATAAGCAACCACACACTCAGTGAATATTCCCCAACCCCTTAAAAGTCAAAATCGTTGTAGGCAATAATATCATCAATAGCCACATGTTATGTGCTTATGTATTACTATCGTACTAGGCAATCATAGTCCCTAGGATGGGTTGTTAACCCTAAACTTCGTTTTAGCTCCTCATACTCATTCTTAGGTCCCTAAATAACCAAATTTCTTTTAAAACCAGGCACTCAAACATATAAGCAAGCAACGAGGGTTAAGCACAAAACTTTCATTCATAGGTTATGCATAGACCTGGCAAAGCTGACCCAAAACCCGAACCGAACGACCCGGACACATACCCGACTCGATACCCGAAATATGCTCACCTGAAAGTGGACCCGAAACCCGAATTGACCCGAACTGAATCATACCCAACCCGAAATTTTCCACAAAGTTGCTTGTTTTGGCATTACGAGCATATTTGACCGAAAATTGGTTGACCCAAAATCGATCCAAATCGAACCATACCTGACCCAAACCGAAATGACCTGAAATGTCATTAACCCGAACATAACCCAACCGAACTTGACTCGACCCATACCCGAACCGAATGACCCATTTGTCAGGTCTAGTTATGCACATTCAAACCTTAAATGTTTGATTCATTAGGGACATAGCCATGCCTTGCTTGAATTTTCATTCAAACACTCAGTCATGAAATAAGTACAGAATATGCACAAAGATCTTATTTCCTTCTTTCCGAAAACACTTTATTTAACCTCTTGAATTAGCCACATATCACACATTTAAGCAGTATTATTATCGTATTGAACGACAGAGAGTTTTCATTAATTCGAACTATATGCTATATAACACATTACATGAATCATGCTTTATCTATCTAATTCACTTGTGCGAGATACTTAAACACAGGGAGTAAAGATCACACATGAAGCTTTCTTTCTCATAATATGCACATTTAAACTTATATGCACGATGCATTACAGGGAAATGGCCATACTTCACTTTGAACTTCATTCATAAGATATGCACAAGTTATGCGCAGGAAGCTTACTTTCTTTTTCTTAAAACACTTCATTTTAGCCTCTTGACGCTCATATTCTTTAAAAGAAATTGCTTTTGAAATGTTCCTCTAATGACCCTTATAAGCTTTTCGAATCTCATTCGAACTTGGCCTGTTTAGGGCCCTTAAAAACTTTCCTTAAAATACTTAAAGATGGTGAAATGCCAACTGCTTGTTCTCTTTAACTATAAAAATACTTTGGGCAAAAGATCATAATAGAGTGCTGGTTGGGAGAGATCTACACTCAATCCCAGTGAGACTAGCTCACACTAAGCTCTTACTCTCGAGATGGCAACTAAATTGGACCTTAACCCTCGTCAGGGTCTCTAGGGCTTCCTATTACTGGGAACACTTCCTAGGCTAGGGATTCGCCCATATGAGCAGGTTCAGTCCCATGGGATTCCCCTATTCAAGCGAGTTCACTCCCATCTTATTGTCCCTAAGCACGATATCTTAGCCAATTTAAAGCGTATAGCTATAACGAATATTAAGTTTGCTGCCTCTC
This sequence comes from Carnegiea gigantea, assembly GCA_029747015.1. Lineage (NCBI taxonomy): Eukaryota > Viridiplantae > Streptophyta > Magnoliopsida > Caryophyllales > Cactaceae > Carnegiea > Carnegiea gigantea. Next base: position 412,182 of record JAKOGI010000586.1, on the reverse strand, counting down.
ACAGCAAAATCCTTTTTTATATAGTGCACTCGCTTTTTATTTAAACTCCTTAGGGATTCCCCTGTTCTAGTAGGTTCACCCCCAAACTATATTTGCATAGATAAAATAGGCCATCAATAGCTAATAGTTATAGCTACTGTTAGTTACAACAACGAAAACCTTCTTTTTCAAACTCATCCTCACTCGTAAGATGCAACTTAATGACATAAAGGGAAGGGGGTTTTGCACGTAACATATTCAGACGCTTCATAATCAACCCAGTAGAATAAGCCACACATGGCCTCGTAATCCACACGATTACGGTCAATCACAACCCAGGCTCCCTCCTCATACGACACCAACCACAAAGAACCTCAAAACTCTCATTAATTCATCCTCAAGCCATCCGACTACCAACTTGTTTTTCAATTCTATAATCATAGCATATTATCATGAAAGTCAGATGAAATAGCTACGTATAAATTTACCGAGCGTGCAGCAACCACCTAGCGGCTTGATACAGCATATATAAACATATACATACATTTCCTTAACTTAAGTAAAGTACTCGACGAACTGAAATAAACTAGTAAGGCACAAAGCTAGCTTACATTCATAATTCACATTTAGGGAATAGGCATGCCATGCTCATGCCATTTTCAAAGCATCAGAAACCAACTTAACATGCTTCGACTTAAAACACATTTAGGTCATGTCAAGGGCTGTTTTTGAGGAAGAATCAACTAACTCCACATACACCAATTCAAGACATGCTTAGGTTATTTCAAAGGCTATTTTTAAACTTGAGTTAACCAAATTAGCATGCATCGCTTTAAAACATTGTTTACTCACATAATAGCAAATTTGTTAAACATGGAAACCACAAATTCTGATAAATCACATGGCATACTTTCTGCCCAACTAAGGAGATTATTCCGACCTAATTTAAATATCATTTCAGGCATAAAATTAGTTCAATCGTCAGCAACTTTTGGACAGCCTATACACGCATAATCTAAGCCTGAACTTAGTCGATCTAAATATGCATAAACCAGCGTAAAAATCAGTACAATTCTAAATAACACTTGGACAGCGTATACATGTGCATTCTAACCCTGATTTCAATTAAACTAAACATGTATATTCACTCCCATTACTTCAGTTAGCCTAAAACTGACATGGATCACAACTTGAGGCTAAAAGGTTTTCGAAATTGCTAATAATTCAAGAGACAAGAAACATCCACCTGGATTCTAAGCTAGGGGTTCGTTCGAAGGGCTTTGGGCATCGACCTTAAGTGCTTGAAAACTCCCATCCTTGTCTCTTCGCCCCCTGACCACACGAGCATACCTAATCCACACCTAATCCACGTGAAATCGGACCCCAATTCGACCTATTTTTATAACCTAGTTTGAATCAGCCTTGCTCGAACTGATCCTAGCCCTCCTTCAGTTGCACCTTGTCGCTGGCGTCATGCCTAACAACCTCCTGGTCATCGGCCTCAGTCGCGACAGTCACCGACAATGGGTCATGCCAGCCTCGAGCCCTTTTAGCTCCCTCACTCTTTCGCTCACTCTTCTTCTTCCTCTCTCTTTCTTACTCAGTCGTGGGCTGGGTCAGGCTCATGGAGGAGGCGCAGGGCTAGCGTGCGCACCAGGGTGATGCTGCTACTGCTGCCGCCGTCACCGCCCTTCCTCCACCTCTGTCTCTCCTCCTTCTTCTCTATGCTGCTAGGTGTCGGGGCTGGGTTTTTGAGAACCCCCTTGCTTGTGTTCTGGCTGAAGAAGGGGGGCTTCGGTCCTCTTTTTGATCTACTTTATTTTATATTTTTTTGTTTGTTCTGGTTTGGTCTCACTTGCTAAACTCAGCTCGGACTGGTCTTGCTAATCTCGATACTTCGTATTCTAAACCACAAATTGATAATACGACTCTTCGTCCATTGTTCGTTCCCAAATATATATATATATATATAAGGATTCGATTCGGTGAATGACGAAGCTAATTCTAAGATTAACAACCTAATTGTATTCGGGGAAATGACTAAATTAACTATCGGAACAAATTAGCACGAATTAATCTCAAAATCAAGTATAACAATAATAATTCTTTTTAATAAAGTTATCGTTCACACAAGCACATCGATGATAATTTTAACATATGTTTGCTAGAACACGAATTTTATAACGTAGAAGGCAAGACAGCTAACTTAACATAAAATAAAGAACGCGAGTCTTACATTGGCAGAAGTTATAGGTTTTGGAAGGGGACCCAGATTCTGGTTGAATCTAGATCCTGTTTGGGCTTTAAATTAGGGGCCCTAAGAGTACGAGTAAAATTTTAGAAGAATTTTGGAAGTAAGGTAAGGGCTAGGGATGTAATTTATTTGAGTTTGGATTGAGTGTGGGCTATGTGTGGGCCCAGGTGCAGAGTAGTAAATTCGAGGTAGTAATCGAGCTCGTAACTTTGTACAGTATCCAGGTAACAATCATGCCCTAACCCTTCCCCGAGTTGTTTGAAATCGTGCGTCCTTTGAACATGGTAAGAATTGTCTTGTTTACTAATTGAATGAAATAACAACATGAGTTAATTGAATGTGGCTGTGTAGCAGAATCTGCATGATGTGATATGTTAAGGAGTTACGACTTGGTAATGTTGTGTTGGAAATTTAAGATTAATTGTTGTGGTGATGACCTTCAGGAAATGGGTTGAAACTGAATGAATCTTTCATATTGAATCGATCTTTAATAAAGAGAAGGGTAACAGTAGCTATAAAGGCTGAGCTGGGTGAGATTTAATCTGACCGTGTTGATTGAAGGCCATTACCTTCCCCAAGAAACTAGTGCATGCATGTGAGCGGCCACGTGCCCTACTAGGACGTGGGCCAGGTTAGCGGTAACCATTCCCAGTGCTGGTAGGCCAGGAAAGGTTAAGCAGTAACCACCATAATAAGCGGTAGACCAAGATCGAGTTAACGGCTGCGCTGAACCAAAGCACAGGCCATGGGACCTAGTGGGGTCGGTCACCCTAAATCCGACTGTTGTTATTTGGATTATAGATTACAAATGCACATCACTAAGATCTGGTAACCATGGAAGATTATGCTAATGAGAAGTGCGTCATAGAAGTCTTGCTGTTTCCCCTACCCCTTAAAATATTTTCAAAATGAATTTGTGTGCATAGTTGACTGTTAGGGGTGATTGTTTACTGAGTTTATCTCACTTTTAGAAAATGTTTTGTTTTCAAATGATTTAGTTGTGCATGGGACATCGGGACTGAAGGTAAAGTGACGCCCTAACGCTTGAGTTGAAGAAGATGCAAGCTTAAGAGTTTTCTTAGAACAAAGACATTGCCAACAACTGTTTTAAATTAGTTGTGACCTCAAAGTTTGAACCCTGTGTTAAAGTTGAAATGTTATTAAGGAATGTTGTATTAATTGTTCTCGAAAATCAGCCTATATTTTGAAGAACGAAACACGACGGTAACACCCAATTCAGGTTCCGCTACCACGTAGGATAAGGTCTAGGAATAAAGAAACGAAATTAGAAACCCCGTACATGTACGTCTGTGTGTGTGTATGTGTCCATATATATATATATATATATATATATATATATATATATATATATATATATATATATATATATATATATATATATATATATATATATATATATATATATATATATATATATATATATATATATATATATATATATATATATATATATATATATATATATATATATATATATATATATATATATATATATATATATATATATATATATATATATATATATATATATATATATATATACATATATATATAAAATATATATATATATATATATATATATATATATATATGTATATCTATATATATATGTAAGTATATAAATATAAATATATATATCTATTTATATGTATGTATACTAATATATATGTATGCATGTGTGTGTGTGTGTGTGTGTGTATATATATATATACACACACATGTATATATATATGTGTGTGTGTGTGTGTGTGTGTGTGTGTGTGTGTGTGTGTGTATATATACACACACATGTATATATATATGTGTGTGTGTGTGTGTGTGTGTGTGTGTGTGTGTAAGGATATAGATATATATATATATAATATATATATATAGATATATATATATATAATAGATAGATATATATAGATATATATATATATATATATATATATCTATGTGTATATATATATATATATATGGATATAGATATATAGATATATAGATATCTATGCATATATGTAGATGTATATATATGTACATGTATATACATGGATATATATATATATATATATATATATATATATATATATATATATATATATATATATATATATATATATATATATATATATATATATATATATATATATCTATATATATATATATATATATATATATATATATATATATATATATATATATATATATATATAGATACACACACATACATACATATTGTGAAGCCCAAAATATGCTTATTTCGCTGAGTTCGTCTCTTCAATAGTTTCACCAATTAGAAGTATTATCTCAAATGATCAAGGCCTTACCGCCGTCCAAGAAGGACAAGGCTTTTGTTCTAAATAATGAATTTAACAGCGCTAATCAATGTTTGCCATTGAAAGGCATTCACCCAATTGCAACCCTTCAAACATATACAAACAGTTCTAGCATCAATCTATAGAACTATTCTAGGGTTTACATCAAAATATAGTAACTCTTATAGAGTTTATAGCTTTAACTTCAAAATATGAAATACAATGCTCAAAACATCTCAGCACTAACACAGCACTATTCCCATTTTGTTTTGACTTTCTTGCTCACTTATCACCTTCAATCGTCCTATCCACCTGAGGGCGATTCACTAAATATTTTTCTAAAACAAAATATGAAAATATTTCGAACTGTGAACCAAAGCTCAGTACATGCATCCCTGTATTGTTAAATGATCATTGAAAAAATCATTGGGCCCGTATTGCAATTCATATTAATTTAAAACTGTGAATGAGATAAATATAATACTGCATTGCTAATTATTATTTGATAGTGAACCCCTTGTAACTGTTACGATCTATGGATAGGTATACACCTGCTAAGTCGATTAGGGGACCTGGTCTGAAGCCGCGTGGGTAACTAAAGGGTGATGACCTGTAATGGATAACTGATGGGGTCAGTAATTATATGGTAAATCACTGATTAAACTGATTCGTTGATGCAATTACCAAAACATTATAATTTTGTTAAATACGTGCTGATCTCTAAAGACATAGGCAATGAACGTACCTGATACTTTTAATGAAATTCACTGAAATGGGATTATGCGCAAGAAGGGAAGGAAATGATAGATTAGGCCCTGGCTCTGTTCAAAATATCATGATAGGAACATATAATTGGCAAATATTTTTATTTTCATAGATAATAAGTTAGTAAAAGCAAAGTAAGAAAGTAACAAGGGCTAAAATAAATGAATCATAACTTAGTCTTCTGATCTCCGATTGAGACCCAATGAACGCTTAAGAAGTCTTGAAAAGCTTTCATTTAGAACACAAAACACGATTCCCACCGTAGGGTTCCCAAAATGGGGCTAGAACATAAGTATGTCAGTTTTGGTCTAACCTACACAGTTCGGGTAAAACCACCATAACTTTTTCCGCAGACCTCAGATTAAGGCTGTTCAAATGGCATTTCAAAGCTAACACACTGAAATATTTATTCACCAAAAATCAAAATTTTTTAGTGGGCTTTACTGTCAAGCCTTTCTCCTTTCTTTTCACACAATTCCCTATCCAAAATCACACCTTAAAGTCATGTAACAAGGCTTTAGTCCTTCCCATCACAATAAAAAACCATCACACTCAATTTCACTTCAAAATCATGTACATCAAAGATCATTTTTCAATTAAATGTACACTGATAACACCCTAACTTTTGGCCAACTTGCACTTCATCCAAGATCACCAAGAACATCCTCATAACATTATTAGAGATTAAAACCACTAAATCAAATACCGAAATCCAAGAAAAAAAAATCCGTCTTAAAGCTTACAAGATTATGAATAACCCTAACCCTAACATGCTCCCAACTCGACTCTACCATGATCAACATCAAAATAACTCTTGTTTCTTATCAAAACATCGTGGTCAACAATCAAAAAAATCAAAACAAGAATCAAATTGAAGATAAAAATCAAAACTAACAGGATCAAGATTAAGGTTACTCACTTCAAGCTTGATAAAAGTAGAGATGGAGGTGATGTTTAGTGGTTTTGATGATGGAGGATGGTGGCTAGAGGTACTAGGATGTCGGGGGGGTTGGAGGCAACCTAGTTGGCCAAAAAACACCACAAAACAGTAGCAATAGTAGGGAGGGAAGGGCTAGCCGGCTAGAGAGAGAGAGGAGAGAGAAGTGGGTTTAAATTTTTGATTGTATTTTCTTGACTTGTCTCACTTAACAGGATTTATAGTTCACAAAGTAGCTTTTTACTAACCATGGTTAAGCTTAAATCATGGTTATCAGCTACGGTAATCATGCAAACTTGTTGGGCTTCAAATTGGGCCAAAAAAAAGTTGAGTTCGGAAATAAAACGCCTCGTAACGATAACGTTTTTGCATAACTCAAAATTAAATTTTGTAGTGTTACAGAAAACAAAATAAATTACTTAGATTGAACTTGTTAGGTCCTACTATCAATTCTTCCAAAGTTTTTGTTAATAATTAAATAAATAAATAAAACCCGAATTGCCAAGTGAGGGACCAAATAAATTTTTCCCCACTGGAATGATTAAAAGCAATAAATAAATTTGAGAAAATCATCAACATGGGGTAATTAAATAAATAAATATAATTTAGGGCTCGGCTATTACAGCCTTGCCCCCTTAAAGAGTTTCATCCTCGAAACTTATGAAGTTTACCATGTAATGTAAGATTATCTCAAGTAATTGTTGGTATTTGGCTTTCATTTCCTCTTCAGTCTCGCAGGCAGCTTATTGGGAGGTATGATTTGACCATAGCACTTTGACTAGAGGTATCTGCTTGTTGCGCAACTGCTTAATCCTGTGATCTAATATTTGGATTGGTTACTCTTCATATACTAAATCCATAGTGATTTCAATAGGTTCAGATGCAATGGTGTGATTTGGATATGGGATATACTTTCTGAGTTGAGAGATGTGAAACACGTTATGTACGTGTTCAAGTTCTACTGGCAGATCCTGGTGATAAGCTATAGGATTCAACTTTTCAATGATTTCATATGGTCCAATATATCTTGGACTCAGTTTCCCTCGTACTCCGAACCTCTTGATACCCTTAGTTGGCAAAACTTTCAAAAAAACTTTGTCTCCTACTTGAAACTCTAGAGGCCTCCTTCTCTTGTCCGCATAACTCTTTTACTGACTCTAGGCAACCTTAATATGCTCCAGAATTTTTCTTATTGCATCAATGGTTTCCTGGATCATTTCAAGATCTATGATCAATGCCTCGTCTAAATCACTCCAGCACAATGGAATTCTATATTTTCTCCCGTATAAAGCTTCAAACGGGGCCATTTTGATGGTGGATTGGTAGCTATTGTTATAAGAAAATTTCAACAACGGTAAATCGTCTTCCCATTTCTCTTGCAACTCCAATGCACAAGCTCTTAACATATCCTCTAGAATTTGATTCACTCTTTTAGTTTACCCATCTGTCTCAGGGTGATAAGAGCTACTAAAGTTCAATTTCGTCCCAAAGGCCTTGTGAAGTGCTTGCTAAAAACGGGCTTAGAATCTTTGATCCCTATCTGGCACTATGTCTAAGGGAATCCCATGCAGGCGGACTATCTCCTTAATATACAATTGAGCTAGTTTCTCAACTCCCTAAATATCCCTAATTGGCAGAAAACGAGCTGACTTGGTAAGTCAGTCAACTATAACCCAGATAGCATTCTTCTTCGAGGCAGAAAGGGGTAAACCCATAACAAAGTCCAATGAGATTGAATCCCACTTCCAAGTGGGAATTTCTAGGGGTCACAATTCACCTACAGGAAGCTGATGCTCTGCTTTAACATTCTGGCAGGTTAGACACTTGTCTACATATTTTGCAACCTCCTTCTTCATATTATTCCACCAAAAGCATTGTCTTAGGTCTCGGTACATCTTGGTACCTCTGGGATGCACCGAGTAGCGAGTATTGTGAGCCTCCTCTAGGATCTGTTTCCTCAATTTCTCTTATCTAGGCGCACAAAGGCGATTCTAGAATCGCAGGGTCCCATCCTCATGTACTACAAATCCAAGAGACTTTCCTTTCTCTAAGTTTTATTTTATTCTTTGGAGTTCAGGATCACTTTCCTGGTTCACTTGAATTTCCTCCACTATGGAAGACTGTATGGTAAGTGCTGATAATTGCACCTGTGCTTGCCTATAGGACACTAGTTGAATTCCCAAGTACTCAAGCTCTCTCAAGAGACTCAATTAGGTAATCACCACAGTGCTTGGGCTATGTTGCACCTTCCTACTCAGGGCATCTGCTATAACATTTGCTTTTCCTGGATGATATTGAATATGCAAATCATAGTCTTTAAGTAACTCAAGCCAATGTCGTTGTCTCAAATTGAGCTCCTTCTGGGTGAAGATATACTTCAGACTTTAATGGTCAGTATAGATCTTACATGGTATCCCATATAAGTAATGTCTCCAAATTTTAAATGCAAAGACCACGGCTGCTAACTCCAGGTCATAGGTGGGGTAATTTTTCTCATAAGGCTTGAGCTGTCGAGAGGCATACGTTACCTTGTCTTCTTGCATCAATACATACCCCAAACCGTTCTTTAAAGCATCACTACAGATGGTATACTCCTTACCTTCCACTGTTAGCGTTAGGATTGGGTCGCTAGTTAATCGCTACCTTAACTCCTAAAAGGCTCTTTCAGCTTCTTTGTCCACCCAAATTTATTCACTTTCTTCAGTAGATTGGTCAGGGTCGAAGCTATTTTCGAAAAGTCCTTGACAAACCTTCGAGAATTCTTTTGCAACCACATGACCCAAGAACACCACTTCTTCCAACCAAAATTCACACTTCTTTAATTTTCCATAAAGTTGATGCTCCCTCAGGGTTTGTAACACCATCCTTAAATGATTAGCATGTTCCTCCCTGTCCTTAGAATAGATAAGGATGTCATCTATGAACACTACTATAAACTGGTCTAAGTAGGGTATGAAGACTCTGCTCATAAGATCCATGAAAGCTGCGGGGCATTGGTGAGGCCAAATGACATTACTGTAAACTCATAATGACCATACCTGGTCCTAAATGCAGTCTTAGGGATATCTTCAGGTTTAATCCTGAGTTGATGGTACCCTGCCCTCAAATTAATCTTAGAGAAGACCCTTGCTCCTTGCAGCTGGTTAAACAGGTCATTTATTTGCGACAAAGGATACTTGTTTTTAATGGTGATCTTGTTCAACTCCCTGTAGTCAATACATAGCTGTAAGGTTCCATCCTTTTTCTTTACGAACAACACAAGGACACCCCATGGTGACACAGTTAGCCTAATAAAGCCCTTCTGCAACAGCTCATGTAACTGAATCTTCAGTTCCTTAACCTTAGATGGGGCCATACAATGTGGGGCTTTAGAGATAGGTTGGGCACTAGTGGTTAATTCAATTCCAAAATTAATTTTCTTCCATGGGGTAACCCTGGTAATTCCTCAAGGAAAACATCTTCAAACTCACAAACTATATGAATATTTTCTGGTTTCACTTCTTTTGCCTGGGTGTCGATACTGTAACACTAATACTCAATACACCTCGGACATAACAACTTATTTGCTTTTATAGCAGAAATCAAGGGACAAGGTTTTTCCTCTCTCTGCCCATAGAAACATACTTTTATCCCTTTTTCATCCTTCAAAATAACCTTAAGATCCTCATAGTCAATCCTAGCTCTATAGGTGTGCAGCCAACTCATTCCCAGAATCATATCAAAATCAAATAAATCAAATTGAATCAAATCCACAGGGAAGGTGGTTCCACTGATGGTAATGGGAACAACTTTATAGGAGATGGGGCATTCAATCACAGAATCGTTGGGTAGCTTGATCCTATAATTGATTTTTATCCTCCTATCCTCCAGGTTCAATTGCATGGCAAATCGGGTGGATATAAATGTGATGTAGTCATGCTGGAAAAAGAGGAAATGAAGGGAAAGCTTAAGTGTTTAGGGGGAAAAAGAGGAGATGTTGTGGGAAAGCAAGGGAGATGGCGTGAGAGGAAAGAAGAATTCAAGGCCTTGAAGAAGGAAATCAAGGCACTGAACTTGGTATCGATAGAACTGAAACATTTCTTAGGTACAGCTTTCACCACTAAGAACTGTTTCAGGGGCCTTAATCCTATATTAGAATATAGATTTCACCTTGCACACCACTCTAATTGGTCGAATTAGAGATAAGCAAGTAGAGAATTTAAAGTAACACACAAAGGAGCTCATAACTCAACTTCTGATTTCAATTTCTTAACACTAAGTTACAAAATGAGTGCCAAACTACTTATAATGGCATGCCTAAAGGCTTTCCTTAGTCATTAGGTAATCATTAGAGGATCACTTAATGTTAAGGAAGCTCACAAAGTACATTTACAAAGCTAAGTACATGGTTTAGTACATAACCGAACTGAAACAAGTACTAATTAGTATACTAGCTTCAAAATACATGGCTACCACTTCAAAATAAGGAGAGAAATGCATGCTTGCCACATCTTGTCATAGTGTCCGAATGAATGCTTGCAAAATGGCCACTTTTCATTGTTCCACGTGGATGTTTCTTCATGGATGATTCACTAGGTAACTAAGCTTAAGCAATCAGCCAAGAACATACTTACCTTGGTGGAGGAAAACCCACCTAAGAGGAAAAAACTCCCTTGCTAAGAAACCAGCTGCTAGGTGGAGCATGGGGCTTAGTCTTTGCTGCTATTGGGCCACTGCATTTTGGTGACTAATATGTGGTTTTCATCAATGGGGGAAAACCTCAAGATGTCTAGAAACCCTCCCTTTTGAAAAGTATGATTTGGACATCATTAAGTACCTTAATCAGCAAGATTTTCAAAACGTACAGATTCAAATGCCTGCTGGGAAGCTTTGATAAAATGACTGAACTGGACCCCTTAACGTGCTCTTCTGGCTTGGTGCTTACCATAACAAATAAACTAGACGTCTAACTAAACTAACAAAAAAATAATTACACAACTTGGATGTCGTTTGGACTATGAAATAATAAAAACAATACTGGGTACGTGCAAGGGGGTAAACCCAGGTACCATCTCCTTTGGACATGCAAAACAGAACTTGTTCCTTGGACTTGGACTTGGACTTATGCAATTAGACTACCTTGACTTGGGGAATTTAACTAGGATGTGTCTGATTGAATTACATCACCCTCCCCTTATTCGAAATGATTTGACCTCAAATCGTACAGGTAATAATCTTCTTCGTAAGGACTCAAATCGGCTACATTGAATGTACGTGAAACTCCATAGTCCTCAGAGAGATCCACCTTGTAAACATTGTTGTTGATGCATTCTAGGATCTCAAACGGACCATCCGCTATTGGCATAAGCTTGTTCTTACGTCTTGCTGGAAAACGCTCTTTTCTGAGATGGATCCAAACTAAATCTCCTGGCTGGAACGTCTTCTACTTCATTTCCTATTTGCATGAGTAGAATAAGATTGCTTAGATTGCTCAATTTTATTCCTAACCTGCTTGTACAGTTTCTGAGTTTCCTTGACTCTCTTATCTGCATCTGCACTGGGCTTTTGATCCAGGGGGTGTGGTGTTAAATCTAAGGGAGTTATGGGGTCAGTCCCATATACTTCATTTCTGAGATGGATCCAAACTAAATCTCCTGGCTGGAACGTCTTCTACTTCATTTCCTATTTGCATGAGTAGAATAAGATTGCTTAGATTGCTCAATTTTATTCCTAACCTGCTTGTAAACATTGTTGTTGATGCATTCTAGGATCTCAAACGGACCATCCGCTATTGGCATAAGCTTGTTCTTACGTCTTGCTGGAAAACGCTCTTTTCTGAGATGGATCCAAACTAAATCTCCTGGCTGGAACGTCTTCTACTTCATTTCCTATTTGCATGAGTAGAATAAGATTGCTTAGATTGCTCAATTTTATTCCTAACCTGCTTGTACAGTTTCTGAGTTTCCTTGACTCTCTTATCTGCATCTGCACTGGGCTTTTGATCCAGGGGGTGTGGTGTTAAATCTAAGGGAGTTATGGGGTCAGTCCCATATACTGCCTTGAAGGGTGATACACCAGTTGCTCGACTTAGGCCTCTATTGTAGGTGAATTCTACATGTGGTAACAAAAGATCCCAAGCTTTCTTGGACCGGGGCGAAATCAAAACGTTGAGGAGTGTTCCCAGGGTTCGATTTGTTACCTCCGTTTGACTGTCAGTCTGGGGATGACAGGTTGTGCTGTATTCAGTTTTGTCCCCAGATTCTTCCATAAAGTGACCTACAAATAAATTAAAAACTTAGTATCCCGATCTGAAATAATGGATCATGGAATACGTGTAATTTAGTGACCTCCTTGAAATACAAATCTGTAATATTGGTAGCATCGTTGGTCTTGTTGTAGGGTATAAAATAGGCCATCTTTGAAAATCGATCTACTACCACAAATATGGAATCTTTGCCCCTCTGAGTTCTAGGCAAACCCAGAATAAAATCCATGCTCACGTCAACCCAAGGTTGCGTAGGTACTGTAACGGCGTATATAGCTCTTGCGGGAGTAAATGACTTTTGGCCACTTGACATGTTGCACCGTTTCAGAATCTCTTGGACATCTTTATGTATCCCGGGCCAATAATAATGTTCTTTCAAAATGATAAGAGTCTTAGTCTCACCATAATGACCTGCTAATGAACCTCCATAGACTTCTCGAATTAGAAGTTCCCGAGTGCTGCATTTAGGCACACACAGGCGTGTACCCTTTAACAGAAATCCTTCTAGAATCAAATAATCATCTTTGGGGTGCCTTTAACACGCACAATAGAGCTCCCCAAAGTCTTCATCTCCAGCTAATAATTTTAGATGCTCAAAACCCAGAACACAAGCATCTAACTGGAACAATAATGGATATCTTCTACATAAGGCATCAGCGCCTTGATTCAACTTCCCTAATTTATGCCGTATAGTGAAATGAAATGGCCGGAAAAACTCGACACACTTAGCATGCCAGGAGTTTAATTTATGCTGGCCTTGAATATACTTCAAAGCTTCGTGATCAAAATGGAGAATAAACTCGTTGGCTATAAGATAATGACTCCAGTGCTCCAAATATCGAACCATAGCATAGAATTCTTTATCGTAAGTGGAGTATTTTCGCCTCGAGTCACACAGTTTCTCACTAAAGAAGCCTAATGGTTTTCCCTCTTGAGTAAGAACACTGCCAATACCAACGCCAGATGCGTTGCATTCCATTTCGAACACTTTGTCGAAATAGGGAAGAGCTAACACTGGTGCTTGCATTAGCTTAGCCTTCACTTCTTCAAAGGCCGTTTGTGCCTTAGGGATCCATCTAAAAGATATGCCCCTAAGCACCTCGGTTATTGAAGCAGTAATAGTGCTGAAATTCTGAATAAAATGCCGGTAGAACGAAGCAAGTCCGCAAAAGCTACGGACGTTATGTATGCTCTGCAGCGTGCGCCAACTTGAATAGCCTCAATCTTGGGTTCATCAGCTTTAATTCCTTCAGCAGTCATGATATACCCCCAAAAAATGGCCTTAGATGTGAAAAAGGAACACTTTTTGAGATTCTCATATAACTTTTCTCGTTCAAGCACCCTCATAATCTTAGTCAAATGATTCTAGTGCTGTTTCTCATCTTCACTGAAGATCAGAATATCATCAAAATAAACGACAACGAACTTGCCAATATAAGGTTTGAACACTTGGTTCATTAACCTCATAAAGGTGCTTGGAGCATTTCATAAACCGAACGGCATCACCAACCATTCGAATAAACAACCCTTTTCGGTAAGCAAGTTTGTTTCGAAGGATTGAATAAGGAATAAGGTCGATATAATACTGGATATCCCTTTTCGGGGGTAATCCAGAGGGTATCTCTTATGAAAATACATGACTAAACTGTTTGAGTAACGATTTAGCTATTGAATGGTCTGGTAAAGGTGATTCAGATTCTTCTTGAGTGGCTAAAATCCACTCTCTGAAAGCTCTAAACTCATGATAAGATGCTTTCAGTAAAGGCTCACTGCAAGCAAATAGCATATCCGATCTTTCAGGGTTTTTTGTAGTTTGTGATGGGAAAGTTCAAATGGAGGTAACGACACTAAAGTAATCTTCTTTCCTCCTTTAGAGAAGGAATAGGTATTTAGAAATCCATTATGCATAACTTACGATCATATATCCAAGGACGTCCTAAAAGAATATGGCATGCGTCTATTAGGATCACATCACACCATAGTTCATCTCGGTAATTCTTCCCGATCCATAATGAAATCAAACATTGGGAATTAACTTGAAGACCTTTACTTTGATTGAGCCACTGGATGTTGCATGGGTGGGGATATGCCGTGGCCTAGAGGCCTAATTTCTTAATCATGTTCAATGAAATGACATTAGCACAACTGCCTCTATCGATTATCAAAGAACATACTTTACCCTCGACAGTGCAACGGGAGTGAAAGATGTTTTCCCGTTGTTCATTCTTTGCTCCACATTGATTGCTAAGTACTCTTCGAAATATTACCATTTCTCCTTCATTTATAGCTTCAACTACTACCTCCTGTTCATCCTCCTGCTCTCCTTCTTCGTTCTCTTTCTGTTCCTCCTCTTGATCTTCTTCTCTTATTGCATCCCATTTAGCAAGAGTAATAATTCTTCAGTTTGGACAATTAGAAGTGATATGCCCAAGTCTCGACACTTAAAACAGTGTCGATTACTCATTGGAAATTGATAGGGACGTTCTTCGCCAGGTTAAGGTTAGGGCCGTGGTGCAGGCCGTGGTATAGGGCATGGTGCAGGCTGGGCATTTTGAGGAGTTTGGGTTCTTTGTGGCATAAGGGAAGATGAATTTTGTGGGTATGATCTTGGAGGAAATTCGAACTCCCCTTATTAAAAGGTGAAGTAAAAATTGGAGGTGTCGGGAAATCACATTTGATTGGTTTATTTCTTCGTTGTTGTTCAACTTTGTATGCTAACACACAAACTTCGTCAAACGTGGTATATTGTTGCAACTCAACAACATTAGAATACTTAGGATCAAGATCACCCAAGTATCTAATATTTGTTTGCTCTTCAGGCTCCTAAATGTCACATTTAATTAGGAGCTTTTCGAACTCTCTTCTGTATTCCGCAATAGTTAAATTCCCTTGAGTCAGATTATGCAGTTGGGAATAACTGTCTTGGAGATACATTGCTGTGAGGAATTAAGACTTCAATTTAGATTTCATTTTCTCCCAGGTTTTGATTTTGCCTTTTCTGTTTCTGGTTCTCTTAGCACAAAGGTTAGTCCACCAAAGGGACGTATATCTTCGAAGCCTAAGTGCAATCAGCTTCACTTTCTTGTCATTTGGAATGTCCTTGTAATTAAAAACTTATTCTACAGTGTGTAACCATTCCAGGAATTCATCTGGATCCAGTTTACCCTCAAACTCAGGAATTTCAACTTTGAAATCATTTGAGTTTCGGGGCGTTCTTCTAGCACCTCTAACCTTTCTTCAAGGTTCTTCTTCACTTAACGAGCTATTCAGATTACTTGCTTCTTTATCATCGTGAACAGTTGCAGCTGGACTTTCAAGAGCGTTCTATTTCTGTTTCATGTCATTTGCCAGTTGCTTTCGCAAGTACTCATTTTGTTTCTCTAATTCTACCTTCGATGAAGACACAGCTTGGTAATTCTTTATGAGGGCTTCAAACTTTTCTTCAAGGGTCATTTCACTGATACTAGTCATGTTGGAACACAAGGACACGAACCAAGGCTGGAAATTTTTTTTGTGTTTTGGAATTTTATGGCGTGACAGGGGAGAGAAACATGTGGGGGTTTGATTTCAAGCCAAGAATGAACTTGCTCTAATACCAAAATTAATGTAGTCACACGGGGAAAAGAGGGAATGAAAGGAAAGCTTAAGTATTTAGAGAAAAAGGGAGGAGATGCCGTGGGAAAGCAAGGGAAATGGCATGACAGGAAGGAGAATTCAAGGCCTTGAAGAAGGAAATCAAGGCACTAAACTTAGTATCGATAGAACTGAAATGTTTCTTAGATACAGATTATACGACTAAGAACTGTTTCAGGGCCCTTAATCCTAGATTAGGATATAGATTTCACGACCTAATTAAGATTAACACTTACTTGAACACCACTCTAATTGGCCGAATTAGAGATAAGCAAGTAGAGAATTTAAAGTAACACATAGATGAGTTTATAACTCAAATTCTGATTTCAATTTCTCAACGATAAGTTAAAAAATGAGTGCCAAACTACTCATAATGGCACACCTAAAGGCTTTCCTTAGTCATTAGGTAATCATTAGAAGATCACTTAATGTTAAGGAAGCTCACTAAGTACATTTACAAAGCTAAGTACACGGTTTAGTACATAATCGAACTAAAACAAGTACAAATGAGTATACTAGCTTCAAAATAATCAACTTAGGCTAATCCTTGATGATCTTAGGCAGCAAGAGTCACCTTTCCTTCCTTGGAAGGAATGAATACCTGACTGCCACTTCAAAATAAGGAGAGGAATGCATGCTTGCCACATCTTGTCATAGTGTCTGAATGAATGCTTACAAAATGGCCTCTTTTCATTGTTCCACATAGCTGTATCTTCATGCATGAGCCACTAGGTGACTAAGCTCAAGCAGCCAGCCAAGAACGTACTCACCTTGGAGGAGGAAAACCCACCTAAGATGGAAAAATTTTCTTGCTAAGAAACCGGCTGCTAGGTGGCGTATGGAACTAAGTCCTTGCTGCTATTGGGCCACTATATTTTAATGACTAATCTGTGGTTTTCTTCAATGGGGGAAAACTTCAACATGTCTAGAAAGCCACCTTTTAAAAATCATGATTTAGACATAATTAAGTACTTTAATCAGCCAGATCTTTCAAATCGTGCAGATTCAGATGCCTGCTAGTTAGCTTTGACAAAATGACTAAACTAGACCCCTTAACATGCTCTTCTGGCTTTGTACTTAACGTAACAAATAAACTAGACATCTTAATAAACTAACAAAAAATGAACTACACAATTTGGATGTTGTTTGAACTATAAAATAATAAAAATAAATTTAGGTACGTGCAAGGGGGTAAACCCAGGTACCATCTCCTTTTGGACTTACAAAACGAACCTTGTTCCTTGGACTTGAACTTGTGCAATTGGACTACGTTGACTTGGGGAATTTAACTGGGATGTGTCTGATTGAATTACATCAAAATGAATGAGTAGCATCCGAATCAAATAATACACAAAATGGCTTTGAATTTAAAAAGAGAGTTCCAGTGATTACCATACTGGAGGTGGCAGCTTCCTTCTTGCTCATTACATACGCTCATCCTACTACTGCAGGCCTTGATGGTGGGGCCCCTTGGCGAGGTGGGGCCAACGGTTTTACTGCACCTTTGTCTACAGCCTTCATCCTTTGGGGGCATGCAGCAATAAGGGGTTTAGGGCTTTCATACTACATGCACTTATTAGTTCCTACTCGACATTCTGGGGTGGTGTGATTTATTCTTCCGCATTTTGCACAGGGCTCTGTTGAGCCTACCAGATGACTCTTGGGAGGAGCAAGAGAAGGTTTCTTCTAGTTCACACTCACACTTGGAGTTTCTTACTCAAACCCCTTTCTCTTTTGGTTGATTGGGTTCATGGCTCTAAGCTCTGTCTTTACTTGCTCCACTTCAGCAGCTCGCTCATATAGCTCTTGGTAAGTCAAAATTGGTTACCCAGCTAACTGATTCTGAATATAGAAGGCGAAACCCTCTTCAAACCTTCTCATCTTCAGCCTTTCAGATGATACTAACTTAGGAACAAACCTAGATAATTCTATGAACTTACTGGCATACTGCATCACAGTCATGTTGCCACTCATTTTCAACTCTATAAACTCTTCCTCCTTTTGCCTTTGGACCACAACTGGATAAAAGTTTGCCCCCAACTCACTCAGGAATTTACTCCAGGTAAATTCAGGCCTTACGAGCTTATCTTTAATAGTGCTCCACCAAATATCAGCTTCACTAGTCAAATAATACATCCCAATGTTTACTTTCTTTTCTTTTGGTACCGCTACCACTGTAAAAATTTTCTCCATTCCTGTTACCCATTCCTTCAATACTACTGGATCATAAGTTCCATCATACACTTTAGGGTTGCGTTGTGTTACCCTATTTGCCAATTTATCTTTTTCAGGAGGAGTTTCAGTGGATACTTGGGGAATCCGCTTCATCAATTCAGCTACTAAGGCTGGCCAGTAGTTTGGGTCCCCATTGTTATTAGTAACTTAGGAGGGATTGGTGGCATTTGGACAGGTGGCACATAATGAGAGGCTTGATCACCCGATCCCTGGCCATGATCCGAGATTTTCTCTATATGAATCTCTGCATTATTGTGCACTGATTCGGACATTCTGATGATACATTAAACGAAACAATTCAATCACTGGAATACCCAAACATGTAAGATAAGCATGCCCAATAAATACATTTAATATAACTCAAATATTATTGAAAACAAACCCAAAGCTTCATTATATCATTTCATAACTACTTATTTACGAACATAGCCATCTGTTTATATACATGATCAGCAAAATATATCACATCTAACTGACTAGGCAAAATCAGTTTTGACTCCTACTTCAACTCCAGACACTAACTAGCCCCAAGACACTAGATCTGTCACATGACCAAAAAGAGAAACGGACTATGTCATCACGGTCGAAGAGGATTGGACTAACTATATACAATGTCATATGCTACACAAAATATAACTATCTAATCTGACCATACCATATATATACATACAGGGCTCAAAATGTAGCCCACTCAAGGGCAATCTTGAAATAACCTAATAATCCCTAGATGAATAGTAATCTGGGCAGGACTCATTCCCTGGCTCCTCACCCGAGTCGAAGCTGCTGTCTGGCACTCCTGACTCTACCTCATCAGCCTCCTACTCAACCTGCTGCTCCACTATCATCTCATCAATCTCCTGATCCCACTGTTGCTCCACCACTACCTCGTTAATGTCCTGATCCTCCTCGGGATCATCCTCCTCCTCCAGATGGCCCTCGAAATCCTTCATGGCCTTGTCCTCAAAACTAACTACCGCAATCTCTGGTGTGTTAGGGAGATCCACCACCATGTGAGCCTCCTCAGGACTGTCGGCATCAGCAGGGTGCCAGGAGCAGGCAGTGAAGGTGGTCCCTGTGCTGGTGTAGGTGGTACAGCCAGGGGATGTTCCTGATGTAACGGAAAGGTATGCTAAAGAGTCTCCGCAATGAGCCCCCTCTGCTCAAACTCCTCCCTTAACAACAACTCCGAAGTGATGGTAGCCTAAGCCCCCTAAACCTGGAACCTAGGTCTGTTCCAGCCTGGGCTCCCTGTTATCATGAAATGATGATAATGGAGTCTGAATTCTACCCACGGATCAACCGTCGGTAAGGACCATAGCAATCTGTGTGCACAAACTGTGATGCTGTGAAACTCAGAGAAAGGGACCTGTGCATGAGTTATAATACTAGCATGCAATAGTGAAATGTGAGTGACCACAGAATACCAGGCATCATGTTGACTGCGTAGGGATCCATCTAGCAAGGAAAACACAAGTGAGGGGCATATAGAAGATAAGCAACATGTATTTCTAATATCACAAGTCTCTAATAATATACGATATTCTTTACTAATAACCCTTCTCACCCTGTTATATCTAAACTCCATAATCCGCATCCCATCAGAAAAATCAAAACATGGCTCTGATACCAAAACTGTAACGCCCTAAATATACATATTTCGTTGATTTCGTTCTCTTCGATAACTTCACCAATCAGAAGTATTATCCTAAATGATCAGGGCATTACTACCGTCCAAAAAGGACAAGGCTTTGCTTGTAAATAATAAATTTAGCTACCCTAATTAATGTTTTCCATCGGAAGGCATTCACACAATTACAACCCATCAAACCATATATATACAGTTCTAACGTCAAATCATATAACTATTCTAGGGTCTACATCAAAATATAGTAACTCTTCTAGAGTATATAGCTTTAACATCAAAATATAAAATACAGTGCTCAAAACATCTCAGCATTAATGCACCACTATTCCCTTTTTTTTTGACTTTCTTGCTCACTTATCACCTTCAGTCGCCCTGCCCACCTGAGGGGATTCACTGAATATTTTCCTAAAATAAAACATAAAAACATTTCGAACTATGGGCTGAAGCTTAGTACATGCATCCCTGTATTGTTAAATGATCATTGAAAAACTGATTGAGCCTACAATGCAATTCATTTTAATTTAAAGCAGGGAATGAGATGAATATAATACTGCATTGCTAATTATTATATGATAGTGAACCCCTGGTAGCTGTTACGATCTGTGGATAGGTGTACAGCTGTCAAGTCCATCGGGGGACCTGGCCTGAAGCCACGTGGGTAACTGAAGGATAATGCTATATAACTGATAAGTAATGGGGTCAATAATTATGTGGTAAATCACTGATTAAACTGATTCATTGATGTACTTACCAAAACATTATAATTTTAATAAATACGTGCTAATTTATAAAAACACAGACATTAAACGTACCTGGTACTTTTAATAAAATTCACTAAAATGTGATTATGCACAAAAAGGGAAGGAAATGACAGATTGGGCCCTAACTCTGTTCAAAATATCATGATAGAAACATGTAATTAGCAAATATTTTTATTTTTATAGATAATAAGTTAGTAAAAGGCAAGTAAGAGAGTAACAAGGGCCAAAATAAATGACTCATAACTTACTCTTCTGATCTCTGATTGTGACCCAAAACCCTAATATTGAAATCTTAGGAAGTCCTGAAAAACTTTCATTTAGAACACAAAACATGATTCCTACAATAGCCTTAATGAAATGGGGCTAGAACACAAGTATGTCAGTTGTGGTCTAACCTGCACAGTTTGGTAAAACGACCATAACTTTTTTCACAGACCTCGGATTAAGGCAATTTAAAAGGAATTTGAAAGCTAACACACTGAAACATCTACTCACCAAAAATAAAAAATTTTCAATGGGTCGATAATTAGCAGTTTAATCACAAATATTGCCCTATTTTCTGAAATTTTCCAGCCTTCACTTTCAAGCATTTCTCCTTTCTTTTCACACAATTCTACATCCAAAATCACACCTTAAAGTCATGTAACAAGGCTTTGGTCCTTCCCATCACCATAAAAAACCATCATACTCAATTTCACTTCAAAATCATGTACATCAAAGATCATTTTTAAATCAAATATACACTAATAACATACTATCAAAGGAAAGTTAAAACCTTACATAATCAATAAAATCCTAACTTTTGGCCAACTTCCACTTCATCCACGATCACCAAGAACATCCTCATTACATTATTAGAGGTAAAAACCACTAAATCAAGTACAAAAATCTAAGAAAAACAAACCTCCCTCTTAAAGCTTAGAAGATTATGAATAACGCTAACCGTAACATGCTCCCAACTTAACTCCACGATGATCAACATCAAAATAGCTCTTGTTTCTTATCAAAACATCATGATCAAAATCAAAAACATCAAAACAAGAATCAAAACTAAGATAAAAATCAAAACCAACAAGATCAAGATTAAGGTTACTCACTTCAAGCTTGATAAAAGTAGAGATGGAGGTGATGTTTGGTGGTTCTGATGATGGAGGATGGTGGCTAGAGGTACCACAACGACGGGGGGTTGGAGGCAACCTAGCCGGCCGGAAAACACCATAAAACAATAGCAACAGCGGCGAGGGTAGGGCTGGCCGGCTAGAGAGAGAGAGAGGAGGGAGAAGTGGTTTAAATTTTTGGTTGTATTTTCTTAACTTGTCTCACTTGGCAGGATTTATAGCTCAAAAAGTAGCTTTTTACTAATCCTAGCTAAGCTGAAATTGTGGTTATTACCTATGGTAATCATGCAAAC
>JAKOGI010000586.1:292500-385000 GCA_029747015.1 Carnegiea gigantea | reverse complement strand
TAAGAACATGGCTTTTGATAGGTTATATCATAGATTGGAGACCAAGAAAGGGGAGAAAGAAGTCTTTAAACTGATGAAGGCTAGGGAAAGAAAAATAAGGGATTTAGGTGTTGTGAGGTGCATCAAGGATGAAAATGGTAAGGTGTTGTCTGAGGATGCAGAAATCAAGGAGAGATGGCAAAGGTACTTTTCCAAACTCCTTAATGGGGAAGTGATGGAAGATTCCCGTAGTAGGGACAGAGAGTGTAATGAGAGGCGACTTGATCCGTAAATGTGTGGTTATATCACAAAGGATGAGATTAAAGAGGCCTTAAAGAAGATGACCAATAGGAAGGCAGAGGGTCCAGATCAGGTACTGGTGGAAGAATGGAAGTGTTTGGATGAAAAAGGATTAGAGTGGCTAATGGAGCTTTTTAATCTTATTTTTAGAACCGCTAAGATGCCTAGAGAATGGAGGTCTAGTACAGTCATCCCTTTGTACAAGAATAAAGGTGATATTCAAGATTGTAATAATTTTAAGGGTATAAAATTGCTCAGCCACACTATGAAGCTATTGGAGAGGGTGATTGAGAGAAGGTTGCGAAAGGATGTTTTGATTTCAGAGAATCAATTTGGTTTTATGCCAGGTAGGTCGACCATAGAGGCGATTTCCCTCCTTAGAAGGCTCATGGGTTTGTATAGAGATAGAAAGGTGGATGTCCATATGGTGTTCATTGATCTGGAAAAAGCATATGATAGAGTCCCACGTGAGATGCTTAGAAAAGAGAGGAATGTCACCCTTATATATTCAAGTTATTAAGGATATGTACGAGGGAGGTAGGGCGAGCGTTAGGATGCCAGGAGGGGTCACCAATGACTTTGCCGTTGGTGTGGGCCTGCATCAGGGTTTCGCCTTAAGCCCTTTCCTTTTCACCTTAGCTATGGATGAACTTGCTAGAGGGATTCAAGATGCGTTACCATGGTGTATACTATTTGCAGATGACATTGTTCTTATTGATGAGACTCGACAGGGAGTTAATGACAAGTTGGAGTAATGGAGGTATACGCTGGAAGCTAGAGGTTTCAGAGTAAGTAGATCGAAAATGGAATACCTTCATTGCTGTTTTAGTGGAAGGGTAGATGTGGAGGGAGAAGTCACCCTGGATGGAAGGTCGATACCTAAGGTTGATAAGTTTAAGTATCTAGGCTCGATCATTCAGCAGAATGGGGATATTCACGAAGATATTAACCAGCGAATAAAAGTGAATTGGCAAAAATGGAAGTTCACCTCAGGTGTACTGTGTGATAAGGGGGTGCCCCTAGGATTGAAAAGCAAAGTCTACCGAATGGTAGTTAAACCGGCTGTTCTCTA
Source organism: Carnegiea gigantea (assembly GCA_029747015.1). Taxonomy (NCBI): domain Eukaryota; kingdom Viridiplantae; phylum Streptophyta; class Magnoliopsida; order Caryophyllales; family Cactaceae; genus Carnegiea; species Carnegiea gigantea. The sequence continues at coordinate 383,649 of JAKOGI010000586.1, read as the reverse complement.
TGGATCGAAATGTTGGCCTCCAAAAATGACGCAGGTTCAAAGGTTAATGGTAGCAGAGATGAGGATGATTAGGTGGATATGTGGTTTTATGAAAATAGATAGAATTAGGAATGGAGTAATCAGGGACTTAGCTAAAGTAGCTCCCATTAAAGATAAGATGAGAGAAATAAGACTCTGGTGGTTTGGCCATGTGAAAAGGAGGAGTGTGGACGCTCCAGTGAGGAGATGTGAGATGATCAACATCCTCGGAGGCAAAAGAGGGAGGGGTTGACCAAAGAAGAGTTTGGATGAGATGATTAGAGAGGCCTTCAAAGTTGTAGGTTTGACGGAGGACCTGGCTCAGGATAGGAGGTTGTGGCGGGATAGGATTAAGATGTTAGATTACAGAGAGTCGACCCCGTAGTTGTCTTTTGGTTGCAGTGGCATAGTGCTGGTAGTTGTATTTTTTTCGTATGTCGTGTTCGTATGCAGGTAGTACTTTCTTCTGGGAAGAGATAATATTTGCTTACCTCTGATTGTTAAGGTATGTTACCTTCCTCTGTTATATTGTTCTTGCATTTCATAGCTTCAGCATCTTATCCTTCTAATGTATCTTAGTCATTCCTTGCTAGGTGGCCCTAATTTTTCCCATTAAATGTTTTCATAAGAGCTTTCTTCTACAAAATGTTTTCACAAAATTCTTTCTTATGGGTCTCTTGGAAACAGCCTCTCTACGGGTAGGAATGCTGGTAGAAGTAAGGTTGCCTACAGTTGGATGTCCCCAAACCCCGCAAAAGCGAGACCCACACTAGGAGGTGGTGGTGTTGTTGTTATAGTTGTGTTGTAAAAAAAACAGTTGTGTTGTAAAAAAAATAAGTGTGAGAACACCTCACTCGCATCGTAGGGAATAAATACTTCCTTGAGATTCCTTTATTAACAGAGAATTAAGACCTGTAGAGGCTTGGAATGGCTATGATCTACTACTGGATGCTGGGTGTCATGCATCTAGCCATTCCACCTTAAATGCAATAAGTACTCACCCTCACTCCTTATCTTTTTCATTTTCTATGAATGTTAGTATGATGGATTTCTAGGCACGAACTCAATGAGATAAAGACCCACCAGAATACTCAAGTACACACTCTCAAATTGTTTTAGTGCTGGAGTGTTAGAAATAAACAGAAACAATTTAAACTGAACCAAATTTAGATAAGACTCACCAACAAACTAGATTCAGGGCCCTTAGCAGCTAGAATAGATAAGGCACACCACTATTCAACCACTAAGACTCACTAGATCACTACATACAATGGCTAAAACATAGGATAAGCTAATGAGAATTTTAAGTGAAGGAGTAATGCTCTTCTTTCATTAAACATCAACTGAGGTTATACAAATGAAAATTAGGCCCTTAAACCAAGCCTCACTCCTTCTCTCAACGAATGGACTAAAATACATTAGATTCAAAAAATAGCAATAAAAGGTCAAGTAAATCAGCCCTTAAACAGTAGGCGTATGCTTTATCTTTGACAACTATTTAGCTTGCTAATCTCTATTATTAAGGTGTCAAGCTTAGGAAAGATCTAAAGCATGCTAATGATGGTCATTTGCAGGAAGTTACAGCCTCCAATATTGAAAACTCCCCAGGTAGAGCAAGTGGGAAGCAGCCTGAAATCCAATGGATCAAAGATATTTCTAGTGATTTTAGGCTGGATAAGAGCTAATGCTAACTAATCTGATTCTGCAACTTTAAGGACTCCTAGGACTATATTTTTGACTCTTTTTCACCTTCTTAAATGAGCTAAAGTTAAATGAGCCAAAGGAGTGCTACAAATCAAAGTCAAAGTTGACTCCCTAAACCATTGCTAAACTGTATAGAAACTGGGCATGAGTGTTGACCGGTTTGACCGAACTGGGCTAATTAAGCTACCTTATTGGCACCAAAAAGTGCGGTAACTTTTATCGTCAAGTAGCCATAGTGTGAGATAGAAAATAGGCTAAATTACACCCCCTATAAGTTATATCCTCAATAAAGTAAGTAACAAATCGCACGCCTTGTAAATAGGCCTATGTAAACAGGCCTGTGTGTATGGCTAGACATGGAGCTTGAATGGTAATCTCCCGAACCCATGATTAGAGGTTCTAAATTAAAGTTATTGCTTGAGCTAGGTAGATTGTAGGGTGATCTTCATTATCCTCCCCTTCTTAAAGAGAATTTAACCTCAAATTCTTAAGGGGTTCATCTTCCAAATAAGGACGTAGGTCTGCCACATTGAAAGTGTCTGAAACCCCTATAATTTCCAGGAAGCTCAGCCTCGTATACATTATCATTGATCCTCTCTAAAACCCTGAATGGTCCATCTCCCCTTGGGCTCAACTTGGACTTGCTTTTATGGGAAAACCTCTTTTTTCTCAGGTGAAACCAAACAAGGTCCCCTGGTTGAAGAACAACATGCCATATATCCTTATTGGCATTACTTTAATAACTGGCATTGCTTCTTTCTATCTTCTTTCTCACCTTTTCATGTGGTTCCTGAATCTCCTTAACCCTTGTCTCATCATCCACACTAGGCTTTCTTTCAATGACTCTCGAGACCAGATCCTTGGGGTTAAAGGATCAAGACCATACACTATTTTAAAAGGTGATAAGCCAGTGATCTTATATGCTTCTTTGTTGTATGTAAACTCCATATGGAGTAGCAGGAGATCCCAGGCCTTGGCTTAGTCCTGGTCAACGCTATTAACATGGTACCTAGTGTCCTGTTGTTGACTTCAGTTTAGCCATCAATTTATGGATAGCACGCAGTGCTGAATTTAAGCTTTGTTCCCAACTTCTTCCAAAGGGTGATACAGAAATTCTCAAAAACTTAGTTTTCATATCTAAAACAATAGAGTTGGGAACACCATGGAGCCTTATTACCTCCCCTAAAATAAAGCTCAGCAACCTAAACAACATCATGGCCTTAAAACAAGCTATAAAATAAGCCATCATGGAGAATCCATCTATAACCACAAAGATCGAGTCTCTACCCCTCTGTGTTCTTGGTAACCCCAGCACAAAATTCATGCTGACATCAGTCCAAGAGCGTAGGGGCATAGGAAAAGGGGTGTAAAGTCCTTAGGAAAAGGAATGACTTAGCCACTTAGCCGGTAGCACATCTCTTAAGGATATTTGGACGCCTCTTGACATTCTTAGCCAATAATAATGCTCCTTGAGTGTGATGATAGTCTTGCTGTCACCACAATGACCTGCTAAGGCTCCCCCGTGAACCTCTCTGATCAATAGTTCTCTTATGCCATGCTTAGGGATACACAGCTTATTCCCTTTGAACAAGTACTCATTCTCAAAGAGCTACTCTCCCCAGGCTTCAGCTTGCATTACCTATATACCTCTTGAAATTATTCACCTTGTTTATACACACCCTTAAGGTGCTTAAATCCTAACATGCAAGTTTTTTAGTTAAAACATGAGTAGGTGCCTCCTAGATGAGGCATCAACCCCTTGATTAATCTTCCCTGATTTACTTTTAATGGTAAAGTAGAAGGACTATAAGCAATCTACTCACTTAGAATTCCTGGAATTGAGCTTATGTTGACCCTGGATTTGCTTCAGAGCCTTATGATCTGAGTGGAGTATGAACTCATTGACTACAAAGTAATGACCCCAGTGCTCTAAGCATCTAATGATTGTATAGAACACCTTATCAAAAGGTGAGTACTTCCTCTTGGCACCGCACAACATTTCACTAAAAGAAGGCTAGTGGGTTGCCTTCCTATGTGAAAATGCCTCCAATTCCTACTCCATATACATCACTCTTAACCTCAAATACCTGCTTAAAACATGGAAGGGCTAGGACAGGGGCTTGGATTAGCAAACATTTGATCTCTTCAAAGACTTTCTCAGCCTTGGAATTCCACTGAAATGAGGTCCCTTTGATACTTCAGTTAGTGAGGACATAATGGTGCTGAAATTTATGATAAACCTTTGGTAAAAGGACGCTAGTCTATGAAAACTTCTCATATCATGGATGCTCTTAGGCATTGGCCAGCTTCTAATTGCCTCCACTTTACTTTCATCCACTTGGATGCCTTCAGATGTAATCCAAGCATTCGATCTCTTTAAAGACTTTCTGAGCCTTGGAATTCCACTGAAATGAGGTCCCTTTGATGCTTCAATTAGTGAGAATATGATGGTGCTGAAATTTATGATAAACCTTTGGTAAAAGGACGCTAGTCTATGAAAACTTCTCACATCATGGATGCTCTTAGGCATTGGCCAGCTTCTAATTACCTCCACTTTACTTCATCCACCCGGATGCCTTCAGATGTTACTATATAACCCAAAATTTTGACCTCCTTTGTAAAGAAGGAACACTTCTTAACGTTCCCATACAATTTCTCCTTTACGAGCACTTGGATCACTTGTTGGGGATGTTTGGTAAGCTTTTCTTCTGTCTTGCTATAGATTAGGATATCATAAAAATAGACAACCATAAATCTCTTAATGAAAGGTCTGAACACTTGGTTCATGAGCCTCATGAAGGTGTTGGGCACATCAAAAATAGCAAGGGCATAACCAACCACTCATACAAACTCCCCTTAGTCTTAAAGGCTATCTTTCATTCATCATGCTCCTAGATACTAATCTATCCACTCCTCAGCTCTACCTCAAAGAAGATTTGCATGAGTCCCTATTATGCCTAACTTGTGTACAACCACAAAGACGAAGTCTCTACCACTTTGTGTTCTTAATAACCCCATTAAAAAAACCATGCTGACATCAGCCCAAAGGGCTAGGGTACAAGAAGAGGTGTGTAGAGTCCTTAGGGCAAGGAATGACTCTTGGATACTTGGTAAGTAGCACATCTCATAAGGACAGCTTTGACATCTCGTCACATGCTTGGTCACTAATAATGCTCCTTGAGCATGTTGATAGTCTTGCTTTCACTACAATGACCTGCATAGGCTCCCCCATTAACCTCTCTAATCAATAGTTCTCTTATCCCATATAGGGATAAAGAGTCTATTCCTTTTGAATAAGTACTCCTTCTTGATGAAATACTTCCCCTTAGGCTTCTGCTTTCATTGCTTATATAGCTATTGAAAGTTTTCATCTTGCTCATACATGCCCTTGAAGTGCTCAAATCCCAACATGCAAGTTTCTAGCTGAAATAGGAGTAGGTTCCTCCTGGATAAGGCATCAGCCCCTTGATTAAGCTTCCCTTATTTGTGTTTAATGGTGAAGTGGAAGGACGACAAGTAGTCCACCCACTTAGCATGCCTAACACTAAGCTTATTTTGACCCTGGATGTACTACAAAGCCTCATGATGTAAGTGGAGTACGAACTCACCGGCTACAAGGTAATGACTCCAGTGCTTTGAACATCTGGTGATTATATGTAACTCGTTATCAAAAGGTGATTATATGTAACTCCAGTTCTCTTGTCATCATACAACATTTCACTAAAGAAGGCTAGTGGCTTGCCTTCTTCGGTCAAAATGCCTCCAATTCGTACTTCATATCCAACATATTAACCTTAAATACCTTCTTATGACATGGAAGGGCTAGGACAGGGGCTTGGATTAGCAGACATTTGATCTCCTCAAATGCCTTCTGAGCCTTAGAATTCTACTGAAATAAGGTCCCTTTGATGACTTCAGTCAGTGGGGACATGATGATGCTGAAATTTTTGATAAACCTCTTGTAAAAGTACAGTAGTCCATGAAAATATCTCACATTATGGATGCTCATAAGAACTGGCTAGCTCCTAATTGCCTCCACTTTACTTTCATCCACATGGATGCCTTCAAATGTTACTATATAACCCAAAATGTTGACCTCCTCTATAAAGAAGGAATAGTCTTAAGGTTCCCATATAGTTTCTCTTTTTCGAGTACTTGGATCACTTGTTGGGGATGGTTGGTATACTTTTCTTTCATCTTATAGTAGATTAGGATAACATCAAAATAGATTACATCTCCTTTTAACCCAGGAACTTCTTCAAAAGGTAAAGCTCTAAATAAAAGGTTTGAACACTTTGTTCATGAGCCTCATAAATGTGTTGGTTGCATTTGAAAGACCAAAGGGCATGACCAATTGCTCATACAAACCCCACTTGCTCTAAAGGCTATCTTTCATTCATCACCCTCCCTGATCCTAAGCTAGTAGTATCCACGCCTTAGGTCCACCTTAAAGAAGACCTTGGACCCATAAAGCTCATCTAGTATGTCTTATAGCATTGGAATGGGGTGCTTGTATTTGATGGTTATCTTGTTCATAGCCTTACTTGGGCACGAGCAAGGTTGGCACAACACATGGGCTTAGGCTCTCCCTTGTCAGTCCCTGAGCTACCAGTTCCTCCGCCTTCGTTTGCACCTCTTGGGTGTCTTTAAGGCACAAGCAAGGTTGGATTGTTCTTTTTAGTAAGAGGCCAGGAGGAATCTCCTTAGGAAAAACATGTGCATACTGGCCAAGGATGGCTTTGGCTTGTGCCGGTAAAGGCTGCGTCTCTTCTTGGTCAACCCTAGCTTGAAGAATCCATTCCTTAAAAGGTCTAAACTCATGTTGTGAAACCTTGAGGGTAGGACCCACTAGGGTAAGGAGCATCTCAGTTTGGTCATTAGTTTGTTAGGACTTGTGTTTGGTTAGTTGATGTGGAGCTAGAGGGGAAAGGGTTATTTTCTTGCCATCCTTGGTAAATGAGTAGGTGTTTAGGTACCCATCATGGGTTACTTTTCTATCAAGTAACCAGGTCCTTCTTAAAAGGATATGACATACTTCTATAGGGATTATGTCATACCAAACCTCATCAAAATAGCTCTTGCCAATAGAGAAAGCAACTAATCACCTTGAGTTATCTTATAAACCCTAACCTTGGTTGACCCACTGAATAGAATAGGGATAAGGGTGCACTGAATTTTGTAAGCCAAGCTTCTCAATCATGCTAGGAGATGCGACATTGGAGCAACTCCTATCATGTATAAACCTGATAAATAAATCATTCGGTTCGGGTATGGGTTGGGTTAAGTTTGGGTCAGGTTATGTTTCGGGTTAAGTGGCAATTCAGATTGGTTCAGTTTGGGTCAGCCAAATTTTGGTTTAGGTCGAGTTTGGGTCAAACAATTTTTAGTCAAATATGCTTGTCATGCAAAAATAAGCAACTTTGCATAAAATTTTGGTTCATATTAATTGGGTTTTCGGTCCACTTTTGGGTCAACCTATTTTAGATGCTGGGTCGGTTATGGGTCCGAGCCATTCAGGTTTTGGACTTTGGGTATCAGGTTTTGCCAGGTCTTTATCTATAATCAAGAAGTAGACTTTGCCATGGATGGTACATCTAGTGTGAAAGATGTTCTCCTTTTGTTCATTATTGGCTCTCTTTTGGACATTAAGGGCTCTTATGATCATGAATAAATCTTCTCATCTGGTTCAGCAACCATTTCCTCCTCCTTTTAATCCTCTATTAAGTAAACCTCCCTATCCTTCTCCATCTCCCCTTCTTAGATAGCTTGGTATTATGTCAAGATTATCACCCTTCTGTTAGGGCATGTAGAAACAATGTGCCCCAATCCTTAACACCTATAGCACCTTTTATAAGCAGTATAGCGTGGTAAGGGGTTTATTTTGTGGAGTTATGGTCTTAGGTGCTACTTGGGAAGAGGTTCCATTAGGTTTGGGAGTCAATAGAACACTCCCCTTGTTGAAAGGTGGATTTCTGGAAAAGGGTTTGGGTTGGTCCTTCTTCACTGGCGTAGTTTTCTTTTGTTGCTCAACTCTATGAGCCAACACTCAAACTCCCTCAAAGGTAGTGTACTGCTGAAGTTCAACAACATGAGAGTACTTAGGATCTAAGCCACTAACGTACCTCACTATGATATGGACTTATGGTCCCTGTAAATCATATTTGATCAAGAGTTTTTCAAACTCTCTTATGAACTCTTCAACTAACATAGTGCCGTGAATCAAACTGTATAACCGAGCACAGTTATCTTGAAGCTATGAATAAGGTAGGAACTTGGCCTTCAGCTTGGACTTCATTTTTTTGCCCATGTTTAGCTCTTGCTCTTCCTTGTCCTAGCTCTTGTAGCAAAAGTCGGACCACCAAAAAGAAGCATACTTCCTCAGTCTTGAAGCCACTAACTTAACCTCTTGTCCTCAGGTATGTCTTTGTGATCAAAGACACTCTCAACTGTATGCAACCAGTTAAGAAACTGATCAAGGTCAAGCCTTCCTTCAAACTTAGGAACTTCTACTTTGATGTCATGGCTGGATTGACGATGATGAGGCCTTATGCCTCTTCTATCCATTGGTTTAAAATTACCCTTACTGGAATTGCCAAAGGGTTCTCTTGGCTTATGGATTCCCTATAAGACTGATTTAAAGAGCTTGCTGCATCGAAATGCATATAGCTCTCCTTATGTTCTTAAGGGATTGCCCAAGCTACTTCTTTTGGTGCTTATTTTGCTTTTCCACAGGCTCATTATTCTTCATTAAGGCCGCAAACTTTACATGTAGAGTCTTACTGCTACTCATCTTACCTAGACAGCCAAACTGGTTCTTTGTAGTTTATGTGTTTAGCTAAGTTCCATGTTTGTGGCTATGGTTTAGGCCTAGGAGAGTAGCCTAAAATATGATACCAAATATGATGGATTTTTGGGGAAGAACTCAAAGAGATAAAGACCTATCATAATACTTAAGTACACACTCTCAAACTGGTTTGGTGCTGGAGTGTTTGAAATAAATGGAAACAACTTAAACTGAACCAAGTTTGGATAAGACTCATCACCAAACTAGATTTAGGGCCCTTAGCAGCTAGAATAGATAAGGCAGTCCACCATTCAACTAGTAAAACTCAATAGATCACCTCTTACAATGACCAGAATATAGGATAAGCTAGGCAGAATTTTGAGTGAAGGGCCAATGCTCTACTTTCATTAAACATCAACTTAGTTCATAAAAATGAAAATTAGGCCCTTAAACCAAGCCTTACCTCTTCTCTCGATGGCTAAACTAAAGTACATTAGATTTTAAAAATAGCAACAAAAGTTCAAATAAATCAGCCCTTAAACAGCAGGTGTATGCTTGATCTTTGACAACCTTTTAGCTTGCTAATATTGTATAACAGGTGTCAAGCTTAGAAAAGATCTGAAGAATGCTAATGACGTTCATTTGTAATAAGTTGTAGCCTCAAATCTTGAGAACTCCTCGGGCAGAGCAAGTGGGCAGCAGCCTGAAATCTAGTGGATCAAAGGGATTTCTAGTGATTTTGAGATAGATAAAAGTCGATGCTAACTGATCTAATTTTGCAACTTTTGGGCCTCTTGGAATAATATTTTTGACACTTTTTCACCTCCTTAAACAAGCTAAAAGAGTACTATAAAGTTGATGGAATCCTACCTAGCTAAGACCTTGACGATGAAGAATCAAGTCTAACATGTCCAAGAACAAGGTCCCAAGTGAAGAAGATGGCTCACATTTTGTTAGAAGATCAAACTGCAGCAAACGAGCTAAACGGCTAGAAAATGCTAGGTTTTGTGCACCTCATTTCTTAAGCTACATTGTGGCTTAAGTTAATATTTTTGCATTTTTGGAATCCTCATGATGTTAACTTTCAGGTTCAAGCATTGATTTCAAATAATGCATGCAAGAGGATGGGAGATCAAGGCCATTTTCCTAACCGGCCAGTTTGGACTCCAAACTGCATGGTTAAATGTTTAAGCCAAATTACCCCACTTAAACATGTCATAACCTTGATTTCTTTGCAGGGGGATTTCTATACACCCAAGGTTTCCTTCCATGGCTTTAAATCCAAATCATGATCACTTTTGCTAAGGGAAAACTAGGATAGAAAACCGGGTTACAAACTGCCAATGAACCCGGTTTGCTACTGCCGGTTTATATTTGCCTTCAACCATGGGTTTCCTTCACTTCAGCTGATTTGGCATACAGCCCTAGGCATCCAGAAGACTGATGATGAGCTACAAAAGGGAACATCCTTGAAAAGAACAGCCAATTAGAGAGGAGCTGCAAATAAAGATGTCCCTTGCTTCTTATTGGCCAGCCGAAAAGGGACACTTACTTTACGGCTGAGCACATGGTCTTTTGGCTGCGTTCTAGTTGATTAAGCTTAAGGATGAGTTAATTATGTTGTAATGATCATTTGTCGTGCTTTCCTTAATGCTTTGATTGTAATTAAGCTAGCTTAAACTTGTGCAAACAACCGGTTAGTTCTAACCGGGTACTTAGCATAGTTAACACCTTTCCCTCTTAGGAGGGAAAGGTCTAAGGTGCTTGCTAGCTTGGTTGTATGCTTGCTAGGTGCGTAAACAAAGGGGAAACACGGCCTTTGGCCGATCATAACTTACTTTGAATGAGAAATTCAATTTGAGAGCAAATAAGCTTTCGTCTTCCACAAAACTCAACTTGCTTATCCTTAGCTAGGCCATTTAAGGTGGTGATTAAGCTTAGTCCTAACCTTGATTAAGTGGTGATTTCTGTATCTTGATCAAGCTTAGGGGCCCTAACCTTGGTTTTGGTGGTGATTCTGTATCCAAAATCCAAGATTAGCTCTATCCCATTCTTCCATTTCAATCACGGGTTCCTTGAATTCAAGTGAGTCCGAACTGTTCCATTGTTTCTCTTTGGTTGTAAACTCATTTCCCTTGAACTTTACATCATATTTGGTATCAGAGCTGAGTTTCTCTTTAGCCTGGTAATCAATCCATGCATCCAGATTCATTTCTTCCCCATTTATCAAACATAAACCAGATTCTGTTCTTCACTTAAATCGGATACACCATGAGTGCTAGTTTAAGTCTAGAAGAGAAGCTTGATGCTGTTTTAAAGAGTAATCACAAAATTACTTCTTCTAATCAAGAGTTGAAGAGTTCATCAAGAACTAAAAGCCCAGAATGAGTATTATGAAAGCAGTTAGGTACTTTTCTTAAACAGAAGTAGAAGATGAATGAAGAACCGGTCTATTCTGACCCACGGAAGCAAGAGCAAGTCTTCAGCCATACCCTTGATTCTTCCAGTGATGAAGAACCATTGAGGATGCCATGGTCAGAACGTAGAATGCAATTTAACTCTAATGATTTTAGAGTTGAGGTTCCAGAATACGAAGGCAAGCTCGATCTAGAAGAATTCTTGGACTGGTTACACACGGTGGAGAGAGTATTTGAGTACAAAGACGTTCCAGAAGATAAAAAATTCAAGTTGGTGGCCTTGAGACTACGTACGTATGCTTCTTTATGGTGGACCAATCTATGTGCTAAAAGAGTTAGGGAAGGTAAAGCTAAAATCAGAACTTGGAAAAAGATGAAAACCAAGCTAAAGGCTAGATTTCTTGTACCCATGTATGTTCAAGATTGCTATTCTCAACTTCATAATTTGAACCAAGGCAATCTAAGTGTTGAAGAATACACTAGGGAGTTCGAAAAGCTTGTGATTAAATGTGATCTCCAAGAACCAGAAGAACAAATGATAGTTAGATACTTGGGAGGACTTGATCCTAGGTATTCTAATGTTGTTGAATTACAAGCTTATACCACTTTTGATGAGGTTTGCATGCTATCTCACAAGATTGAACAACAAAAGAAAGCTAAGTAAGCTTTTAAGCCTCTAAATCAGAAAGTCCCAAACCGAAACCAACCTTTTAACAAGGGGAGTTCCTAACCAGTTTCTAAGCCTCAAACCCCTTTGCCTTTTAATCCACAAAGAACCCAAGCACAAAAGGCTCCAGCACCCCCAATTCGACCTAACCCTAATCCTATGAGCACTAAAAGACGTTTCGAGTGCCAAGGATGAGGCCACATTGCCTCGGAGTGTCCTAACCACAAGGTGATCACTTTGGTCGAGTGGAGAGCCGTGGATGAACAAGAACAAGAGGGTGAATTTAAAAGTGAAACTGAAGAAAACCTTGAGGAAAGTCAAGAAGAGGTTGAGGAAGAAGCTGATGAAGGTGAGATGATAGTTTTAAGAAGAGTCTTGAATGGCCAAAAGGGAGCTAAGGACGAACAAAGGGAGAATATCTTTCATACACGGTGCACGGTTCAAGGCAAGGTTTGTTCTTTGATTATTGATGGTGGGAGCTATGCTAATGTGGTTTCTCTTAATATGATTGAGAAACTAGGCTCGCAAGCTATAGCCCATCCCCATCCGTACAATATACAATGGCTAAATCAAAGCAAAGGACTTCAAATTAACTCACGATGCCTCATTTCTTTATCCATTGGTAAGAGTTATCAAGATCAGCTTTGGTGTGACATTATACCTATGGATGCATGTCATGTATTATTGGGCAGGCCATGGTTGTGTGACCGAAAAGTAATGCATGATAGGTTCTTGAATACTTACTCCTTGTCTAAGGGAGGTAAGAAGATTACTTTAAAGCCATTGTCACCATCTGAACTCCTCAAAAGCAAACCCACAAAAGGCCATGAACATTCTGGTTGCTTATTTAACTTTAGTGAAACTCTCTTAAAGGCTTCTAATCATGAATTTAGGGCTTTTAAAGAGTAGATCTTAACCATTCAAGATGAACTAGAATCCCCCATGCCAACTCACCCTATTGCCAAGTCACTCATTTAAGCATTCTGTCACTTGTTTCCAAAACACATCCCCACGGGTTTAACCCCCAAAAGGAACATCCAATACCACATTGATCTCATTCCTGGTTCTGTCCTTCCAAATAAACCTACTTACAGAATGAGCCCAAAAGAAACCTTGGAGATTCAAAGGCAAGTGGAGGAATTGATGTCAAAAGGACTTGTACGTGAGTCACTAAGTCCTTGTGTCAGACCTGCATTGTTGGTTCCAAAGAAAGATGGCAGCCAATGAATGTGCGTGGATAGTAAAGCCATAAACAAAATTACAATCAAGTATAGGTATCCCATACCTAAGCTTGAAGATATGTTGGATGAACTACATGGCTCTAAAGTATTTTCAAAGATTGATCTTCGAAGTGGCTACTACCAAATCAGGATAAGAGAGGGAGATGAATGGAAGACTGTACTCAAAACTAAGGGAGGTTTATATGAGTGGCTGGTTATGCCATTTGGTCTTTCTAATGCTCCTAGTACATTCATGAGGCTAATGAATCAAGTATTCAAACCTTACATTGGCAAGTTTGTGGTGGTCTTCTTTGATGACATTCTAATCTATTCCAAGGACGAGTAAGCACACCAAGATCATCTCAATCAGATTATGCATATCCTGGAACATGAGTAGTTGTATGGTAATCTTAGGAAATGTACTTTCCTCACTCAGGAAGTTACATTCTTGAGTTACATTGTTTCTGGAGAAGGGATCAAGGTAGATGAAGGGAAGATAGAGGCTATTCGATCTTGGCCTCAACCACAAAGCATACATGATGTTCGAAGTTTCCATGGCATAGCTTCTTTTATAGAAGATTCATTAGGAATTTCAGTACCATCATATCCCCTATGACTGAAGTGCTTAAGGGAGCATCCTTCAAATGGAACCCTAAAGCACAATCTGCGCTTGAAGAAGTAAAGAAGAGACTAACTCAAGCACCAGTACTAGCTTTGCCGTGCTTTGAGAAGGTCTTTAAGGTTGAATGTGATGCATCTAGAGTAGGAATTGGTGGAGTTCTTACTCAAGAAGGTAAATTATTAGCCTTCTTTAGTAAGAAACTATGTGATTCCAGGAGAAAATATTCTGCTTATGACAAGGAATTCTATGCTATCATTCAGTGTCTAGAGCATTGGAGCCATTATTTAGTGCCTAGTGAGTTTGTACTTCATTCTGATCATAAGGCATTGAAGTACATTCAAGGCCAACACAAGCTTAACTCACGCCATGCTAAATGGGTAGAGTTCCTTCAGTCATTTCACTTCACCATTAAGCACAAGTCAGGAAAGTTGAATCAAGGTGCGGATGCATTATCAAGAAGGTATCTCCTTTTGTTTTAACTAGATGCTCTCATTCTTGGTTTTGAGCATCTTAAGAGTCTATATGCTAAAGATGAAGACCTTGGAAGCCTTTATTCTGCGTGTTCAAAGCACCCCAAGGGAGATTTCTTAGTCCAGGAGGGCTATCTATTCAAGGAGTACGGCTGTGTATTCCCAAGTGTAGCACCCATGAACTTCTAGTTAGAGAAGTTCATGGTGGTTCCTTAGCAAGGCATTTTGGAGAGTCAAAGACCTTAACCATATTAAGAGAGCATTATTACTGGCCAGGGATGGAGAAGGATGTTCAAGACATCCTAAGAAGGTGTGGAACGTGCCAAGCAGCCAAGAGTCACACTCTACCTCATAGTTTATACACCCTACTTCCCGTGCCTACTCTACCATGGGTGGATGTGAGCATGGATTTCATTTTGGGACTGCCTAAGACCCAAGGAGGAAAGGACTCAATCTTTGTGGTGGTAGACCGATTTTTAAAGATGGCACATTTCATTCCCCGTAATAAAACCAATGATGCTACACACATTGCCAAGCTGTATTTCAAGGAGGTAACTAGACTGCATGGTATTCCTAAGTCAATTTTTTCAGATAGGGATACAAAATTCTTGAGTCATTTTTGGATTACTCTATGGAAGAAGCTTGGTACCAAATTGCTATTCGGTACCACTTGTCACCCCCGGACTGATGGCCAAACTGAGGTAACAAATCGAACCTTAGGCACTCTCCTAAGAGCTTTGATTAAACCTCATGCTAAAGCTTGGGATTTACTCTTGCCATATGCTAAATTTGCATACAACAAGGCCCCCAGCAAGGCTACTGGTCTTTCACCATTTAAGGTGGTGTATGGGATTGATCCTCTTATTCCCAATGATTTTACCCCATGGCCTCAAGACCAGAAACCACATGTTGATGCAGCAGCAAGGGTAAAGGAGATTCAAAAACTTCATGAGTTGGTAAAGGCAAGAATTGAAAAGACCAATGCAGCCTATGAAGCCTAAGCCAACAAGCATAGGAGAAAGATTGTATTTTAACCTGGAGACTTAGTATGGATCCACTTGAGAAAGAAAAGATTTCCTTCTAAAAGGAAGAACAAGCTCATGCCACGAGCTGAAGGTCCATTTGAAGTGTTGGAGAGGATTAATGACAATGCTTATAAGGTTGATTTACTTAGTGAGTATGAAGTTTCAGCCACGTTCAACGTGGCAGATTTGAGCCCCTTTTATCCCGACACTTCCCCACCAGATTTAAGGATCAAATCTTTTCAACAAGGGGAGGATGATGGAATCCTACCTAGCCAAGACCTTGACCATGAAGAATCAAGTCTAACACATCTAAGAACAAGGTCCCAAGTGAAGAAGATGGCTCACATTTTGTGAGAAGATCAAACTATAGCAAATGGGCTAAACGACCAGAAAATGCCCGGTTTTGCGCACCTCATTTCTTAAGCTACATTGTGGATTAAGTCTAATATTTTTGCATTTTTGGAATCCTCATGATGTTAACTTTCAGGTTCAAGCATTGATTTCAAATCATGCATGCAAGAGGAGGGGAGATCAAGGCCATTTTCCTAACTGGCCAGTTTGGACTCCAAACTGCACGGTTAAATGTTTAAGCCAAATTACCCTACTTAAACATGTCATAACCTTGATTTCTTTACAGGGGGTTTGTACACACCCCAAGATTTCCTTCCATGGCTTTAAGTCCAAATCATGATCACTTTTGCTAAGGGAAAACCATGACAGAAAACCGGGTTGTAAACTGCCAGTGAAGCCGGTTTGCTACTGCCGATTTATTTTTGCCTTCAACCATGGGATTCCTTCATTTCAGCTGATTTGGCACACACCCCTAGGCATCCAGAAGACTGATGATGAGCTGCAAAAGGGAACATCCTTGAAAAGAACAACGAATTAGAGAGGAGCTGCAAATAAAAATGTCCCTTGCTTCTTATTGGCCAGCCAAAAAGGGACACTTACTTTATGGCTGAGCACATGGTCTTTTGGCTGAGTTCTAGTTGATTAAGCTTAGGGATAAGTTAGTTATGTTGTAATGATCATTTGTCTTGCTTTCCCGAATGCTTTGAATGTAATTAAGCTAGCTTAAACTTGTGTAAACAACCAGTTCGTTCTAACCGGGTACTTAGCATAGTTAACATGATGTATCCTCTAGGGAAAGTCAAGAGGATGGGAAAGATGTAAGCAAAGTGCAAGAAGTTCAAGGCAACTTTGAAACCACAAACTCACCTTAGACTTGGATAAGCAACCGGAACTAACACCAACCTTGGATACAGAAACACCACCAAGGAAAGATGTTAGGGCCCTTAACCACCCCTTGGATACAGAAACACCACCAAGAAGGAGTTAAGACTCTTGCTAGATCACCACTCAACCCGGCCAAAGGAAGAGATAAGCTAGAAGAGAGTTTGGGAGTTCAAAGGAGCAAAGCTCAACTTCATTTCATACAAATGCTTGAGTGTGGCCGGCCAAGCCTTGGGGGGGTATTAATACAAGCTTTTCAAGTACAAGCATAGGCCTTAGGTTGCACTACAAGCTAAACTAGGCAAAAATACAAAGATCAAATCAAAGCAAAAAAGGATAGATGCATCCTCCACTTGACACCTCTTCAATGCTAATCTTGAGGATGATGTGTCGATCTTGGGGAATGGAAGCTTCCTTGGCAGCTTGGTACTTCCCATAATGACTCTTGCAAGTGGCTAAGCATGGAAAAGAGCAAAACACCTCACTCCTCTCTCTCTTGTACCGGCTGGGCATGTACCGGGTAAAAAGGGATGTTTTTGTGCAATGTTTTGGTGGTTAATAGCTCTATATGTGTGTAATTTGGCTGAGTTTTTTTATGGCCATTGATAATATTTTTAAAGTACTTTCAAGCCATAAAAGTTTCAAACCAAATAGAGGAGAAAAAGTCCACCAACACAGCCCTTAAATTCGGACAGTCCAGTTTCTGGCCAGAATGTAGTGTTTGACTTGGCTTGAGGTTTTGAGGTACGAAATGATCTCCAAATGACTTGCAAGAGGTCTTGATGGAAAGAGCACTCTTGAACTTAAACTTAGGCTTCCTGCAACCCCATTTCAGCCTTGGGAAGTTTAGGAAATAAGGTGCACAAAACCGGGTTTGTGCACGCCTGAAATTCCAGTTTTGAGGAAATAATTTCCTTGTTCCCTTAGGTTGATTTCTTGCATCTTGGACATGAGGTTTGGACCTTTTGGGCTCCCTTGATGGCCATGGATCATTTTAGGGGATGGACCTCCATCATCCTCCCCTTGTTGAAGAGAATTTGCCCTCAAATTAATAAGATTATCATCCTCCTCATAAGGGCTAAGGTCGGCTACGTTGAAAGTAGCCGAAACTCCATACTCACTGGGCAAATTGATCTTGTATGCATTATCATTGATGCGTTCCAATACTTCAAAAGGACCATCGGCCCTTGGCATCAATTTGCTCTTCCTCTTAGAAGGGAACCGTTCCTTTCTTAAGTGAACCCATACCAAATCACCGGGGTGAAGCACCATCTTCTTTCTATGCTTGTTGGCATGGTCTTTGTATGAGGCATTGGCCTTCTCAATTTTGGCCTTCACGGTTTCATGGAGCTTTTGGATCTCCTCCACCCGTTTGCTAGCCTCCATGTGAGGCTTCTCATTCATTTCTCTTGGAGCAAGATCAAGGGGACTCAAAGGATCCATCCCATAGACTACCTTGAATGGAGATAAGCCCGTGGCCTTGCTAGGTGACTTGTTGAAGGCGAATTCGGCTTGTGGCAAGGCTAAGTCCCAAGCTTTGATGTTGGATTTCACTAGCACTCTTAAGAGGGTTCCCAAAGTCCGGTTGGTGACTTCGGTTTGCCCATCCGTTTGAGGGTGGCATGAAGTGCTATACTTGAGCTTGGTTCCCATCTTCTTCCAAAGTGTCACCCAAAAATGGCTAAGGAACTTGGTATCCCTATCCGAAACAATGGATCTAGGGATGCCATGTAGCCTCATTACTTCCTTGAAGTATAATTCGGCAATGTGGGTGGCATCATTGGTCTTGGTATAAGGTATAAAATGGGCCATCTTAGAAAAACGATCAACAACGACAAAGATCGAATCTTTACCCCTTTGTGTTCTTGGAAGGCCAAGAACAAAGTCTATGCTCACATCCTCCCAAGGATGATTGGGAGTAGGTAAGGGAGTGTATAAGCCGTGGGGTAGGAGGTGGCTTTTGGAAACTTGGCAAGTGGCACATCTCTTCAACACATCTTGGACATCTTTGCTCATACTCGGCCAATAATAATGTTCCCTTAACATCATAAGGGTCTTGTTTTCTCCAAAGTGACCGGCAAGAGATCCTCCATGGACCTCACGTATGAGTAACTCTCTTGTGCCACACTTAGGCACACACAATCTTGATCCCTTGAATAAAAATCCATCTTGGACAAGGAAGTCACCTTTGGGATGTCGAAGGCACTCCTTGTAGAGCTCTCCCAAATCTTCATCATTCTCATAGAGGGACTTCAAATGCTCAAAACCAAGAATGCAAGCATCAAGTTGGAATAGCAATAAGTGCCTCCTTGACAAGGCATCGGCTCCTTGGTTGAGCTTTCCGGACTTATGCTTGATGGTGAAGTTGAAAGATTGGAGGAACTCCACCCACTTGGCATGCCGTGAGTTAAGTTTATGTTGCCCTTGAATGTATTTCAAGGCTTCATGATCGGAGTGCAAGATGAACTCACTAGCCACCAAGTAATGATTCCAATGCTCAAGGCACCTCACTATTGCATAGAACTCCTTATCATAAGTGGAGTACTTCCTCCTTGAGTCACAAAGCTTCTCACTAAAGAAGGCTAAGGGCCGCCCTTCTTGAGTGAGAACTCCTCCAATGCCAACTCCCGATGCGTCACACTCTACCTCAAACACTTTATAAAAGCATGGCAAGGCAAGAACCAGTGCTTGGGTGAGTTTGGACTTGATGGTTTCAAAGGCTTCTTGAGCCTTGGGAGTCCACTTGAACGATGCACCTTTGATAACCTCGGTCATAGGGGCCATAATGGTACTAAAGTTTCTAATGAACCGCCTATAGAATGAGGCAAGCCCATGGAAACTTCGCACATCATGAATACTCTTGGGGGTTGGCCAAGACCGAATTGCTTCCACTTTACTCTCATCAACTTTGATGCCTTCACTTGTGACAATGTAACCAAGGAAGGTTACCTCATGAGTGAAAAATGCACACTTCTTGAGGTTACCATAGAGCTTTTCCTTCTCTAGAACCTTCATGACTTGTGTGAGATGTTGAAGGTGCTCTTCTTCATTCTTGCTATAGATGAGGATGTCATCAAAATACACCACAACGAATTTGCCAATGAAGGGCCGGAATACTTGGTTCATGAGCCGCATGAAGGTACTTGGAGCATTTGACAATCCGAATGGCATGACTAGCCATTCATACAAGCCTCCTTTGGTTTTGAAGGCCGTTTTCCATTCATCTCCCTCTCTAATGCGGATTTGGTAGTAACCACTTCTCAAATCCACCTTAGAGAACACACTAGAACCATATAACTCATCAAGCATATCCTCAAGGCGGGGAATTGGATATCTATACTTGATGGTTATCTTGTTGATTGCTCGACTATCAACGCACATACGCATGCTCCCATCTTTCTTTGGCACAAGGAGGGCCGGAACCGCACAAGGGCTCAAGCTCTCTCTAATCAACCCCTTATCTATAAGCTCATCAACTTGTCTTTGGATTTCCATGGTTTCTTTGGGGTTTGTCCGATAAGCCGGTTTGTTTGGGAGAATGGAACCGGGTATGAGGTCTATGTGGTGTTGGATGGTTCGTTGTGGTGGTAAGCCGGGAGGTATTTCCTCGGGAAAGACATGGCTAAAGTGTTCAAGGAGGGAAAGGGCTAGGGGGTGTGATGGAGTGGAGGTTTCGGATTCCTCAAGGGTGGCTAGGATCCACTCCTTGAAGGCCTTGAATTCATGGTGAGAAGCCTTAAGGAGAGGCTCACTCACGGTTAGAAGCATATCCGAACGGTCATGGGTTGGTTGGGGCTTGCTTTTGTGGAGTTGGGAAGGGCTTAATGGGGCAAGGGTGATCTTTTTCCCATCCTTGTGGAAAGTGTAAGTGTTTAAGTAGCCATCATGCATGACTTTCCGGTCAAACAACCATGGTCTTCCCAACAAAAGGTGACATGCATCCATGGGGATGATATCACACCACAACTCATCATGATAGTGCTTGCCAATGGAAAATGAAATCAAGCATCTTGAATTAACTTGCAACCCCTTACCTTGATTTAGCCATTGAATGTTGTAGGGGTGAGGATGAGCCGAAGCTTGAAGGCCAAGCTTCTCCACCATAGTTGAGGATGCCACATTCGCACAACTCCCACCATCAATGATGAGGAAACACATTTTGCTTTGAATGGTGCAACGTGTATGGAAGATGTTCTCCCTTTGTTCTTCATGCTCTCCTCTTTTGGTACTCAAGGCTCTCCTCAATACAAGTAACTCTCCTTCATCCGCTTCCTCAATCACTTCTTCTTGTTCCTCCATGTAATACACACCTTCTCTTTCTTCCTCCTCTTCTCCCTCTTCTTCTCTTCTCTCATCCCACTCGGCCAAGGTGATAACTCTCCTATTTGGACACTTCGAAGCAATGTGCCCAAGACCTTGACACTTGAAACATCTTCTTTGGTCATTTGGCTTAGGGTTGGAACGATTTTGGGAAGGTGGAGTCTTTTGTGGAGCTTAGTTCTTTTGTGGAGGTGAGGGTGTAGTAACCGTGGGTTTGGGAGGTGGATAAGAGCTCCCCTTGTTGAAAGGTTGGCTCTTGGGAAAGGGTTTGGATTTCCTTTGTTGTTCAACTTTGTGGGCTAAGACACACACTTCATCAAAAGTGGTGTATTGTTGCAATTCCACCACATGGGCATACCTAGGATCTAACCCACCCAAATATCTCACTATGGTTTGCTCTTCGGGCTCTCTCAAGTCACACTTGATTAACAACTTCTCAAATTCCCTAGTGTACTCCTCAACACTCAAGTTCCCCTGGGTGAGATTGTGAAGTTGGGAATAATTGTCTTGTAGGTAAGATGGGGGTAAGAAACGGGCTTTGAGTTTGGTTTTCATCTTTTCCCATGTTCGAATCTTTCCCTTCCCTTGCCTAACTCTCTTAGCACAAAGGTTGGACCACCAAAGAGAAGCATATTTACGAAGTTTAAGGGCCACAAGTTTTACCTTATTTCCCTCGGAAATCTCTTTGTAGTCAAAGATTCTCTCAACGGTTTGCATCCATTCCAAGAACTCATCGGGGTCTAGCTTCCCTTCAAATTCTGGAATCTCCACTCTAATGTCTCCTTGGTGAGAGGTTGTCCGCCTTCCTCTTCTTGATCTTCCATAAGCCTCCTCTTCACTTGACGAGCTCAAGTGTGGGGCTTCTCTCGCTTCCGGTTCGGAGTCGGAGGAGTTAGAAGATCGGGAACTTCTAACCTCCTTTCGTTTTTGCTTCAAGGAGTCTCCAAGTTGTCACCTCAAATACTCGTTCTGACCTTTGATCTCTTCATTCTGTAGCTTCAAGGCCTCATAATTCCTCATGAGAGCCTCAAACTTTTGCTCCATGGTCATGCTAGTAGTGCTTGTGTTGAAATAAGCAGGAACTTCACGGCCTGAATGTGGCACGGGCGTGCTGTGAGGCACGGGGCGGCCGTGCTCTGGTTCTGGACGGGAGTGAAGTTGAGATGTTGATGGAAAAGGGGTGGCACGGTTGTGCGACATGGCACGGGGTGACCGTGCTGAAGTACTGGGTGTGGATGAAAAAGGAAGTGTGGCTGGAATGTGAGGGTGGCACGGTCGTGCTGTTTGGCACGGGCTGACCGTGCCGATTTTCTGGATGGTGAAAATCTGTGGAGCACGGTTTGGTGTTTTTGAGGGGGAATGTGTTTGGGGTGTTTAGAAGGGTGTTGGGCAGCAAGCTTAGGCCTAGGGAAACCTTAGCTCTAATACCAAATATGATGTATCCTCTAGGGAAAGTCAAGAGGATGGGAAAGATGTAAGCAAAGTGCAAGAAGTTCAAGGCAACTTTGAAACCACAAACTCACCTTAGACTTGGATAAGCAACCGGAACTAACACCAACCTTGGATACAGAAACACCACCAAGGAAAGATGTTAGGGCCCTTAACCACCCCTTGGATACAGAAACACCACCAAGAAGGAGTTAAGACTCTTGCTAGATCACCACTCAACCCGGCCAAAGGAAGAGATAAGCTAGAAGAGAGTTTGGGAGTTCAAAGGAGCAAAGCTCAACTTCATTTCATACAAATGCTTGAGTGAGTGGCCGGCCAAGCCTTGGGGGGGTATTAATACAAGCTTTTCAAGTACAAGCATAGGCCTTAGGTTGCACTACAAGCTAAACTAGGCAAAAATACAAAGATCAAATCAAAGCAAAAAAGGATAGATGCATCCTCCACTTGACACCTCTTCAATGCTAATCTTGAGGATGATGTATCGATCTTGGGGTGAATGGAAGCTTCCTTGGCAGCTTGGTACTTCCCATAATGACTCTTGCAAGTGGCTAAGCATGGAAAAGAGCAAAACACCTCACTCCTCTCTCTCTTGTACCGGCTGGGCATGTACCGGGTAAAGGGATGTTTTTGTGCAATGTTTTGGTGGTTAATAGCTCTATATGTGTGTAATTTGGCTGAGTTTTTTTATGGCCATTTGATAATATTTTTAAAGTACTTTCAAGCTATAAAAGTTTCAAACCAAATAGAGGAGAAAAAGTCCACCAACACAGCCCTTAAATTCGGACAGTCCAGTTTCTGGCCAGAATGTAGTGTTTGAATTGGCTTGAGGTTTTGAGGTACCAAATGATCTCCAAATGAATTGCAAGAGGTCTTGATGGAAAGAGCACATCTTGAACTTAAACTTAGGCTTCCTGCAACCCCATTTCAGCCTTGGGAAGTTTAGGAAATAACGTGCACAAAACCGGGTTTGTGCACGCCTGAAATTCCAGTTTTGAGGAAATAATTTCCTTGTTCCCTTAGGTTGATTTCTTGCATCTTGGACATGAGGTTTGGACCTTTTGGGCTCCCTTGATGGCCATGGATCATGTTAGGGGATGGACCTCCATCATAACACCTTTCCCTCTTAGGAAGGAAAGGTATAAGGTGCTTGCTAGCTTGGTTGTATGCTTGCTAGGTGTGTAAACAAAGGGGAAACACAGCCTTTGGCTGATCATAACTTACTTCGAATGAGAAATTCAGTTTGAGAGCAAATAAGCTTTCGGCTTCCACAAAAGTCAGCTTGCTTATCCTTAGCTAGGCCGGTTAAGGTGGTGATCAAGCTTAGTCCTAACCTTGACTAAGTGGTGATTTATGTATCTTGATCACGATTAGGAGCCTTAACCTTAGTTTTGGTGGTGATTTTGTATCGAAAATCCAAGATTAGCTCTATCCCATTCTTCCATTTCAGTCACGGGTTCCTTGAATTCAAGTAAGTCTGAACTATTCCATTGTTTCTCTTTGGTTTTAAACTCATTTCCCTTGATCTTTACATCAAAAGTGGAGTCAAAACACCACCAAACTAAACTGAAAGTAGGCATGGGCGCTGACTGGGTCGACTAAACTGGGCTAATTGAGCTGCCTCAATGACACCAAAAAGTGGGACAACTTTTATCATCTACTAGCTATAGTATGATCTAGAAAATGAGCTAAGTTATAGCCCTCTATAAGTTAGATCCTTAATAAACTAAGTAGCAAATCACAAGCCTTGTAAATAGGCTTTTGTGTGTAGCTAAACATGGAGTATGAGTAGTAATCTCCTGGACCCATGATTGGAGGCTCTAGACTGAAATGATTGGTTAAGCTAGGTAGGCTGTAAGGTGATCTCCATTAAAACCTAATGTTTTTCTCATTTTCTTCTTTTAGGAGGATCTTGTTACAGGGGTGGGTGCCTCTAGGAAGATTATGGAGAACTTGGACATCGAGTGATTCAAATTCAATCCGTGTTAAATGAGGCAGGCTTTGGTGCTTCCTACTCGCCACTGAATGAGGTGGCGAATTTAAGTAACAGCTACGTTAGCCGTGTCGTAGTCAAAATATTTGGGATACCACCAACGCATTTCACTTTTCTTTTGGTGAAATGACTATAACCCCTTATGATTTTGCTATGTTGACAAGCCAGAGATTAGCAGGAGAACTGCTAGTATATCAGGAAGACTTTCACACTAACTGTGATAAACTTTTCCACATCTTTGGTCCGTTATGGAGTCTATTCCCTATGAGGATTGCTTTTCTTATAATACGTTTGTTGACTTAGTAAATGATGATGTATGATGGACACAACATACACCTAATCAATGAACTTGTATCATTTTAGCTATTCTTCTTAGTACGACTATTTTTACTAATCTGGGTAATCATTGTCATTTTCACTATTTAATCAACCATATTGATCTAAATAGGGAGAGAAACTTAAACTAGAGGGTTCCTATATATTCCACCCTTGTTTGTGGGATGCACCAAAGGGTGAAGAGCAGTGAGTGGACTGCCGGAGAGCAATGCACGAGGATATGCCTCGGGGGTTTACGGAGAGTAACAAATGTAGTAAACTTTTCTCCTTTTATTTCCTATTCTTGCTTATATCGTTTCTCCCTAATTACTTTTTATACCTTTGGTTTTACAAATATTTTCGCACTTTTTTTGCCAAAGTTAGGAGCAGCTACAAGTTTTCTACCTATGGTCTCTTGGACTAAGCAAAATTAGATTTAATGAAGGTTGTGACCAGGAGATCTTTAGCTGTTTCATACAGCCATCAATGCTTTAGAAAAGGTAATACTTTATTCTTCGAAACCAACCTGACCTTGGCATTTCATCTTCTTTCTTCGCAGGCTAACTTCCTCCTTGGGAAAATCGTGTCTTAACTCTAAAAGTTCGCCGCCAAGTCTTACACCGTGTTAAGTCATTATGGAAGGCCATACAGTTTTCTTTAGTAGTTCTGTGAATGAGTTACTGCTTAAGTTACCAACTAGTGGCCTCTTATCATCCCTGCGGATCAACCCTAATCCATATTTCATGTTAGGATTATATCTTTAGATAATATAGCAGAGATGAAAGTAGGCTGCCATTTTATAGATTTTATTAACCATGATAGCAATTGCTGCCCATCTTTATCGTATCATAATTTGTTTGGTATATCTCCGTGCTCGGCTTTCAATTTTTTTTATTAGCATTTTTATGATGCTAATGTTCATACACCTTTTTGTAGGGGATGGCTATTGATGCTCCTAATATTGAGCCTAAACATTGATGTAGCCAAGGAAGGAAAGCATGCCATGCATGTGGAGGTTCTATGGTCCTTGAATCAGAACATTCTGAACTCTCATTTCCTCCTACTTTTACTTAGATAAGTGGATTGCTTATTTTGCCTTTATAGGTTAATCCACAAACCCCCTGACTGTTATTTCTTTTTAGTAAAATCAATAACAATATGGGAAATTAGTGCATCATTTTTATTCTATGGGGAGGGCATTTGTGAACTTTTTCACTTGTAGACGCCCTCAAATAGCCAAGGGTATTCACTGCTTTTAAGATCTAAGTTGATTTCTAGGCATGATTCCCCTTTAGCTACTCTTCTTCTTTTATAAAAGGGTTCTGAAGATGATGTTAGGGCCAGAGGCCCTATGCATCTCGTTCTGGAAGACGTTCTTTATCGAGAGCATAAGATATACCTGAATCTTCTTATGCAATAAAGAGAGCCCCATATCCAACTCCCCATTGCAGGTGAAGTTACTCCAAATCTAAAATCTCGAAGATCCTAGCGCCATGTCTACTTCTTTAGGGGTTCTATGTTTCCTATATTTTATGTGGTCATCCCTCTTCCAAAGTGGTGCATGATGATCCTCCGTGCCATTCTTGGGCCCTGGGGGCAATCCCCAGTCTAGTGTGGGCACAAGTCATGCTTCGATTGATTATGGTTATACCTCAGGCTGTGTTGAGTACTTTTTTGGTGGAAATAGTAGTGGGTTCTTAAACAATTAGTAGGGGTGAGCTGCTATACTTATATATGATGCTTTTGCTATGATATAATGCAATTAAGTTCTTTATGGACTGCTAATTTTACGTAAATTTTATGCAAGCCTGGAATGACTCTAATGCATATTAGTCATCATTTACCTTAAGAACAAAAAACGAATACACATAAGTACTGACAGCTTTATGGCCCTAAGTAATAATTCTTTAACTTTATTAAATAATTTCTAAATTACAAATACTCAAAATTACAAATTAAGAGTGGAGAAAAAAATAAAAAAAGAAAAAAAAAGGTCCAGTGGCTACTAGTGAACCCGACCGGGTTCCGCACTAGGCTAATGTTACCTAGTTCCATTTGGACAATCCAATTTGGACTCATTCATTAACAATAGTAGAGAACAAGAAGCCGACCATTTCCTTATTGACAAATCTACAGAAATTCTACTTGAACTCGAATAAGTCGTTTTATGCAGCTATAAATTAAGGCTAGTTATCTTTTAATTCTCATCAGTTGGTAGAGTAATCTCACAAGAAAAAATATCGCTATGTCTTTTGAAAAGGTCTTAGCTTCTTGGTTCCTTTCTTGACACCATAGATAAGCATGGATTTAAGAGTCTTCCTTGAACAGCCTTCTTAGCCTGCGTCAAGTCAAAATATCCTAGGAATTCCTTAGAACTGCTTCCACTTTTTGGGATTCTAACATAAGGAACTTAACGGAGGAATTTAGTTCTACTCTAATCTTTCTGCTCTATTGCCGTCCTATTTGCCATATGTCCTGAAAAATCTATCATCTCAATATAGTCACGTCTTAGGTCTAAGTAAAGAGGATGTTTCTGCTATACTTATCGTGGATAAGGTAGATTTTGTGTCTTTTATTTCTTATTTTCAAAAAGGAAATAAGATGGCTCTTAAGGGTGTTTATGGGTGTAGAGTCACTCTTCTTTGTATTCGAAGCGCCTTCCTAGGCAGTTGTATAAATAGGAGAACAACCATCCTTTTGAGTGTAATGGAGGGAGTGTATTGTGGTCAAAGCCCCTATGCCACCCATTGTTGCCGAAACCATCTTCTACCTAGATTGTCGCTGTCATGACCTAGACTACCTCTTCTTGGAAGCCCATTACTACTATAAGTACATTCTTGTGCCCTAGGGAAACCAGCCTGGCCCCCTTGGATCAGCAAATTTTCTTCTCTCTCTCTTTTTTTGTTTTTTATGCTTTTCCTTGTTCAGTTGTTTTCTCTCTCTTTTTTTAATATGTTGTGTCATGGAACTTAGCCGGTTCCTTCAGTGCTTGTATGACCTTTTTGTGTTTTTATTTTTGTTTATATGAAAATTTAGTTGCTGGAGCACTTGAGGTTGATTGAGGCTCCCAAGAATGTGAATACATACCTAGCTTCATAATTCTACTAGAGAAAGGGATTGCTCAAGGAACAATCTATGAGAAATTGGATTACCTTATGGGAGAAGAATTGTCGACCCCCATTGTGATGTTATCTATCCCATGATCTACATATGTCTCATAGCACTAACTGGAGTGGATGAGTAAATGTGGCATCGAAGTGAGGAAGATTCTTTATGCTAGGGAGAATGCTAACCCATTAAACACTTAGAAGATAGAAATGGTCAAGCGCAACTCATCTCGAAGTGGAAAAAGTAGAGCTAAAGATCGCAACTCCTAGAAGACAGCACCCCAAGTCAAACAGTACAACAAGTTGAAGAAGGATTAGGAATTTAGCTTTGTCTCTTGTTTTAAAATAAAGTTTTAATTCTTTTTGGTAGTGGTATGCCATTAGGACTTTCGTTTCAAATTGTTTACTTTTTAGAATTTTATATGGCAGTAAAAGTATTATAGCTTTGCTCTTATTACCATTATTACAAGTCCTTAAATTATTTGAACTCTCAAATTGCATGACCTGGCCCAGTTCCCCATTGGCAGTGCTAATAGCCTGGCCTAGCTCACCTTAAGGGAGCCCAACCCGAGTTTACTAAAAATCTAGTATGGTTTCTTTGAGTGGACCCGGTTATCTACGGTAGCTAAATTTTTCAGGCTGTTAGGACTCCCAAAATATCCATAGTGCAGAATCAGGCCTTCGTAGTTCATTAGTCTTATCATTATTACTATTTCATATTTTTTGTGGACCTAGTATGGGCCTTGTTAACCTAGTATGAGTCCAATTATAGGGAAAGGCCCGCCCCTCTTTTTTTTGAAGCCTATTATGGGCTTTAGCTAAGAGTAAGCTTACTAGGCATACTACTTCAACTGATCAAGATTTATACACTGAGTATATTCTTCTCTATTCATAACCATAAGTTTTATTATTCCACCTTACAAAATGGTTTTTATGATTTATGACCAGCCAATTAGGTCTGAACTTTCCATTTAGGTCTTGTGTTAGAGCCCTTATCTCTTTTTGGAGAAGTTTGCCCTCTTGGAGATCTCTAGGTTTAGCTTTATTATTTAAAGCTCTCAAAATCTGAGCATTGTAAACTTAGACATTGTGTAATGCTCTTAATCTCTTTTCATCTAACATTACCAACTTTTCATATTAAGCCCTTGCCCACTCTGACCCTGGCATTTGACTTTCCACAGTCACCCAGAGTGAGTTATTGCTATTTTAATTAGAAGTACCACTTCCATTCCATATACAAAGGACTATAACGTTGCCCCAATTGAAGTATGAATTGGAGTTCTATACCCCTATAGAATGAAGGGCAGCTTATTAGGCCAATCCTTATAATTCTCAACCATTTTCTCGATTATCTTACGAATATTCTTATTAGCTACTTTAACTGCTCCATTTGCTTGGGGACGATAATTGGATAACTTATGATGTTGAATTTTATATTTTTTCAGTAAGACTGCTACTTCCTTTCTAAAATGATTCCCCCGACTGCTTATCAATTCATGTTGTACACTATATCTGCAAATAATATTATTTACAAGAAACTTGGCCACATGTTTCGAGGGAATTTTGTTGTAAGAAGCCACTTCTACCTATTTTGTGAGTAGTCGATTTCTACGAGCAGATACTTATGTTCGCCTGTACCCTTTGGTGTCATCTTTCCAATGATATCAATTCCCCAGACTGAGAAGGGCGATGGGAAGGTGAGTGTTAACAGGAATTACGGAGGTTAGTGCTGCAAATAGCATATATTTAGCATTTATGGCATCTTCTTGTATATGCATAGCAGTCTGTTTCTACTGTTAACAAACAATACCACATGCTTTGGACATTTTTGGCCAGCATCAATCGTTCATATGCCGCCCACATTCTCGAACATGGACTTCTATCATGATTTCTTGTGCTTCATATTTTGTTACATAGAGTAATTTTATGCCCATATCTATCTTCTATAATAACCCAACCCTAACCCATATTTATTTATTTAAATCATATTTATCTATTTAATTAATTATGTTTATTCATTTAATTAATCATGTTTATTGATTTAATCACTCATGGTTCATTGTTTAACCAAATCATGTTCATTAATTCAATTACACTCAATTTATATATTTACTGAATTACCTTATACCATTTAAATTTTTCGCTTTTATTTATCGTATTTAATCATCACGATTGGGGGATATTTCATTCGGGTCCCATTTTACAATTCAAGTTTCATTGATTGTTAAGTTAATTCAAGTTTTGTTGACTAATTAAATTTCAAGTGACTCGATAATAGGCCTCGATAATTATAATTGAGCGTTAAATTATTTTCCATAACGTCATAAAATTTTAAGTTTTGGTTACGCAAAAACGTTATTATTACAGGGCGTTTTATTTCCGAATCCAACTTTTTTTCGGCCCAATTTGAAGCCCAATAAGTTTGCATGATTACCCTAGCTAATAACCATGATTTAAGCTTAACCATGGTTAGTAAAACGCTACTTTTTTGAGGTATAAATTCAGCCAAGTGAGACAAGCCAAGAAAATACAACCAAAAATTTCAACCCATTTCTCTTTCCACTCTCTCTCTCTAGCCGGCAGCCCCCCCTCCTGCTGTTGCTGCTATTTTGTGGTATGTTTCGGCCAGCTAGGTTGCTTCTGAGCACCCCCTGACATCCTAGTACCACTAGCCACCATCTTCCATTATCAAAACCGCTAAACATCACCTTCATCTCTACTTTTATCAAGCTTGAAGTGAGTAACCTTAATGTTGATCTTGTTGGTTTTGATTTTTATCTTAGTTTTGATTCTTGCTTTGATGTTTTTGATTATTGATTATGACATTTTGATAAGAAATAAGAGTTATTTTGATGTTGATCATGGTGGAGTTGAGTTGGGAGCATATTAGGGTTAGGGTTATTCATTATCATGCGAGCTTTAAGTGGGAAGTTTGGCTTTTTGGATTCTCATATTTAATTTAGTGGTTTTGAAGGTTTTAATCTCTAATAATGCTATGAGGATGTTCTTGGTGATCTTGGATGAAGTGGAAGTGGGACAAAAGTTAGGGTTTTCTCGATTATGCAAGGGTTTAACTTTCCTTTGATAGCAAGCATGTTATGAGTGTACATTTGATTGAAAAATGATCTTTGATGTACATGATTTTGAAGTGAAATTGAGTGTGATGGTTTGTTATGGTGATGGGAAGAACCAAAGCCTTGTTACATGACTTTAAGGTGTGATTTTGGATGGGAATTATGTGAAAAGAAAGGAGAAAGGCTTGACAGTAAAGGCTAGAAAATTTCAAAAAATAGGGCAATCTTTGAGATCAAACTGGTAATGATCGGCCTATAGCAAAATTATGATTTTTGGTGCGTCGATAGTTCAGTGTGTTAGCTTTCTAATGCTTTTTGAATTGCCTTAATCCGAGTACTATGGAAAACGTTATGGCTATTTTGCTAAAACTGTGCAGGTCCAACCAAACCTGACACACTTGTGTTCTAGCCCCATTTTGGGAATTCTATTGTATGAATTTTTTTTTTTTTTCGTGACTAAAAGTTTTTCAAGACTTCTTAATCTTTATATATTGGGGTTTAAGGTCTCCATTTGAGATCAAGGGTGGAAGTTATGAATTTTTGAAATGAACTGACTTGCTTTGGTGCAAATTGAGCTATTATTGCAATTTCTGTGCAGCGTATACTTGGTGGAAAATTCTGAAACATTTACTATAGATTGCCCATATTATTTTTGAATTTTCTTTAAGATTTCATGAATTGTGGTTGAGTATTTTGAATTTGGTGATTTTTAGAAGCATTTTGAGTAATTGTGTAAAGAGCAATAATAAAGATTGAGTGAGATTGATCATGCACTCATTTTGTATATTTTGGGCCAAGTAAGGTCTTTAAGAGGGAAATGAATATTCATCGACTTTCATAGAGATTTTAGCTTGATTAATGAGAAAGAAGAAGACAAGTATACAATTTGGAAACTTGTTTATGAGCTTTGAATCAATTATGAATTTTACAAAGAAAATACCAAGTTTAATGAGCTTAGTAGCTTCTATTGAGTTCAATGACTCATTGAGGTGGAATTCTATATCTAATGGATTTATAAATGAAATATGTAAAGTAGGGAAAATTTTTGACTTAGAAACTATATTTATCAGATTAAGTTATTGCAGTTTATGCCATTTTAAACCAAGATATATCTCTCTTGGCCTCAAACCTATATTACTTACTCAATTCAAAATGTATCAAATGTATTTATCAAGCCAATCTAGTATACTCGCTGTTATCTTGAACTAAGTTATATATCAGTGACCCTTAACCCATATCAACAACCTGTCTCAGAAAAGGCCAAAAGCACTCTCTCATTTGTCACCATCAGAGCCTTTTCCTCTGTAATCTCATTTATTTCATTGTTTTCTATTTTACTTTCATTTACTTTATATCATATTTAATTACTTTCATCAATTCAGTTTTGAAGTTATATTTAAATACCCTAATTATGTATACCACTTAATTACTCATTTTTTATTACACATATTTCACTTACTCAATTATGTAAGCAAGGATCATTTACTAACTACACATACCTACAATGACATTTATGAAACAGAGTAGAGGCCTAGTTATCATTTCCTGTTATGCATAAGCGTAATCAATTTAGAAAATATTTATCAAGTCAGATGACATTTATGAAATAGCTGACTTTTATGAAGTCAGATGACATTTTTAAACACTCAAGGTACGTCCATCGCCTGTATCTTCAGAAAGCAGAACATGTCTATCAAGTGACAACTCTTAATGAGTTTATCAATGAATTCATTTATACAGTAATTTGCCATTTAACTCGTGACCCCGTCAGTTATCATCTATAAGGTATCAGTCCATCATTTACCCATACAGCTTCAGGCCAACTCTTAATCGAATTGGCAGGTGCACACTTATGTATAGCTCATATCATTGCAAGGGCTTCACATCCAGATAATAATAAGCAATTTAGTTTTATATTACTGATATTTTTATTGTTATTGCAAACTAAATAAATTGTAAAAGTGGGTACCCATCAACAGTGTTTCTACACTCATTTTATAATACAGGAATGCATGTACTGAGCTTTTGCTCACATTTTGAATGTTTTCGTGTTTTCTATTTTAGGTGAAGAAGTATCACATGTTTCTCCATTTAGCAAGCCCTTTTGGACGTCATCAGATACTCCCAGTGGATTCAGCATAGCATGAATGTTGGGATCGACCTCAGGGTCAAGTTGGGTCTACATTCAATAGACTTGTGTAGTGTGGAGTGCGAGTTGGCACATGGTATGATTAAGTCGATTATAGTGAAGTTGAACTGTTATGGACTTTGGTCTTAGAGTGTTTCAGTTTAATAGATATTGTGTTTTGAACATAAGTTGTAAGATGAATTGATTGCAGTGAGCCTTGTCCTAATTAGGATGGTGGTAGCGCTTTCTATCATTTAGTCTTCCGTTGCAGTTTTCTGTAAATCATGTCATTGGCATTTTAGGGGCGTTACAGATTTGGTATCAGAGCCAAGGTTTTAAAGGCCACTGTGAGCTATCAAGTGTTTATGAGTTAGCTATCAAGGTGTGTATGAGCTATGTTGGACCAGTTAAATGAGCTACTTACTATAAGTTCATATGTATGGGCATATAAGGAGGAACCATTTCCATTTGGGTGATCTGTTAGTGAGGCATGCTCTCACTTATCTGGAAGTTACATTGTATGTTTTATTTCTCTCATTTGTTTAAATTTTTACAATCGTGCATTCCGGTGTGTGACTCGTTGAATTATGAACTCTGGCGTGTAGCCGTTGAGCTGTTGAAGTGTTTCTCTCCATTTCAGGTGTCTATTGTAAGGCTTTAACTGGGTTTTAGTCAGTTTTTATGCAAAACCCTATCTGTTTTGCCCCAGGATTTAAGAGTTTTATTGAGTCGTGTTAATATACCTGATCTTGGGTACAGTGATGGTTGAAACTCGATGTGGGGGTGTCATTTGCAACTTCTTAAGGGATTAATGTAGTGCCAAGTTAGATTTAAACCTCTAGATGAGGATATGCTTTGTGGGGCAATATCTTTGAGGTGAACCAGTATGAGATTAGCATTATAATGAGTGCTTATATTTGGTGATAATAATTAGTAGCTTATGGTGTGCTATTTGGCATTACATAGGTGGTGCGAGCAAGATTATGCTGCCATTCTTGACACTAAGACCTTACATTAGCAATGCCCCCATTACTTCCTATCATTGACTTATTTCTGCCCTAGTTACCTTGAATTGTTCAGAGGCATCATTTCTTTACCATGAATACTCTCTTGATTTGTAATGGAGTGTTTATAAAAAATCTCCTGTGTGGTCTGTGAGGAGTTCTTTAAACACATCTGAGCTACCTTTCTTATAGGCGAGTCAAACCCTAACAATCATAATCGTTTAATTCTCGATTTCCGTAATAGAGCCTATAATTTCCCCCGGTATGCGTTACTGCTTGGTTTGCAGTTCTTTTTTATCCATTCTACTTATAGTTTAGTCACACTATGTCCATATTTTTATTGTCACCTACCTTAACTGCTTGCTTCTATTTAGGCACTATTCATTTATTACTTGTAAAGCCTTTGGTTGCTTTAGACCCAATCATTGAGCTCCCTTAGTAATTAAATGGAACCATATTGTTCGTGTTTCTACAGCACCGTAGCGTCATGTTGACATACTACTCTATGGCCATGACTGCTGTCATTACTCAAGTTATTTTAGCAATCCTTTCTTTACTTACACAACCTATCTATTTAATGAAAAATAATGATCTGTGCTATTTTCACCTGCCAGTAGTTTAAGAGTTTATATGCCTACCCAAGACTTCCATTTACTACAGAATGTATTATTGATGGATGCTATCATGTTAGTTCATAAGACTGACTCCTTCATCATGACGTATTGGCCTTTCAAACACCAAATGAATAAAATTTCCCTTCTGGTGGTGTTGACCCTCATCTTCATCACTTTACGCACATATGGGTACCGTATGATTTTTTAAATATCTCTTTGGTAATCTGTTAGATTTCTTTACCTTCAGTACTTAATACTCCTTCTCAACTTCATAACATCGTTCATTTACTTTACTATCATGACCATCATGCATAGACTACATGTCTTGTATATGCAGGTCATTTATATGCCTTACCTCTTTTATTACAAATCTTTGTCCTTTCATTCATTCAGCTTAGATGCCAGTCCTTTATAACCAATAAAGAAATATCTCTGCAAGAGTTCATAGTGTGTTCACATCTCTGTACATTTTGGATTATCCCCCTGTCATTTCAATTTACTGAGACCAGTAGGCAGTTGAATGTATTATCTTTTATAAATATGCCTCTATTGGTATTGCTGGAATCATATTTATTGGGAATTTAATCTAGTTTGATTGGCAGACATTGTTATCATTATGGGGATAAACTCACTGTGTACTTGTAGAAGATGACTTGTAAAGATCTTAAGGTTAGCTTGAGAAATGAGGAAAGACTAGACGTGTATTTCTATGGACTGAGGGAAGAAAAACCCTATTTTCGCCCCAATTTTACTATGCAATCAAGTGGGTTATCGTGTCAGTAATGCATTGAATGTTAGTGATATGCCAACCACGCTCGGTATATACATATCCATAATTACAGTTTGTGAAGTTAGAGATGTTTCATCTGAGGACTTTTAGGATTGTTTTCCCCTAAGAAACATTAATTTTTAGATCAACCTAGTTCTAGGTGCTCAATCCATTTTTAGAGCCCCTATCATATGACTCCCAGCAAAGTTCAAGGAACTAACGATTTAATAAGATGACCTCTTACAGAAGAGAGTTATTTGACCAAGTCTGTCACCGTGGGAAACCCTAGTTTTATATGTGTGAAGAAGGAAGGCAGAACTTTATGGTTGTGTACTGCGTATAGAGAGTTAAACAAGATCACTATCAAAAATAAGTGTCCTATATCTTGAATAGATTATTTATGGGATTAACTACCAACAATAGATTTTTTTCCAGGAATGATTTGAGGTCCAGATATCACATCTAAACCATGTAACCACAGTTTTTCTTTTGTAAGAATGCCCTTTTGTAATAATTCTTGGAATTGTTTGCTTGTCTCATCTTCAAACCTTGATACTATCCAATATTGTTTAATCTCCCTTGCATTTCAACCTGATATTTCCTATTAACTTGAGCTTTCATGTCTTTGCAAACTCATTGTTAAATGTGCAATATATTTTTGTTTGACCTTATATAGTTGTCAACATTCCAGTGCTCTCATTTTTCACCATCTTTATTTCATGATATGAGTTGTACTTTCACTCAAAGCTGATTCACACATCTACCTTACATCTCATTTATTCATAATGATAAGCTCGTATAACTTATTCTGAGTTCATAATGTAATTCAACTCTCATTAGTGTGGGTGATTGTGATTGTCATAATTCCCTTACTCTCTTTATTTTGAAATTCAACTCCCACACATATATCTTACATTCTGATAAATAAACTTCTGCATTCTCCATTCAATCTTATTGTTGTACTCGAATTAGCTTCATATGAGCAAAGGCATGTTCCTATTGTAACTTGCTCAATGTATTTATCTATCCATTGGCACTTTTCTCATCCAATCCATTTATCTATCCATTACACCTTGCATGTCCAATCTATTTGTCTATCTATTGCACTTTGCTTATCTAATCTATCTATCTATTTATTGCACATTGCTTGTCTCATCTATCTATTGCACTTATCTTGTTGCTTGTGGCTATAAAGCCACCTAGTTGAAGCTCCGCTACTTGTCATCTTATTTGCAATTCATCAATTAAACCCAAATATAACCGGGCCATCTTTCTCCTTGGCTAATTATTTATTGGACCCTTTATGATCCATATTTATAAACCACAATTCTTGTGGCATTATATTTCAGAATTCATGATACACTTATGGTTATCTTTATTCTAACCGTCTCATGTTAATCCCTCCTTTATAAATCTTTTCTAGTCTCATTGTTTATTTCTTTTGTTCCTAATGACTCACTTGACTGCCAATTCCATCATTTTCATCTTTAACCATGTTTATTCTAGCGTCTAATTCAGACTTAGAGCAGATCCTAGAGTAGTCTGATGAGAGAAGATCATGTGGTGTATTAAGAACATCATATAAGGGCATAATCTCATACAATG
The DNA here is from genome assembly GCA_029747015.1 of Carnegiea gigantea. Taxonomy (NCBI): domain Eukaryota; kingdom Viridiplantae; phylum Streptophyta; class Magnoliopsida; order Caryophyllales; family Cactaceae; genus Carnegiea; species Carnegiea gigantea. The sequence goes on along the minus strand of JAKOGI010000586.1, from coordinate 347,114 downwards.
TCTAGCGGTATTAGAGTAAGCTAGAAGAAGCATCGAAAATAATGAGACAGTTTAATGACATGCTAAGGTGACATGAGGACTACACAAGAGTCATATGGTCATTTTGACCAAAGAAGAAGACAATCAAAGTTTAGATGAGATATAAAAGTATTCCAAAGGGCTTCTCTAGTCAAGGGTGTCAAGAGACTGGATATTAAAGATACTCGACCTCAGGATATAAACAGCTATACACTTTAGGCTAATCATACCTTTTTGGAGGGAAGCAGTGAAAACCAACTATCCATACTTAAGGTGATATTGCATACATCATCAAAAATCATAAGTTTTGAGGATGAAACTCTTTAAGGGGGGGAAGCTGTAATAACCCAACCCTAACCTATATTTATTTATTTAAATTATATTTATTTATTTAATTAACCATATTTATTTATTTAATTAATCATGTTTATTGATTTAATCACTCATAGTTATTTGTTTAACCAAATCATGTTTATTAATTCAATTACACTCAATTTATATATTTACTAAATTACCTTATGTCATTTAAATTTTTCGCTTTCATTTATCGTATTTAATCATCCCAATTGCGGGATATTTCATTTAGGTCTCATTTTGTAATTAAAGTTTCATTGATTGTTAAGTTAATTCAAGTTTCGTTGATTGATTAAATTTCAGGTGAATTGATAGTAGGCCTCGATAATTATGATTGAGCGTTAAATTATTTTCCATGATATCACAAAATTTTAAGTTTTAGTTACACAAAAATGTTATCGTTACGGGGCATTTTATTTCCGAACCCAACCTTTTTTTTGGCCCAATTTGAATCCCAACAAGTTTGCATGATTACCGTATCTAATAACCATGATTTAAGCTTAACCATGGTTAGTAAAAAGCTACCTTTTTGAGGTATAAATTCAGCCAAGTGAGACAAGTCAAGAAAATACAACCAAAAATTTCAACCCACTTCTCTCTCCTCTCTCTCTCTAGCCGATAGCCCCTCCCCTTCCTACTATTGCTGCTATTTTGTGGCATTTTTGGCTAGCTAGGTTGCATCCAAGCTCCCCCCGGCATCATAGTACCACTAGCCTCCATCCTCCATCATCAGAACCACTAAACATCACCTCCATCTCTACTTTTATGAAGCTTAAAGTGAGTAACCTTAATCTTGATCTTGTTGGTTTTGATTTTTATGTTCATTTGATTCTTATTTTGATGTTTTTGATTGTTGATCATGTTGTTTTGATAAAAAATAAGAGTTATTTTGATGTTAACCATGGTGGAATTAAGTTGGGAGCATGTTAGGGTTAGGGTTATTCATAATTATACAAGCTTTAAGTGGGAAGTTTGTTTTGCTTGGATTCTTATATTTGCTTTGGTGGTTTTAGTGGTTTTAATCTCTAATAATGTTATGGGGATGTTCTTGTTGATCTTGGATGAAGTGAAAGTTGGCCAAAAGTTAGGGTTTTATTGATTATGCAAGGGTTTAACCTTCCTTTGATGGCAAGCATGTTATTAGTATATATTTGATTGAAAAACGATCTTTGATGTACATGATTTTGAAGTGAAATTAAGTGTGATGGTTTTGTATGGTGATGGGAAGGACCAAAGCCTTGTTACATGACTTTAAGGTGTGATTTTGGATGGGGAATTGTGTGAAAAGAAAGGAGAAAGGCTTGACAGTGAAGGCCGGAAAATTTCAGAAAACAAGGCAATCTTTGAGATTAAACTAGTAATGATCAGCCCATTAAAAATTATGATCTCTGGTGGCTCGATACGTCAGTGCATTAGCTTTCAAATGCCTTTTGAATTGCCTTAATCCCAGTACTATGGAAAATGTTATGGCTGTTTTGCTAGAACTGTGCAGGTCCAACCAAACCTGACACACTTGTGTTCTAGCCCCATTTTGGGAACCCTATCGTGGGAATCTTATTTTTTGTTGTGAATGAAAGTTTTTCAAGACTTCTTAATCTTTATATCTTAGGATTTTAGGTCTCCATTTGAGTCCAAGGATGGAAGTTATGAATTTTTGAAATAAACTAACCTGCTTTGGTGCAAATTGAGCTATTATTATAATTTCTGTGCAATGTATACTTAGAGGAAAATTCTAAAAACTTTACTGCAGATTGCTCACATTATTTTTGAATTTTCTTTAAGATTTCATGAATTTTGGTTGAATATTTTGAGTTTGGTGATTTTTGGAAGCATTTTGAGTAATTGTGTAAAGAGTAATAATAAAGATTGAGTGATATTGATCATGCACTCATTTTGTGTATTTTGAGCCAAGTAAGGTCTTTAAGGGGGAAATGAATATTCATGAACTTTCGGGGAGCTTTTATCTTGATTAATGAGAAAGAAGAAGACAAGCATATAATTTGGAAGCTTATTTATGAGTTTCGAATCAATTATGGATTTTACAAAGAAAATACCATGTTTAGTGAGCTTAATATCTTCTATTGAGTTCAATCACTCATTGAGATGGAATTCTATATCTAATGGACTTATAAATGAAATATGGGAAGTGGGGAGAATTTTTGACTCTGAAACCATATTTATCATATCAAGTTATTGTAGTTTATGCTATTTTGAACCAAGACATATCTCTCTTGGCCTCAAACCTCTATTACTTAGTCAATTCAGAATGTATCAAATATATTTATCAAGACAATCTAGTGCACTGATTGTTATCTTAAACCAAGCTATACTTCAGTGAGCCTTAACCCATATCAGCAATGTATCTCATAAAAGGCCCAAAGCACTCTTCATTTGTCACCATCAAGGCCTTTTCCTTTGCAATCTCATTTATCTCATTGGGGTCTATTTTACTTTTATTTACTTTATATTGGATTTAATTACTTTCATCAATTCAGTTTTGAAGTTATATTGAAATACCTCAGTTATGTATACCATTTAATTACTTAATTTCTGTTACACATACTTTCACTTACTTAATTATGTGAGCAAGGATCATTTACTGACTATACATACCTACAATAACATTTATGAAACAGAGTCGAGGCCTAGTTATCGTTCCCTGTTATGCATAAGTGTTATCAATTCAGAACATATTTATCGAGTCAGATGACATTTATAAAATAGCTAACTTTTATCAAGTCAAATGACATTTTAAAAGACTCAAGGTACGTTCATTGCTTGTATCTTCAGAAAGAAGAACATGTTTATCAAGTTATAACTCTTAATGAGTTCATCAATGAATCAGTTTATACAGTGATTTGCCATTTAACTTGTGACCCAGTCAATTATCATCTATAGGGCATCAGCCCATCATTTACCCACGCGACTTCAGGCCAACTCTTGATTGGATTAGCAAGTGTACACCTATGTATAGATCATATCATTATAAGGGGTTCACATCCAGATAATAATGAGCAATTCAGTTTCATATTACTTTCGTTTTCATTGTTATTGTAAACTAAATAAATTACAAAGGCGGGTACCCATCAACAGTGCTTCTACGCTTATTTTACAACACAGGAATGTATATACTGAGTATTTGCTCACATTTTCAAATTGTTTTCATGTTTTCCATTTTAGATGATGAAGTATCATATATTTCTCCATTCAGCAAGCCTTTTTGGATGTCATCAGAAGCTCAGAGTGGATTTAGAAGCGTGAATGTTGGGATCAACCTCAGGGTCAAGTTGGGTCTATATTCAATATGCTTGTGTAGTGTGGAGTGCGAGTTAGCACATGGTATGATTAAGTCGATTGTATTGAAGTTGAACTATTATGGACTTTGGTCTTGGAGTGTTTCTGTTTAATAGATATTATGTTTTGAACATGAGTTGCAAGATTAAATGGTTTCAATGAGCCTTGTCCTTACTAGGACGGCAGTAGCGCCTTCTATCATTAAGTCTTCCACTGCAGTTTTCCGTAAATCATGTTATTAGCATTTTAGAGGCGTTACATCTTCTAATATAGCTTCCCTTTATCCTCAAAATACTATGAGGCTAATAATCTAAACGCTAATTATGCTTTTGGGAAGGACCATGCTCGGTATTCTTTCTTCATTAAATACTTGTAAATGTCACAATACCAGGCAGTAAGATTGACATTGCACACCTTAATGGTATAGCAATGGGTTGGTCTATCTATCTTTTCAACCGACAATGCCATGGAATGAATGTCATTAGGAATGTTGATTATTGAAGCTAGCTTTGCTAGGGCATTAGCAAGTGGAGAAAGATAAGTATAAGTGAAGTGGGCAAAGTTCTTAGTAAGATTCGCCAGGTAAGCTTGGAATGGTGCTAAGGCTTCATTTCTCACCTTTCATTTCTATGAGATTTGATTGATTACCAAATTGGAGTCTCCACACAGTGTAGATTCTTTACTTCTATTTCTACGGGAGCTTATAACATAACAATAAAAACTTCATATTCAGTCATATTGTTGGTAACCTCAAAATCCAGCTTAATTGAGATAGGGATATGTGCTCGTTCTGGAGATACTAAAAGGATTCCCTACCCCAAACCCTTTGCAGTTTGAAGTGCTATCGAAAACATTATCCATACATCCTCTTCCACTTGAAGAACTTCTTCATCAGGGAAATCAAAGGTTTCTTCCCTTTGATCGTCCTTGGCAAGTCTTCCAAGAAGTTGAACACATTCTTTCTCTTAATGGACGTCCATGGGATGGAATGTAAGTGAAACCCTGATACCATTACTATCCATCTAGTAGCCTTATCGCTTATTACCGGTTGTTATGACAAATATCTTATTGGGTTTATCAACACTATTACATGCACCATATAGGTTAACATGTATTGCCTAAGCTTCTTAGAGGCCCAAACTAAAGCTAAAGCCATTTTCTCTAAGGGGGTGCAGTGAGTTTCATATTCAAGGAACTTTTTACTCATGTAGTAGATGATCCTTTTCTTACTTCTATCTTTTGCACTATTATGGCCCCCATTGTTGTGGTCATTGTTGTGAGATAAAGGATGAGGGGAATGCAAATAAGTTCTTATTGATCTTATCAAGTGCTTCTTAGCACTCCTGATCTCATTATGGCTTTACTTCCTTCTTCAATCTCTTAAATTAAGCGAATACACTATTGTTAGCTTCGATATGAAGTGACTAATGTATTATAAGTGACCTAGGAATCCTTATATTTCCTTCTTAATCTTGGAGACAGCATTTCCTGTATTGACATAGTCTTTGAAGGTTTGACCTCAATTCCCCTAAGGCTAACCATATATCCTAACAAATTCGAAGAGGTGGCTCCAAATGCGTACTTTGGTGAGTTTAAGTGCATATTATACTTTCTGAGTCTAGTAGAAAACTTCCAAACAGTCAGAACATGTCCATCTCTTTCCTTAGACTTTAGAATCATATTGTCCAGATATACCTTTTCCTCCTTATACATTAAGTCATGGAGGAGTTCTTTACAATCATATCATCCACAGTGTAGCAATAGGTTCCATGCAAGGCAATGAAGGTAGTCTTTTTCATGTCCTTCCTTGCAATTTTGACCTAGTTATAACCAGCATACTAATTAATATAAAGAGAGTCGGGCATGTCTTGTGGTGTTATCAACCAAAATATCTATATATGGCAGTGGGAAATCATCTTTTAGATTTTCCTTATTAGGATTCTTAAAATCTACATGCATTCTTATTCATCCTTCTTTATTTGGAGCTAGCCCAGTATTTGCTGACCGTTGAGGATTATGCGCAAACCTGATGAATCCCACATCCAATTGCTTCTGCACTTCTTCCTTTATTTTTTAAGATCCATTATGGTTTCATCATGTGGAGTTTTTGTTTTATTGATTTAGTTTTGAACAAAGAGGAATCTTATGCTCAGTGATTTCTACATCTATACCTGGCATGTCATTTTAGGACCATTTAAAGACATATGTGAACTCTTATAAGAGTAAGGGAAAATTCTCTTGTTCCTCTAGAGCTAGTCATTTTCTTATTTTAAGCTCTCGGGGATCTTCAGGAGTCCCCAAAATTGATTAATATTATGTCTTCAAGTATATAGGTTTAATTTTTATATTCCACTACTTTAATTAAATCTTTTGGACTTATATTTTTGTTTTCATTATAAGAGTCAAAGTATTTAAGATAAGAGGAATTAGATGAGTTATAAGCAAAAGAGTTCATCTTTTTGAAACTAGAAATGTGTACATCTATTTAAGGAAATAAAAACTAAAGACGAACTCTTAGAATCTATCCTAGATTTTCCCCCAGTACTCCCTATGGCTATAGTGAACGCTTTTCCTTTTTCTTCAGTTATCCCAGTTACTTGCTCACAGCCTTCAACAATGGCCTTAGTGATGAAGTTTATAGGGTCAAAGCCGCTGTTAGACATGGCAAGGGATAAAATGACGATACGGTCTTCTTATTTCCCATAATCTTACCCAAACAAGATCCAAAAGATGTTACTTTTGGCCAAGGGGATCTAATCTGGAGTGCATCGATCTCTTCTTGTGGTAGCAAATGGTTCCTTCTCCAATAGCTGGCATTCACTAAATATCTCCAACCTAGGCACCCAGATTCCTTTCTTCTTTATGTAATAAGGTTCGGGAAAGCTTTAGAAAGGGAAATTGTCTCCCTCACATAGGAACTATTCATTAAGAGTGAGGGGTAAGGCCTTGTAGTGTAGTACTTTTGATACCCCATTCTAGCAGCAGCTTTCCGGGCTTAGGTTTCTTATCTAACTTTAGCCACTTCTTTATGAGTGGGTTGATACCCTAATTTGAATTTGTAATTTTCCTATTGAATTAAGGGAAAGGTAGTCCAGCTTTGTGGTCTTTGTCCTGTAGCCATCCCTAGGAAGTATCCCCACTTTTAACAATAGCTTTCACGTTTAGATCTGCATAAGGGTCGAAGTTGAAAGAAGCTTGGTCTTCCTCCAAGACTGCCACTGTTTCAAAGCTATAAAGTTCCACGTGATTGCGATTCCAACAATGTCCCCTTGGTAGTGATCGTAGCACATAAGTTGTCTGCTTTAATGTTAGCCACCTAGCTCTTTATTAACATCTTTACTTTCTAGTGCAAGGATGGAACTTCCTGGTGGTCATAAAGCCATGGTCTACCCAAGAACAAGTTAAAGGTAGTTAGAATATCTAAAACTTAGAATTTGCCATTCCTTTCAATTGAACCTACATTAATGGGGACGATAATAGTACTTAACACCAACCTTTTTATTTATCATATGCTCTTAGATGAGTTGATTGTATTGAGAGTTCCTCTTCCTTGATTCCAAGCCTTTTTGTAGTTCTCCAACGGTAAACATTTAGGGCTAATCCATTACCAACTAGAGTGAGTAGGATGTACCTCTGAAGCCATATCACAGTAGGGGGTTGTTATGCTTAGGATCCCCTGGTGGAAGATCATTACTAAAAGTTATGGTGCCTTTACTAAAGGTAATTAAAGCTATCATTGCTTCAGGCATAGCTTCAAGGGACAAATAAATGCTATTCAATTCATCTATTAGGAGTTGTCTATGTTTTTAAGAAGTCACTATAAGTTCTTAAATAGTTACTTCGGCAAGCAAATGTCATGCCTACACAAGTCCCAGAGAGCTCACAAATCCTTCTTAGTACTCACAAGCTACAACAAAGGGGACTCAGTCTATGTACCGTTTTGGAACCTCAATTCTAACCTCATCCTAAGCCTTTCGGATGTGTTAATCTCCTATTTTAGGAAGGTCAAGAGGTCTTCTAATCCATCAAAATGAAGCTAAACCCACGGAAAGAATAAGAAAGTCCTAAACAGCAAGGCTTATGCAAGCTGTAATTTTAACTCAATTTTGTAAGCTTGATTATTCAAGCTTAGTATGGTTTTAAAAAGCTACAATCCCACCTTTTCAGAACCTTTTTATGTCTGCTAAAAGGTCAAAAAAAGATTTCTGGGTTAGGTCAAATGAAATCACTTTCAGCAAGCTATAGATTCTGATCCAGTCTGGACCACTTGGAGAGTTTGAGCTGAAACTTCCAAACGGTAGCTCCAAATGCCTTCTCACTTGAGCCATCTGAAAATAGACTTTCCAAGCTTTCTAACAACACCTGTTTGACCTAATTTGGGTAAGTGTTGAAGGTCGTGCACTGAAAGCGATAGGACAGCATGTCACTATCACCTTTTGTATTTGCTTTGCTTTTTGCTTTTCCTTAGCTTTATGGATGTTTGTAAGGCCCTTTTTCCCCTTCCTTTAAGATTGTTAAAGGCTCTCATTATATAAGGGAGGCCTTAGGTTGTAAAAACTAGAGTTGAATGATATGAAATAGCTCAAAGCTTTCTCTCTCAAAAATCTCATTTCTCTTTATCCTTATTTCTAAGGTGGTGAGTCTTGAGTAGAACCTTTATAGAAGTGTTGGTGGCTAAGCCTTTAGGCATTTCTTAGTGGTTCCTTAGTCTTGGTGGGTGGCTTAGCCTTTAAACCAAGTCATATCTTATGCACAAGGGAAATTTGCAGCTAAACTCAAGCAAGCTACATCTGGCTGTAGTGGTGGCGACGGTTGGTGGTCATGATCACGGCCTGGCTGTCGTCCGTCTTGTTTCCCGATTTTTCAGCTTTTCTTGTTCCGTCTTTGCTCTTTTTTACATCATTTGCTTGGTTGATCTTATTACCTATAAAACTAAATAAAACAAGTAAAAATCATAAAGATTACATTATTATACGAGCCAAAATTAGGTGAAAGGGACATGTAAAATGTAACAATTTAACACTAAACAAATATCCCCACACCTATCTTTTACTTGTTGTCGAGCAAAACAAAAGAAAATCTAGCTTAGAAACCTAACTCACTGTTGTAGGAATTACTGTTGTATTTAGCGTATGCAACAAGAAGTGGACGAGTGAGGTTTCGTAAGGGTTTGCAGAAGATATACCAAAAAAATCTTTGAATTATTTTTAGATTTTTTTCAAAAGCAAAATATATGTACCAGACAAAAGGGGAAAAGAGGTACACATCTAGAGCGACTTTATCACCTTAGGAACCTAGCTCCCTAGCTGTATGTAAGCAAAACATGCATTCAAGACACACCTGGGCTATACATGCATCCTGGTTCTCATTTTTCACCCCACGGAACACAATGACACGATTTGTACACCTTAGTGCTCCATGCAAGGTGTTTGACTCCTAATGCCAGGCTAAAGCCAGGTAAAAGGTCACCTTCGCTTGGCTTATGACTTCTTTTTTTTTTTTTAACCCTTTTTTTCCCTTCTTTTCTTCTTTTTTTTCCGCTTTTCTCCTTATGTTCCTTCGCTTGGGCGGGTAGTTCATGGCTTTTTAGGCCTTGAACTCTTGGAGGAACAACTTAGCATATATTCGGGCTTCTTCCCTATTTAGGGACTTTATTTGGATGTGCAAGACACTTATTCAAGTCCAAATAGATGCACCAGAGATAAGCTTATTTTTACACTTCTTATTTTTCTCATTTTTTTCTTTTTCTCATAATGAAACCAAAACTAGAAGTCAATTAACCAAGTAGGATACCCCAAACCCAAATTTCAACAACTAACACCAATAGTAAATGATTAAGTGTACAAGGTAAGGAAAAAAGTGCACATGTAAATGGGGTTATTATGAGAGATCAGAGATCACATTGTAGACAAGTGTGCCATCATGCATATTCAGCCTATATACAACCTAGCAACTAAGCTATCAAAGACCAAAAACCAATCACAACGGCACAAAAGTCCCCCAAAGGCAAGAAGAAAATCTATAAAAAAATTGAAAAACTAAAAAAATTTCACAAAAAATATACACAAACCATTATATGACTTCCCACCCCCACATCTAAATCGCACAATGTCCTCATTGGGAGCTGAGGCGTCACTACCCCCACAAAAACACACAAAAACAAAGAAAACGAAATCACATAAGAACACTGAACCTACACACATATGCAAAAGCTAATGCACTACCCAAAAACACAATCTCACCCAATCAACAACAAGACCACACATATATACAAAACTAACACCACCAAAAACTACTATATACGAATCCAACAACACCCCAAATTACAAAACACAAATATCCACAAAAACAAACAAAGGTGATCATAGCCAACAATCGATTCCGTAATATTGCGAGTTTCACCTCGAAGTTAATCACCAACAAAATCATAACCTAATATCCACAACTAAACACAACATAATATCCACAACTAAACAAAAAGAAAAAGAAAGAAAATAAAAGGAAAGGATAAGAGTGAGAATGGTTATACCAGGTTGGGTACTGATTGTACCCGAACTATGCCTCTCTAGGATGGTGCTATGGAGGCTTGAGGAGCATCAGCCACTCCTCATCAAAACTCGCGGTGTCAACTCAGATGCTGTTAAAGCTGGTAAGAGCTTGTCATGGACTGCTGCTTGCATCTCAGGAAGGTACCAAATTGTTTCCATAAGTACTCATTTTGAGGCTTAAGTTCTTGGTTAGAAATAGAAATTTCATGATTGCTCTTCAAAACATCCTCAAGTTTCTCATCTACACTCAAACTAGTGCTCATGGTGTAACCAGTTTACTTGGAGCAGAGACGGAGTTTGTGTTTGGATTTTGTGTGGGAAACGTATCTAGAAGTATGGGGCATTATACTAGGCCCAGGAGAAACTCTGCTCTGATACCAAATATGATAGAAATGTCAATGGATTAAACTCACACTCAAAGGGTTTGCAAGCTAAGCTTAGAACAATCCGGTTTCTAGGCTTAAGTTCAATGGAACCCTAATGGGGGAGTTGACTTTGGATAGAACTAAACTTGAATCTTGGATATAGAAATCATCACCATGACCAAGATTAGGGCCCCTAAGCTTGATGAAGATACAGAATCACCACTTAAACAAGTTCAGGACTTCACTTGATCACCACTCAAAACGGCCTACTTAGAGATAAGTAAGTTTAGTGCTTTGGTTTCAAGGAGCAAAGCTCTCTTTTCTCTCTTTCAATTTGAATAATCTGGTTACAAAAGTAAAGTACACAGCCCGTTATACCCTAACAAGCAAGTACACAAGCTAGTCAACTAAAGGGAAGGGGGTTTCTTCAAGATTAGGAAACCTCCTAATCTTACTTAGTTCACAGTTTAAGCTAACCTGTTAGGCACTAAACTAATTCCTAGCTTAATCCTTGCTATTTACAACCATTGAGCCTAATTAATCATTAGGATTAAAGCTAAGCTTGATGCTAAGTAAAAGATTAAGCAGAAAGGCAGCTGGTCATGTGCGAGAGAAGAGAAGAAAGCTACTTGGTCTCGAGTTGCTTTACGGCTGGCCAATGAAGAAGTTTTTGCCTTTTCTTCCTTGATTCTCATTGGTTCTTCAATTGGTTACTCCATGATTGTGTCTAAAGCCCCTTTAACTACTCAATCATGCTACTAGATAGGGATTGGATGCCTAGAATGACATCAACCACCAAATGCACTAATGGGGTGCAACCGGACAGAAACAGGTAGATTGCAGGCGTTGCTTGGATGCCACATTTCTCATGCAAAATGTGGGCATGATTTGGATTGCCACATATGGTTGGAATGCCCTAGATGTCTTCTAACTCCTCCAAGTGGAATCATATATTTATGACTTGATTTGCATGTCCAAAACCTTAGAATACTCATACTGGTCTAAACTAGGTTCCAATCTATACGATTTGTAAAAATGACCTGGTTATTCAACTTCCACTTGACTTAACCTGAATTTCTCAATTAGACCAGGTAGTTAACATCCCAAGGATCCAAGATATGTAAAACATTAGGACTTAAAACTCATGGAGGCCTACGTAATTGAAAACACAAAACTGGGCTTGAAATCTGCCTTGAACCCAGATGCTTTTGTTTGTGTCCTTTACAAAATGTGAGCCATCCTTTGAACTTTAGACATTGATTTTGGACTTCTTAGACTTGATTGATCATCCTTAGGATCGTGGCTAGGTAGGACTCCATCATCCTCCCCTTGTTGAAAGGATTTGATACTCAAATTTGCTAGGTAGTCATCTGAAAAGTAGGGGCTCAAGTCTGCCACATTGAATGTGGCCGAAACTCCATAATGTCATGGTAAATCAACCTTATAGGCATTGTCATTTACCCTCTCTAACACGCTAAATGGACCTTCAGCTCTTGGCATTAGTTTGTTCTTTCTTTTAGAAGGAAAACATTCCCTCCTTATGTGGATCCACACGAGGTGCCCAGGTTGAAAAACCATCTTTCTCATATGCTTGTTGGCTTGGGATTGGTATGATGCATTAGTCTTCTCTATTCTGCCCTTAACCAACTCATAGAGTTTCTACATCTTCTCTACTCTTGCTACTGCATCCGCACTTGGTTTTGGGTCTAAGGGCCGTCGAGTGAGATCAAGTGGACTTAGGGGATCAATTCTATAGACCAACTTAAAGGGGGAAAGACTAGTAGCCTTGCTTTATGCCTTGTTGTAAGCAACCTCAGCATGTGACAAGAGTAAATCCTAAGCTTTGGCATGAGGTTTAATCAAAGCCCTTAGGAGAGTGTATAGGGTTCGATTAGTCACCTCCATTTGCCCATCAATTTGGGGATGATAAGTGGTACTATACAAGAGCTTAGTACTAAGTTTCTTCCATAAGGTAATCTAGAAATGGCTCAAAAACTTTGTATCCCTATCAGAAACAATGGACTTAGGGGTATCATGTAATCTGGTTACCTCTTTGGAGTATAACTCCGTGACGTGTGTAGCATCGTTTGTTTTGTTGCATGGTATAAAATGTGCCATCTTTGAACACCTATCCACCACTACAAATATGGAATCCTTGTTCCTTTAGGTTTTAGGCAAACCTGAAATGAAATCCATGCTTACATCCACCCATGGTAGAGTAGGAACTGGAAGGGGTGTGTATAAGCCGCGGGAAAGGGTGTGACTCTTGGCAACTTGACACGTTCCACATCTCCTTAGGATGTCTTGAACATCCTTCTCCATTCCTGGCCAGTAGTAATGTTACCTTAACATGAATAAGGCCTTGGACTCTCCAAAATGACCAGTCAAAGAACCACCATACACTTCTCCAACACTACAAGAAAAATACGAAATAAAAACGGAATCAGTGACAGAATATGAGTAATCAGCGACGGAAATTTAAGATCAGCAACGGATTTAGCGACGGAATTCGGCTGTCGGATTTTCGCTCGTTGCTGAGCAGCCGGCGACGGAATTTCAAACTTCCGTCGCCTATTCGGCGACAGAAATTGCGACATACTTTTTTGGCGAGGAAAAGTGGTGGGCAGGGGGTGGCGACGGAAATGATAATCCGTCGCCATCAGCAAAGGAATCAGAGACGGTCGTTCCGTCGCTGATGGCGACGGATTAGCCTTTCCGTCGCCACCCCCTCCCAAAAAAATTTATTTTTTTCTTATCCGTCGCCTTTCCGTCGTTGCGTTTCTCTTTTTTTAAAAATAAAATCGCTTGTTTTTGATCAAATCCGTACATACAAATCATTCCCTGCAAGAAATTTACAAAATCTTCGCACTCAATCAACATCCAATGACTTCGAATAGGGCTTCATTCGAAGCGTTCTCAACAATTTCAAGCCACACAAAGGTGGAATTCCACATCCAACACAACACATCACATCCAACCAAGGGTTTTCAATTCACAACCCATAAGTTCCAAACAAACTCTCTACATATCATACACTACAAGTTCCAAACAAAGTCTGTATATATCACAAACCACAGGTCCAAACAAAATAACCAGAAGTTACCAGTAATTCAGAATGAAGTTATATATATGTTTGCAGAAGAAGGTGAAGTAAGCGCCAAATGGGAGGGGAGTTAAATAAGCACCAGGGAGAGGGGAGTGAAATTAGCAGAAAGAGGAGGGGAAGCAAGCAGTAAGAGATATGATGTACTTCGTGAAAATAAGCATAAGAGCCACCTGCTGAAGGAAAACTGCAACCAACTCAATCACCAAGGTCTTCCTCTTCCTCTTCGCCTTCCTCTTCCTCTTCCTCTGCCTCACCATCTTCCTCTTTATGTTGCGAGGGATGAGTAAATGGTGGTTGAGATCCCGAGCCAGACGCCTGTTGCATTTGAAAGAAAGCTTGGAGGCGCTGATCGATACTCATCATTTGTTGGCTCAGTTGTTGGTTGGTTTGTGTGAGCAATCTGTTGGATTCCTCCAGTTGCTTACATTTCTCCATAATCAACCGGTAACTTTCAGCTTGTGACGATAGCTCACTCCCCAAGTTGGTTACTAGACCCCTTAAGTCATTGAGCTCCTGTTGCGATGGCGTAGAACCGGAACCTGCTGACAGGCATTTAAGTAAATTACTATATTAGCTTTGCCATTAAGTAAATTCAATGTATAACCATGGTTGTTGGAAGTTTAATATGAAAACAATACCGGATCTTTGAGTGGGACTGAAGTAACCGGATTCCCTCATGTTGACAGCCTCGTCACCAATGCCGTAAATACGACCCTTCTTGTTTTTGAACGTGTTCACCCACAACTCATTTGGATTGGGAAATGGCCGGTTTGGATCTTGAGAAGAGTCATCCCCGGTCCCTTGAGAGTTTATAATATTTTGGAAATCACGTTCAAAGGTTTCCTACAATACTGCAACATGCGCACGAAATCATGCATAGTATAATAACTTCAAATAAAGTATACGAGTTCATGTTGAACTACCAATGAAGATTAAGAATAGCTAATTACTTACATATGTTTGTTGTGATTTCTTGTCAACCCAAGGGGCATCATCTTTGCCCTGGAGTTTGTGAGTTCGACTGAATAATTCAACAATGATGGGCTCCGTCCCAAGTTGTTCCCTCTATGTACGTGCCAGAAACAATGATGTCAAGCACAACACAAAATACAGTATTAAACTTAAACAAATACATAGTAAACATTAATCCATTTACCAGACGTCGCCTATGCTCATGCATAGAGATAGAGCCACAAGTGTGGAGAGATGGATCACCACTTTCTGGAGTCCCCAGTCGGTTCTTCTAGGCTGTCTCACACAGTTTCTTGTAATGTTCATTCGCCTAGTGCTGCTGGAGTCCCTCCTAATAAGCATCACCGAGCCAGACAGGCTTCTTGTTACGCTTCCTTGCTTTGCCAAAGAAGTCTCTCAAGCGTGCATTGCCTCGATTTTCGAAATTCCTTCTTATACGGTCCTCATGGATCGGATCCCAAGCAAACCACTTCTGCAATTATGAAAACAAATAACACATCAAATAATTCAATAGTAATTTATCACATATTTCTGAAACTGTTAATACGAAGTAACTTTAGTTACCTTGAACTCTCCAAACCACAAATCTCGTACTGGTTTGGGCACTTTGCTCCACGCAGGCCATGCTCCGTCAAACTTGCTTTGAAATATGAGCGAAATCCGACTAACAGCACCATCATTGGGGAGAAACCTAATTGACCATTACACATAAAATTCATCACTTGTTATGCAAAAATCATGTAGTACTTCATAACATATAACAAATGAAGACTTACCCATTACCATCTGACTCAATCCAAGTCTTCGCTCGAGTGTTCCCATGACTGGATTGTGCTTCGCTTTCACCACTTCCAATATTCTCTTGGGACTGGTTTGTGTTAGGGTGAGTGGGTTATGGAGTGGGTTGGGGAGTGGGGTGCACAGTGTAAACAACATAGGGGTTTGGAGGAATGTTGTAGGCAAATTGACCGTACATGGTGCTTTGGTTAGGAATGTATGAGGTCTGATGATGGAAAGCCCCAAATGGGGGAGGTAAGGGTCCTGAAATACCTAGTATGTAAGCAGCCATTGTCGCTCCTGGCTGAACTGGTGTATGAGGTACCTGGGGGGAAGATGGATCAATATCCATTGCGGTCGGATCACCGGCAAAGCTTCAACGCCCTCATCCTCTACTCGAGGGGAGGACTTTGCTCGACGGGAACTTGAATCCATACCTGAAATAGGTGACAACAATGCCAAGTGCAAATATATAATGATTGCACATGTAAACCATTTTCGTCATACATCATAATAGGTACGTAGGTGACACATATTTTGCAAAGCCCATTCATACAATATAAGTAAAGTCACAAGCAATTGTTTCACATGCAAATTACTCATACACATAAGAATTCATAACCACTCAATCATCTACATCCTCATCGTCATCAATGTCATCGTCATCATCATCAGACAAATGCAAATTTTCTTTAGCTTCATCTGTTTCATCACCATCATCTCACTCCCCCTCTTCATCATCCTCACTATTCTCTACCTCATCTATCTCGTCATTACGGTGAATGAATAAAAACCCTATTTCATCATTAACCTCTTTCGGTGGTGCACTTTCATCCACTAATGACGCAGGGATAGCGTCATTCGCAGGTTCGACGATAATCGCCATGTCCGTTTGTTGGTACGTAGTAGGTAGAGTGTACTGCTGATCCACTCTCGCCCTTGGTTTGGTTGGTATGACAACAAGCCAATTGGCCTTATCCCTTGAGCGATCTGCATGTGGCATGAAGTATACTTGTGATGCGGTATTTGGGAAGATAAATGGGTCGTACTTTCGGTACCTTCTTGTACGGTGGACCTCAATAAGATTGCTTAATTTATGAGATCGTGTCCCACGATTCAATATGGGGTCGAACCACTGACAACTGAAGAGCAACACATCGTTTAAGTGGTTCGCCTACGTACTCAATTTGGATAATATCCTCTAGTACGCCATAATAATCATTCTCAATATCGCCTTCCCCAGTGCCATAAACACCAACACCACAATTATATGTTCTCTTCCCGATGCTACGAGCTTCTATGTGGAATTTGAATCCATTTACTCTATATGCCGTCCACGTTGACACACACCGTTTTGGCTTCACACCCGATTGGCTCAGGTAGCAATGTTTGTCGGTCTCGAACAACTGAATATAATGCACCTAAGGTGACATAACATGTGGTTTTAATTAATACAATGCACCTAATTAATTGTTATGTTCAAATTATGAATAAATGAGTTCGAATACTTACATTCTCACTAAACCAATCTGTGAAATGAGTTTCGATGATGGTGTCAACATCTGCATCACTGAAATTGGGACGTGTGGCTCTCACTTGGTCCGTGAAAATTCTATCAAATTTTACGAAGCCTATTAACATACTTGCGCTATGAATGATAAACTGAATTGGAAGTGAAAATACCACTCACCCTATATAAGGTTTAACTTCGTCACAATTTAACAGCACGTAAAGGTGGGCAGCAACATATTCGGCATCTGTGAGATGCCTTGATCTTTCCCTGCCAATAACGGTCCCTTGCGGTGCAAACACGGACAGAGTTGGAAAATGATTAATGTGTTCATCGTCGTCCTCATTTCTCCTGCACCTAATGCGCATAGAGGGCACATTACAGCCGAAGTAATAGGAGGCGAAAAATGTCCTCTCTGCCTCTAGGTATGCTTCTGTGATTGAACCTTCAGGACACGCTTGCTGCTTTATCTTTCTCTTCAATCGGCCAAAGAACCTACGCCGTTCACAATTGCAATGGATATTAAGTGATTCCACATATAAGAACTCATAGAAGGTTTCATCAATTCTAGTATAATTTACCTCTCAAATGGATACATCCATCGGTATTGTACTAGACCACCTAGTTGAGCCTCTTCTGCCAAATGCACTGGCAGGTGCTCCACGACATTGAAAAAGCCAGGAGGGAAAATGGTCTCCAACTTACACAAAGTGATGACAATGTTGCGATGCAGTTCCTCAAGCATATCCTCTCGTAATGTTGTTGAGCATAAGTTCTTGAAGAACTGGCTTATCTCAATAAGAGGTTTCAACACATCATCTGGGAGCGCACCAAATGCAATTGGTAAAAGAGTCTCCATGAAGACATAACAATCATGACTTTTCATGTTGTTGAACTTAGCCTCATTAGGGTCCACGATATTTCTCAAATTAGAGCAATATCCATCAGGCATTTAAAGCTCCTACCACTTGGGCCTGAATGTAGATGTAATTCTGGCCTATCACATATTTCGGCAACATCCATTCTTGATTTGACATTGTCCTTTGTTTTCCCATTAACATCTATCACAGTGTTGATAATGTTCTCGAAGAAGTTCTTCTCAATGTGCATCACATCCAAATTATGGCGGAGCAGTTGGTGTTGCCAATAAGGCAACTCCCATAATATGCTCTTCTTCGTCCAGTTGTGCTCATTCTCCTTAAATCCTGGTACGACAAAGTCACCATTTGTGGTTACCATTGGCTAATCTTCCACCTCGACATAAAGTTCTTCCCCGAACAATCGGCGAGGAGGACCCCCTGTAATAGTTCTCCCTTTCCTAAACGCAGTTCTATTACTTCTGAACGCATGACTCCTTCACAAAAAACACCGATGACAGTCAAACCATGAGAATTTAGCTCTATTTCGCAATCTCAAAGCCTTTTGCTATTTCATACATATGGGGCATGCCAATTGGCCATTAGTACTCCACCCAGATAACATTCCGTATGCGGGAAAATCATTAATCGTCCACATAAGTGCAGCCTTCATCTGAAATGTACGCCCCGTAGAAATATCATAAGTCTCAACTCCAACATCCCACAAGTCTTTCAACTCATCGACAAGAGGTTGTAAGTATACATCTATGTTGTTCTTGGGATTTTTGGGCCCCGGGATTACACAAGTCAAGAATATAAATGGTGTGGTCATACACATTTCAGGGGGAAGGTTATAAGGTGTAACGACCATCGGCCAAATGGAGTATGATCATGAAGACAATGTGTAAGGATTAAATCCATCAGCACATAAGCCAAGCCTCACATTTCGAGGCTCTACAGCAAATTCAGGGTATTTAGAGTCGAAATATTTCCATGCTGCCCCATTTGATGGATGACATAGAACACCGTCCTCACGTCGATGTTCATAGTGCCATCTCATGTGCTCTGCACTACTTCTTGACGCATACAACCTCTGCAGTCGAGGTTTTAACGGCAAGTAATGCATCCTTGAGTATGGCAATGGATTCTGATTCCTTCGTTGTGACTTTTGCCTCTTCCATCTTGAATGCCCACAAAACTTGCACGCATCCAAGTTTGCGTCCTCCTTATAAAATAGCATGCAACCTTTTTGGCAACAATCAATTTGGACCACATCGTTGCCGAGATCTTTAACAACCTTCTTCGTTTGCCCATAGTTGTTAGGCACGCAGTTGTTAGGGGGACACATCTCTTTCATTAATTGAACAACTTCATTGAAACCGTTTTGAGGCATATTATAATCAGATTTAATACTCAACAGTCTCACCGCCACAGATAGCTCACTGTGGGTAGAGCAACCATCATATAAGGGTTGTTGAGCAGCTTGAACCATATTATAAAATGGTTCTCGGTAAGTGCTTGACCCCTCTTCCCTTACATTTTGATTTGCTATTACAGCATCATCAACCATGTCCTCCATCCGATCTATGTAGGATTTAGAATAGTCATTATTAACATGACTTGAACCTCCAACTTCGGGAATTTCACTATTTTGATACTTAGAACCATATTCCTGAGGTTCTATTTCCCTATGACTTATCCAAAACCAATACCCTTGTATAAAACCCTTATACATAAGGTGCATCTTGACCTCATCAGGTGTCAAGTACACCCTATTTCTGCATTTCGTATAAGGACATCTATACTTTCCCCTATTCAGAAACTCTATCTGTATACGTGCAAATTGATCGAATTCGTTTACTCCATCTAGAAATTCTTGTGTATAACCACTACGATCAGACAGTAATCTATTATACATCCACCTACAATGTGAAGGACCATTCATATTCTGCTCAAATAACAATAACCACATAAGGTATTTGATAAGAATTAATTTTAATCAAAATTATAATAAGTACATAAATTAGGCAATTATAAATTATGTACGCTTACTTTAAAATTTTCAAATGCGCCCCAAAAAAAACTTACAACTAGGTGATAAATATACTTACATTCTCACGAACATCACAAAACTAATAATTCGTACATAGTTGACCACTTTATTCCATCAATATATCAAATTTAAACTTCAAATAACCAAATCTAAGTGTACATTGCATTGGGCGAAAACTTTAAACAAATATGAGCTACAACTTTATACAAACATCACATTTGAACAAAATAATAAACCAAAGCATCTCAATCCACCAACATATCAACTTTCAAGTTTACATCACCAAACCTAAATGCTAAATTGCATTGAGCAAAATCTCCAACCAAATTTCGACAACATTATCAATTAAAACATTTCATTCCACCAACATATGAAATTTCAACTTCAAACTACCAAACCTCAACCCCAACTCGCATTTACCAAATTCTTGTAATGAATTAGAGCAATAACCTCACACAAATTGCAGATTTCAACAACATTATCAATGAAACCATTTCATTCCACCAACCTATCAAACTTTAACTTCAAACTACCAAACCTAAACCCTAAATCACATTTACCAAATTCTTGTAACGAATTAGAGCAACAACCTCACATAAATAGCACATTTCAACAACATTATCAATTAAACCATTTCATTCCACCAACCTGTCAAACTTTAACTTCAAACTACCAAATCTAAACCCTAAATCGCATTGACCTCAATCTTGAAGTAAACTAAAGCAATAACCTCACACAGACACCACATTTGAACATAAATTTGAACTAACTTTGAAATTCTAACAATCTAATACAAATATTTGTATAAATTACAACTAATTTAGTTGAAGAACTCACCTCAAATGTGTTGAAAGTTTGATAGGTTGGTGGAGGGGCGACGGAGGGGCTGGCGGCCGGCGGCGGTGGCGGCAGGCCGACGACGGCGCGAACGGGGGGCAGCCGGTGGGTGGCGCTGGCGAAGCTCCGGTGGGCGGCGAACGAGGCGAACGGCTCTCTCTCTCTCTTCCTCTCTATTGCGTGCGTCGAGTAAGTGAACCAGAGAGCTAGTTCACTTATATTGGGTGGCGACAGAATTTCGTCGCCCCTTAAAAAAAATTAAATTTTTTTTTTGTGGGCGACGGAAATTCCGTCACCAATTAAAAAAAATTAATTTTTTTATTTAGGCGACGGATATTCCGTCGCTGACACTGAATTTTGGCAACTGACTTATTTTTCCGTCGCCCAGTTCATCGCATAATCTGACTTTTTTTGGATGTTATTCTTCCGCCGCCATTTCCGTCGCCACTTCCGTCGTTAAAAAATTTCGTCGCTGTATTCCGTCGTTGATTTCAACTTTTAGTAGTGAATTAAAAGCTCACAAGTGCTACACTTAGGGATACACAACCGAGTACCCTTAAATAAAAAGCCCTCTTGGACTAAGAAATCTCCCTTGCGGTGCCTTCGGCACACAGAATGCAAGTCCCCAAGGTCTTTATCATCAGCATATAAACTTTTTAGATGCTCAAAACTAAGAACACAGGCATCTAACTGAAACAGGAGGAGATACCTCCTAGATAATACATCGGCTCCTTGACTGATTTTTGTTGATTTGTGCTTGATAGTGAAATGAAATGACTAGACACTATAAAAGAAGTATCTTTCACTAACAGATGTCCAGTGACAAAAAATAAGATCCATGGGTAAATGTGAGTTTTTACAACAGATTCAGTCATTTGTTGGTATTAAAGTTTTCAATTTTGGAGGGAAGAATGAGTCCTAATATATCGAGCAAAATACAAATGGTGTGTTGGTATTATTATGATATTACCAACAACCTAACTGCCTGTTGGTATTATAATTACATTACCAACATATTCATCCATAAAAGAATTTCTATTGGTATTGAAAAAGCTTGTTACCGGGATAAATTGAATAACTCTTTAAAAAATACACATTTGGAAATAAATAAAATAAAAAAGTACCTGTTTCAAACCTGAACTATACTATTGAAAAATCTGCCCCCCCAAAAAAAACCTGAATTAATAATAAACAAAATAAAAATTGAATTACATCACCAACAAAACTCTCACCTAGCCCCCTACAATACCCAGAATGCTCAAAATGCAAGTTACAGCCTAAAAAAAAAAACCCAGAACTCTCGTCTTCACGCCAGAAGAATCTACCCAAACTCTCATCTACATGCCTAACCATTAAAGAATCTGCCCAAACTCTCATCTTTGTTTCGAACCTGAACTACACTTAGGTTTCGCATGCTGCCCCATCTTCTTCGCACGCAAAATCAGCCCTAACCATTGAAGAGAACACCAGTCTCCATTGTTGTTGGCTTCTTGGTGTTTCAATCTTTGTTTTGAGTCTTCATTGTTTCGCACGCAGAACCTCAACCGCACCCAAGTTTCGAAGGTATGTAGGCACTTCTCTCATCTTCTCTTTCAATCTACTCTAACTTTCTAAATTAGTCGATTATGTCCTTGCAACCACTTTCTGGAGAGTTTGGCACCGTAAAATCAAGGGTTTGGTGCCAGAAATTCAGGGCTAAATGCAAGAAATTGGGCTTGTTGGAGTTTAATTTGCCATTTGCAGAAAGTATTGTGTATTTGTAATCCTATTGATTTGTTGGGGTTGAATGGGAAGTAAGGTAACTGCTGATTCAATTGAACAGTTTTATGTTTAACTAGTGGAAATTATTTGAACTTAAAGAATTCTTGTTATTTCTCCTTGAATTTCTTGTGGGAATTTGTGTACTTTTGCAATTCCCTTGAACTTGGGGGTAGCAGCTAAATGTTCAAGCAGTGACAATAGTTAGAAAGCAATCTAGAAGTGAATTTTGAGGAAACATGTATCACATAAGGGAAATGATGGCAACTTGGGGTGCTTTGCCATTCAAATATAGGTCTCACAGGGAGCAAAGGTGATCTGGGTTCTTCTTATTAAAGATATGGTTTCGAAATAGTTATATCTCATGTTTTTGCTACATGGTGTGTGTTTCTGGCTTCATGCAGTAGCATTGCTCTTTCCTTTTAATAAGGCATCTAGTTATAGGTTTTGATGTATCCAAATGTGGGTTTTTGCTTGTTGCAGTTAACTGAATGTCATCTTTTAGCCCTAGATATTTTGAAGAATATCATAAATATGATCAATATCAGCTTGGAATATGATCTGGAATGCCTTGTCTACAGTTCTGGATGGAAAGCAGTTCCTTACTTGTCCATTTGGCCTATTGTGGGGATTGGATTTCTGCGGTGCATGTAGCAGATTTGTTTTTATAAGTTTATGAGATTGTGTCAATAGGCATATGTGATTCATAGTGCAGTCTGCGCTTTGCTAACATATGTTTTCCTTACTAGTCGAGGTATATGAGAAAACAAGTTGCGAGACTTTCAGTTAGATATAGTGGTTCTTATAACATTTTGCATCCTTGCTACTTCTTCTTGGTCTTAGTTATAGTTCTTGTTAAATCTGCAAAGATGAGATAGATAGTAGCTCGCTTAATTCGAAGTGGTTTGATGATTAGAGAAAAGGTATAGCTTCTTCCAACGTTCCCTATTATAGAACATAAATTGTGGCCATCAACTTCCCATTTTATTACATATAGATATGCATGCATATGACAGTGTTGGTTTACTGAGCTTTTCTTTGGCTTACACTTTTTTGAGTACATCTTATAGTACAAGTGTAAATTATTGAAGTTCTTTTGCAGAAGTAGTTCAAATATGCTGAATTTCATGAGTTAAGTAACAAGTTTTTATTATAATTTCATAGTAGCAGAGAAGTGACCATCATCTTCAGTCCATGGTTGAATTTGGATCAATTAAACTAGTTTAATTGATTAACTTTAGAAACTCTAGAAATTTTAGCTTGCTCTTCTATGAATTTAATCTCAAGATGCCGAAGATTTATCTTCAAACTCAAACTAGTATGGTTTTTGTTTGTAAATAGGTAATGTTTCCCTCACTATACGTTTTTCTGTGAATGACTTGGAAAAGCGTGTGTGACATTTTGCACTAATTTTTCTCACTATACTTAACATTTGTGCTTGTATTTGGATGCATGATACTGTTTTGAAATTTGAATTAGCTCGCTGAAGCACTTTCTGAATTGGGAATAGGACCTCGAACTCAGTTCTTGTGTATTAATTACCTTTGCTTTTGTTTACATCTTCTTGTCAAGGGTTCTTGGAGGTACTTGAGTGTAAGCAAGGAAGTGTCATATGTAGGGGTGATCAAAACCGGTTAACCGAAAATTCGATTAACTGAAAATCGGTTAACCAGAAAGTCAGTTCGAAAAAATAGTGATGAAAACCAAACCGAAACTTTCGATTAACTGAAAATCGGTTAACCGAATTTTTCGGTTCAGTAAAAATGTGAATCATAATCGAACTGAAAAACTCGGTTAACCGAATTTTCGATTCGGTTGACCAGATTTTTAGTTCGGTTATCAGTTAACCAGTAATTTAAATTCTTAATTTTCAATTTTCACTCCTTTTTTAATTGATTTAACTATTTAAGACACCAAATATTGATTTACACATTATTGTATGTTTGGTCTTATCTTTAATAATTATAAAATCTACGCTTGACCAATATAAAATTTAGTTTTTTTAAAAATAAAAGTGTAAGTTTTGATTTTGGTTAACCGAATCTCAAATGGCCGAACCGAAACCGAAACCACAAAATTTTTCGGTTCGATTAACCAAACTGAACTTTTTAGAAAAATCAAATCGGTTAACCGATTTTTCGGTTCGATTTTTTGATTTTTCGATTTGGTTTTTCGGTTTCGGTTTTTTTTTTTTCTCACCCCTTGTCATATGTCAACTGCTAAAGCATTTATTTCGTGGGATGGCAGCAGCTTGGGGGTTTGTTTAGTTAACCTTGCCAGTAGGAGGCTCAGATACTATTTGTTGGTGCTTTTTGTGATGTACTTACAAAAAATATACTAGTTTTTAAGGCCATATACTCAATTTCTCTGATGGTATAGTTTATCTTTTATGGAGTGGAATCTCTGCATCCGTTGGTAACTTCAGTTATTGTTAAACCACAAATTTAATTGTTTGGCAAGTCTTTACATGGTTGAACATGTCGACCGTCTTCTAGATATGGAGTAGAGGACAAATATGTCAAACATGGGTTGACTTGGTTTTATGGCCAACCATGGTTGACTTACTTGATCATGCATTTGGCCGAGTGTGCATCATTTATGATCTTTTTTTACTATGTATTTACTTTCTCATGGTATACGCTCATAGATAATCCAAGTTGATTATTAAAGAGAGAATATCTCACACAAGGACTCCTTCACTTCTTTGTTTTTCTGATTAGCCATTTTTATGTATATTTTTTTGTTTCTTGGGTGGTTTTGATGGTGATGGGCTGCTAAATAAGTGTACAGTCCTCTAGTGCTTGGCACATTGATAATTAACACCACATGGTTAATAATATGCATCTAACTGTAAGAGACTTTGCCAATTATATCTTTATTAGTGAATAAATTTCTTTAACCCAACAACAAATACCCTAAATAAATGATAGTGATTAATAAGGGTAAATTTTTAAGCACAAGACATAGAATAATGAAAAAGGTTAATTGACAAAAGCAGATTATGAAGGCGCTAATAGACCAATAAGACCTGTACAGTACTACCAGACAATGAGGGTGCTAATAGAATTACTATTAATGGCGCTCCATGTTTATGATGAATATATCTCTATAAATTTGATTTTGCCTATGATATTTGCAAAATTGGTTTGATAGATCCTTCGACATACTATGTGATGATCATTTGTTGATGGGATGTTAATAGCATAGACACATGTGGGTTGCTAAGAGCTGGATTGTTGATTTTCCTTTGGTTGTGTTATGCCCTTGGAAGTTCATCCTTTTATTATCAATGAGGCCTCTGGAGATTCTGCTGCCGTTGATTAGAATAGCTGATGTTGCGTGATTCTACAGCCTTTGCTATATATATAGAATTATACAAGTCCCTTGACTAATCAAGTAGTGAAATGCTTGTTTTTCACAAGATAAAAATTTAGAGATAATTATTAATATTAGAACAGTTTGGCACTGCTTAGAATTAGGTAAGTTTCAAAATTTTTCATCGTAACTAAAGTTAGGCAAATTGTTATTTGTTAGTGTTGCAGAGGCAAAGTCTTATTATTTTGGCATCTTTGTATTTAGGGCAAACTTATAATAATCAAGTGGCGCTTAATTAGTTTAAGAACATGCAGCTTAAGGAAGGGATTCCTTCAAGAGGACTTTCTAAGTTATGATTTAGGGTTATGGCACCAATGGAAGAGAATCAACATGCAGGCTTAAATAAAGAATTAGTTATGTTAAATTAGTAAAATATTTTGTATAGTTTCTTGTTGTAATAATTTCATTCTTATTCCCCTCCCCCTCCCCCTCCCCCTCCCCCTCTTCCTGCCATTTTGTTGTTTTGTTGTTATACAAGTTGAAATGCTTTACTAATTAACAAATGTAAGAATTTGGTGATTGAAATATGTAGGAACGTACCTGTCATTATAGATGTGTTTAAGGATAAAAGTTGGGTGAAGTTTAGGAGAATAGATGATGGATATAAGGAATGTTTAAATGCATTCCTTGATCATGTCTTTGCAACTTCTACTGATAATAATAAGATTCCATGCTCATGTTCAATTTGTGCTAACTGTTTTTACTATGAGAGAGAAATTATGAGAGGTCAACTTATCATCAAGGGGATGGATGCTGATTACCATAAATGTATTTGGGTTTTCCATGGGGAGCCAATAATGAGTGATGGTGATGCTGCTAATGATATGGTAGATGATGTATTTAATGATGAAAATCATAGATTATTTAACCATGACGTGCATGATATGATAGGAGCTGCTTTTGATTGTTATGAACCCAATGAGAGTTCATCAGGACCTAATGAAGAGGCGAACACCTTCTCTAAGTTAATTTAACATGCAGGTCAAACTCTTTGCCCTGGTTGTGAAGAGTTTAGTAAACTCTCATTTGTCATTGATAGTGTATCATCGTAAATGTTTATACAGGGTGACTGATAGGGCATTTGATGCTTTTGTCAAACTTTTGAAAAGAGCTCTTCCTAAAGATTCAACACTACCCAACTCTTTTAAGAAAATGCAAAGTATCATTAAGCAATTTGGTCTTGGCTACCAAAAGATCGATGCTTGTCCGAATGACTATGTTCTTTTTTGGAAAGACAAGGCTGAATTAAATACATGCCCTGAGTACGATGCTCTGAGGTATGAGACGATAGATGATGGAGCAATTACGAAATTAGCTTCTGGTGATCTAGTTCTAACAAAGGTTTTGTGCCACTTTCTATTGATACCTAGACTCAAGAAACTATTAATGAGATGGCATATGGAGGAACGTAAACAGGATGGCAAATTAAGGCATCCAGCTGATGTGCATGCATGGAAAGATTTTGCTAATAAGTACTCAAATTTTGCTTATGATCCACAAAATGTTAGACTTTGCTTATCTAGCGATGGGTTCAATCTATTTGGGAATATGAGTACTCAATACAGTTTATGACCAGTTATATTAATGATGTATAATTTGCCTCCATGGTTATGGATGAAGAAGCCCTATATCTTTATTTCATTGCTTATACCAGGTCCAAAGGCACTGGGAAATGATATTGATGTCTTCTTAGAACCTTTAGTGGATGAGCTAAAGGAATTATAGGAGCTAGGTGTGCAAACCTATGATGCCTTCAAAAATGAGACCTTCGACTTTCACAGAGCCTTAATTTGTACAACCAGTGACTTTCCTGCATATGGTAATTTTTCATGTTGGAAAACTAAAGGGAAGTATGCTTGTCCTTATTGCAATATTGACACTTGCTCCCTTTATTTAAAAGAAAGTAGAAAAATGTGTTATGTGGGCCATCGTTGCTTCACACCAGATGATCATAAATATCATCGTAGTAAGAAAGCTTTCCACAGAGAAATAGAAATGAGACCTGCTCCTAAACTACTATATGGGGATCAAGTGCTAGATCAGATGAAGGGGCTAAGCATCACATCTAGAAAGCATCCTATCACTAAGCAGAAAAATAAAAGAAAGGGAGCTGAGGTGACACCTTGAAAAAAAGAGAGCATTTTTTTTCACCTCTCATATTGGAAGCATCTTGTGCTCTGCCACTACCTTGATGTTATGAATGTGGAAAAATATGTTTTAGAGACCATACTTGCAACACTTTTAGGCATTGAGGACAAGACAAAAGATACTCTACAGTCACGCCTTAACTTGAAAGAGTTGAATATAAGACATAGTCTTCATCTTGTAGAAGATGATGGTAAGACTTGCATACCCCCGGCATGCTTTACAATAAGCAAAAAGGAGAAAGATGAGTTTATTAGCATACTAGCCTCAATGAAAGTGCCAGATGGTTATGCATTAAATATCAGGAGGCGTATTGGGGATGGAAAAATCTACGGCTTAAAAAGCCATTACCATCATATTATTATGCAATAACTATTGCCACTTGTTGTGAGCAAAATGCAAAACAAGAACCTCGGTACTGTTTTGATTGAGTTAAGTACATTCTTTAAGGAGTTATGTTCTAAAAATGCTACCCTGGAGGACTTTGAAAGTTTGCAAGAACGTATTGTTCTTATACTTTATCATCTAGAAGGCATTTTTTTTGCCTGTCTTTTTCAACATAATAGTTCACTTAATGTCCATTTGCTTTATCAAGCAAAAGTTTGGGGTCCAGTTATGTATCATTCGATGTATCATGTAGAAAGGTACGCCTCTAACCATATATAGTTATTCCAAAACATAAATAGAACTTGTGGTCATATTACATTAATTTGATAATCATATGGATTTAGGAAAGCGCAAATTTTCTGTTCACAATAAAAGTCGTCCAGAGTGCTCAATTGCTGAAGCACATGTAACGGAGGAATGTGTGGCATTTTGCACTGAATATTTGCAAGGCACTGAGACAAGGGAGAATAAACCACTAAGGAACCAAGATGATGGCAATGAAGCATATAGGGGTCTATCTATATTCTCCCGAAACTGGCCTGTATTATCCAAAGTGAAAGGCATTCATTCTGATTATTCTGTAATTGATCAAGCGCATAGTTATGTGATATTTAATTGTGATGAAGTTCAAGTGTATGCACATTAAGTACACTTGCTCTTTGGTGCTTATTATCACTTAACTCTTAAAATACATTCGTTTACATGTTTTGTTTTGGTGTTACCCTTTTAGAGAGCATTATGAGATTATTAGACATGAACACCAAAATACTAGTGCGAACATTAATGAGATTTATAAAATAAGGTTTCGACATTGGTTTGAATGGAATGTAAGTAACTTATAAAATATAATATGTAATGTGTATATGTATGTATCTAAAATTTGACTACTGAAACTATGTACTAATTAGGTTTCTAGACATCTTCCTTTGGATCATAATGTTGCAGATGATCTAAGACATTTGGCAAATAAACCAGGCTGTTGGATAAAAAGAATGACTAGGATCACTTGTAATGGGTACAGATGGCGTGTTAAAAAGATTGATACAAGGAGTATGACTCAAAATTCTGGTGTTCTTATGAATTCAATCACAGACGCAGGAGACATGGCTTGCTATGGCATTGTAACTGAGATAATTCAATTGATTTATCCTCAAGGAAGAAATGTTCGGTTATTTTGATGTGATTGGGTGGATCCAATTTGTGGTGTCAAACGAGATGAGGATGGATTTACCCTTGTTAATTTGAGAGCACATTGGAGAATAAGTGAACCTTTTGTCCTCGCATCTCAAGCAGTGCAAGTGTTCTACATTCCAGAATCTAAAGAGAAACATTGGCATGCAGTAATTGTTACTAAACCAAGGGATCTGTTTGAAATGGAAGACGAAAGTGTTCTAGAAGTGGATCTCTTGGAAGCACATAACTCAACTATGGTATATGGAGATGACATTCGTGATGTTAGAGATGACATTCCCGAAGTCACATTTGATGAATCTTTTGCTAATGTAGTTGGAGAAGACAATGATGTTGAGGTGGCAAATTCAGATCACAGTGAAGGCGGGGAAGAAGATGAAACATGACATGATTTCGACTCTTAATAGTGTACTTTGTTAGTTACACGTGTACTTGTGAGGCTAATAGACATTTTGAATTGTGAGGAAAGGCATTTTCAATAATTTATATATTCGACATTGTTTGGTTATTTTTTCTTCTCATGGAGCATTTACGATATCATTGTGACATTGATATTTTTATATAATTAAACAATCACTAATCAGACTTACATTAGGTTCTACACAGCTTCTGTAGGAAAAATCACCAGTAAGAAGATGTTGATCCCAAGAAGCCATCTAACCGTAGGCTATATATGTATAAATACATACATGTGTATACTAATTAAATTTGGATCATTTATTTTAACAATTTCTCTATTTATGTTGATGTAGAGCTTTCTAACTTCAACTGGGAAGGATCCAAATTCCAATGTAAGGAGGAGTCTAGGTTAAAGCAAGCAATTCTATCGACTTCTTTAGATCTTGGCACAAGATTTGGGGGCTCATCTGTTCGTTGCTCTTTATTCTCTGAGAAACCCACCTCTGATCAACCACAAGCTAGTAGGTTCATAATGATAAAAACCTTATTTATTAGTTAATTTCACTTAGCGTAGATGAGGGTATGTGGTGTAATAAAAGCCAAGACAATACCCATTAATATGTCCTAAACCTTTCCCTGCAAATTATGCAAAATGCTTATGTCAATCTCTTGTTTCATACCTTTTCTTTTGTGTGACAGAGGGGTATGATATGGCCTAGATGAATCTTCTATTATGTGTTAAACATTCTTGCTTATTGCTCAAATTTCTGTTGTGTGCATTTCTTATGACATGCACACTATTTACAAAACACTATTGATGCTTTGCTGATGCTTCCTGGTTAGAACATGGTGCATTTTGTTTTTGGCCCTAGGCTATATTTTTTAATAGCCTTCTGAGCTTGTAGTTTTTTTATTTTTCAAAAAGAAAAGTGACCTATAAATCTCTATCGCATGCCCCCTATTGTTATTGAGGTTTGTTGCCGTAATAAATTGATATACTCATTGTATTTGAACTACTTTTTGCTAGCAATTATGGTGGGAACCTTAGGCTTGAAGTTATGTATAAAATATCCTTGATTGCAGGCAACCTTTTGTGTCTTTGTGTGTAAGAGGCAAGACTCCCGCATTTTCTTTCCCTGTATGTTAATGGTGATATGAAGATGAATGAAATAATTATTTTATGAAAAGCTAAGGGGACCTTTCCCTGCAAATTATGCAAAGTGCTTGTGTCAATCTCTTGTTTCATACCTTTCCTTTGTGTGACAGAGGGGTACGATATGGTCCAGATGAATCCTCTATTATGTGTTGAACATTCTTGCTCATTGCTCAAATTTCTGTTGTGCACATTTCTTGTGACATGCACACTATTTACAAAACACCGTTGGTGCTCTGCTTATGCTTCCTGGTTGGGTAGCTTTCTTGTTCATTTGACTGCATAACTCCTGTAGTTTTACTTCGTAATCATCTTTGGCTGACTGAAGCTCTTCATTAGCCTTCTGAAGTATATCTTGAAGATAACAGTTCTGCATGCGCAGTTTACTAGCTTCACTGAATGCCAAAGTGTCAGAAGGCTCTTCTAAATGTTTCTTCAGTTCATTCTCTAGCTGACTAATGTGGGTAGCTAATCTCCTTGATTGCTTCTAGAGCTTTTTGCTTTTTATCATCATCACCCTGGCTCTTCAGGATACTACCTTGATCTCTAGAGTGCTTTTAGACCCACTAGATGTCGATCTGTTTGGCAGATCAGACACTCCTTTACTGTCCTTTTCAAGCATTTCCTCCAATCCTGCACAGCCAGCATCAGCTCAGCATTTGATTGCTAGATCTTCTTAAGCTACAACCGAAGAGTTTGCTTTTCACCTTAAAGTCACCAGCGTGCTTCTGAGAGGCCCTGACCTTTTCACATTCATCCTTTAGAGCATCTCTTTCCTGCTCCAAGGTAGTGATTTCTCGTACAAAATCCTGCCCTCTCTTGCTTTCCTTTACAACCTACTTTTGAAGAGTTTGCAACTCCAACTCCGACACTTCTGCCCTTCTAGACATAGTAATAAGGTCATCTTTGAGTTTCCCAACAGGCTCATCCAGACCCATTTGAGATCTAACATTGGGAAAGGCGTCTCTAGGGCTACTCATCGAAAAATCTGAATAAGTTAAGCCAAAAATTAACATATTGTGCTTTGAATAAACATGGTGTTGTTTGTGGCAATTTTTTCAGGGCTTATCAGAGGATGTAATTTCCTCACTTAAGGATGAGGTTGCAAGTAACGAAAATAAAAATGATCATGAATTTGTAGAGGATGATCCTGAAGATAAAGGCGCATGCAATCAAAGTGCAGAAGATGACGAAGGAAATGAAGAACAAGATATTTAGTTTCTCATTGATCGTTTTAATTTAATTTAGCTTGAATTCTTATTAAATATTATTATCAAGCGCTTGATATTAATTGATAATTTGGACATCAGTACACTTCTGTTAGAGTATGGACAATGATTGTGGTACTTTGTGAACTTCCAAGTTCCTTGTGATGAAGGCCCAAATTATTGTGGTAAAGTTTTCCATCTTGACCAATGTGCATAAATAATGGTATAGTTTCTATTTGCAAAATGGTGACAAGTTTATTATATTACCATTCTCAACAGTATCTAATACATAACAGGGTTTTTTTTAACCGACAGGAGATCATAAGTTTTACCAACAGAAATTTTTGGCAGGAAATGCATTCCACCAATAGATATCGTTGGTAGGAAAGCATTTTACCAACGGCTATTGTTGGCGGGAAAGATCTTTACCAACACGTATTATTGGCGGGAAAGACTTCTACCACTAGATATCATGGAGGGAATACCTTATTGCCATCAAATATTTTTGGAGGGAAAGACTTTGTACCAATAGATAAGTTTGTTAGGTAAGATTTAGGCACCACTATAACAAAACAGCAACAGAGATATATGTTGGTACAAGCTTATAAGACTAACAATTTAAGATCTGTTGCTAAAGACTTGTTCACTACAAACAAAAACATGTCTGTTGGTATTAAAAAATAATTCCAACAAGTCGTGGTTATCTGTTAGTAATACTTTTACAGAGAGAGTTTTTACCAACACATTAGTAACAAACCAATATCTGTTGTTAAAATAATTTACCAATAGAAAAGTGCCTTACACCAACAGATAGGCCCTTGTTGGTGAAAGTGACTTTTTTTGTAGTAAGAGATACTCAACCCACTTTACATGGCGTGAGTTTAACTTGTGTTGTCCTTGAATATACTTCAAAGCCTCATGATCAGAATGCAAAATGAACCCACTAGCCACGAGATGATGACTCCTGTAATAGCATTTAATTATATTTATTTATTTATTTGCCTCATGTTCATGATTTTTTTCTCATAATTATTTATCGCATTTATTCACCCTGGTGGGAAAAAAATTATTTGGGTCCTCACTTGGCAATTCAGATTTTGTTTGCTTATTTAATTGATTAATGAAAGCTCTGAAAAAATCGATAGTAGGCCCTAACAAGTTTAATCTAAGTAATTTGTTTTGTTTTCCGTAACATTACAAAAATTTAATTTTGAGTTTCGTAAAAATATTATCGTTACAAAGCGTTTTATTCCCGAACCCAACTTATTTCGGCTGATTTGAAGCCCAACAAGTTCACTTATTAACCTAACTAATTACCATGATTACGTTTAACCATGGTTAGCCCAAAAAAGTTACTTTTCTAGTTAAAACTCAGCCAAGAGTTGGATTAGTCAAAAAAACACAACTCAACCCAAAAACTCCATTTTCTCTCTCCTTTCTCTCTCCCTCGCAGTAGCCAGCTCCAGCTACTATTTGGCTATTTTCTGGTCAGTTTTTCGGCCATCCCTGCTGACCTCCAACCCCCCCGACATCCTAGTACCACTAGCCACCATCCTCCATCATCAAAACCACTAAACATCACCTCCATCTCTACTTATCTTCAAGCAAAGTGAGTAACTTTGAACTTGATCTTGTTGGTTTTGCTTTTTATTTTAGTTTTGATTCTTGTTTTGATATTTGTGATCTTTGATCATGATGTTTTGATAAGAAATAAGAGTTATTTTGATGTTGATCATGGTAGAGTTGAGGTTGGATCATACTAGGGTTAGGGTTAATCCTTAATCATGCAAGCTTAATGTTAAAGTGTTGGATTTTGATTGTTTTATCTTTGATTTGGTCATCTTCTAACCTACTGGTATTTATGATGATGTTTTTGGTGATTTCAAATGAGTTGGAGTGGGTCTAAGTTAGCCATAAACTACAGTTTTGGCAAGTATTGTATGGTTTGGATTAAACTAGTATTAAGCTTGGTTTATGTGTATATTTGATTGAAAAATGATCTTTATTGGATATGATTATGAAGTGAATTTGAGTGTGGTAATTTTTTATGATGTTAAGATGGACCAAACATTGTTTACATGCTTTTAAGGAGTGGTTTAAGTTGAGGATTTGTGTAAAAAAGAGAGGGAAA
This sequence comes from Carnegiea gigantea, assembly GCA_029747015.1. Classification (NCBI taxonomy): domain Eukaryota; kingdom Viridiplantae; phylum Streptophyta; class Magnoliopsida; order Caryophyllales; family Cactaceae; genus Carnegiea; species Carnegiea gigantea. The sequence continues at coordinate 312,676 of JAKOGI010000586.1, read as the reverse complement.
AGCTAAAACAGCGAGGGTTGAAAATTTTAGGAAAATAGGACAGAATTCAGGATGAAACTGGTAATGATCGGCCCATTGGAAAATTATGATTTTTGGTGGGTAGATATTTCATTGTGTTTTCTTTCAAATGCCTTTTGAATCGCCTTAATCCAAAGTCTGTGGAAGAAGTTATGGTCGTTTTAATAAAACTATGCAGAATGGACCAAAATAGACACGCTTGTATTCTAACCTCATTTTCGAAATTCTATTGTGGGAATCAAGATTGGTGTTCTAAATGAAAGATTTTTAGACTTCCTAATCATTCTACATTCGGGTTTTGAGTCTGAATCAGAGGTCAGATGCCTAAGTTATGAGTCATTCTTTCTAAGCCCCTATTATGGTTTTACTTTTCATTTACTAAATTATTAGCTATGAAATAAATATTTTTTGCTAACCGTATGTTTCTACAATGATAATTTTGTACAAAATCAAGGCCTAATCTATGGTTCCTTCCACTTTTGTGCATAATATTATTCAGTTAGCTTACACTTAAAAATTCCAGGTACGTTCATTATCCGCATCTTTAGAAATCAACACGTATTTATCAAAATTATAATGTTTTGATAAGTACATCAATAAATCAGTCTAATAAGTGATTTATCACATAATTAGTTACCCCATCAGTTATCAGTTACAGCGTATAGCCCTTCAGTTACCCGCGCAGCTTAAGGTCAAATCCTGATCGGCTTGGCAGGTGTATACCTATCTTCATATCATAACAGTTACTAGGGGTTCTTTATCAAATAATAATTGACAATGCAGTTTCATATTTATCTTAGTCCCTATTTTTAATTAACAATGAATTGCAATACGGGCCCAACTAGGTTTTGTATGAATGTTTAACAATACAGGAATGCATGTACTGAGCTTCGACTCACAATTTAATATGTTTTCATATTTTGTTTTAGGAAAGTGTTCAGTGAATTTCCCTCAGGCGGGCAGGACGGCTAAAGATGACAAGTGAGCCAGGAAGTCTACATGGAATGGTGGTGCGTTATCGTTAAGATATTTATAACACCGTATTGTGATATATTTTGGGGTGAAGACTATATATTTTATCAGAATTCTATATTTTGGTGTAATCCTTGAGATTTTTAAATAGTTTTGATGTTAGAACGGTTTCTATATTTATCTAAATGGTCTGATGGGTAGTTATGGTGTGAATGCCATTGATGATAAACATTGATTATTATGGCTAAGTTTATCATGTACAAGCAAAGCCTTATCCTTGTCAGACAGCGGTAACACCTGATCATTTGGGTTATCATGTCTAATTGGGAAAACTAATGAAAAAAAACGCAAACAGTGATTTATGTACATTTGGGGCGTTACAGATTTGGTATTAGAGCTAGGTTGAGATTTTCTTTATTGAATGCAAAGTTTAGGAATAAAAGGGTGAGAATGGTTGGAAGTGAGGGTCATTGTATACTACTAGAATGATATTAGAAGTGTAGTAATGATATTAGAAATGTAGGTTGCTTACATTTGCATGTTCCTCAATTATGGTTATGTATGCCTCTCATATATGTCTTTTCTTTGTTAGATGGACCCTTATGGTATTAACATGATGCTGGGTGCATCAATGGCTGCTCACATCGCGCTGCTGCATGCTAGTGTAGAGGCTCATGCACAGGACCCTTTCTCTGAGTTTCACAGTATTACGGTCCGTGCACATAGACTGCTCTGGTCCTTACCCACAGTTGATCTGTGGGTGGAGTTTAGGCTCCGTTATCATCACTATATGGTAACAGGGAACTAGGTTGGGAAGGGCCTAGGTTTTAGGCCCAGGGGGCTTGGACGACTATCACTATAGAGTTATTGTTGAGGGACCAGTTTAAGCAGAGGGGGATTACCGTAGAGACTCTATAGTATGTCTTTCCATTATATTAGGCACATCCCCCACCTGAGGCCCAGCACCACCATAGGGACCACCCTCCCCCTCTGCACCAGGTACCCCACTGATGCCTGACAGTCTTGGGGAGGCTCATGTGGTGATAGACCTCCCTAATACACGAGAATAATGGTGGTTAGTTCTGAGGACAAGGGCCATCCGGAGGAGGAGGATGATCCCGAGGAGGATTAGGATATTGATAAGGCGATGGTAGAGTAACAGTGGGATCAAGAGATTGACGAGATGATAGTAGAGCAATAGGTTGAGCCGGAGGTTAGTGATGCTAAGTCAGAGGCATCAACTAGCAGCTTCGATTCAGGCGAAGAGCCTGATGATGAGTCCGACCCGGATTACAATCCATCTAGGCATTGTTAGGTGGTTCTAGGGGTTGGTATTAGTATCTTTCTTTTTGAGCCCTGTTTGTTTATGGTATGGTCGGATTGGATAGTTGTATTTTGTGTAGCATATGACACTGTACATAGTTTGTCCAATCCTCCCTGACCGTTATGACATGGTCCGTATCTCTTTTTGGTCATATGATGGATCTAGTGCCTTGGGGCTAGTTAGTGTTTGGGGTTAAGGTAGGAGTCAAAACTAACTTTGCCTAGTCAGTTAGATGTGATATGTTTTACTGATCATGTATATAAACAGGCAGTTATGTATGTAAATAAGCAATTATGAAATGATATAATGAAACTTTGGGTTTGTTTTCAATAATCTTTGAGTTATATTAAATGTATTTGTTAGACATGCTTATCTTATATGTTTGGGTATTTCAATGATTGAATTGTTTCATTTAATGTATGATTAGAATGTCTGAATCATTGCACAACAATGCAGAGGTTCATATAGAGGAAGTCTCAGATTATGGCCAGGGATAGGGTGGTCAAGCCTCCCATCATGTGCTGCCAAATTTTGGTTAACTGCTACCAATTCCTTCTGAGTTAGCTAACAACATTGGGGACCCGAACTACTGGCCGGCCTTAGTAGCTAAATTGATGAAGCGGATTCCCTAAGTAGCTACTGAAACCCCTCCTAAAGAGGATAAATTAGCGGATAGGGTAGCATGACGCAATCCTAAAGTTTATGATGGAACTTATGATCCAGTAGTATTGGAGGAATGGATAAGGGGACTGGAGAAAATCTTTACAGTGGTAGAAGTGCTAGAAGAAAAGAAAATAAATATTGGGACGTATTATTTGACTGGTGAAGCTGATATTTTGTGGAATACTATTAAGGATAAGCTCCTAGGGCCTGAATTCACCTGGATTAAATTCCTGAGTGAGTTAAGGGCAAAATTTTATCCAGTTGTGGTCCAAATGCAAAAGGAGAAAAAGTTTATGGAGCTGAAGATGAGTGGCACCATGACTGTGATGCAGTATGCCATTAAGTTCACAGAATTATCTAGGTTCATTCCTGAGTTTGTATCATCTTAAAGGTTGAAGATGAGAGGGTTTGAAGAGGGTTTGGCTTTCTATTTTCGGAATCAGTTAGCTGGGAAACCAATTTTAACTTATCAGGAACTATATAAGCGAGAAGCTGAAGTGGAGCGAGTAAACACAGACTTGAGAGCACCGAATCCAATCAACCAAAAGAGAAACGGGTTTGAGCAAGGAACTCCAAGTGAGAGTGTGAACTAGAAGAAACCTTCTCCTACTCTCCCCAACAGCCGTCCTGCAGGCTCTACAGCGCCCTGTGCGAAATGCGGTAATACAAAGCACACCACACTTGAATGCCGAGTAGGAACTAATAAGTGCATGTGGTGTGGAAACCCTAAATACCTTATTGTTGCATGCCCCTGAAGGATGAAGGCTGTAGACAAAGGTGCAGCAAAACTCTTGGCCCTCGCTAGGGGCCCCCATCATCAAGGCCTGCAGTAGTAGGACGGGCATATTTAATGAGCAAGAAGGAAGCTGCCACCTCTGTTACGGTAGTCACTGGAACTCTCTTTTTAAATTCAAAGCCATTTTGTATATTATTTAATTCGGGTGCCATTCATTCATTTATATCCACCCGATCTGCCATGCAATTGAACCTGGAAGATAGGATGAGGGAAACCAATTATAGGATCAAGCTACCCAATGATTGTGTGATTGAATGCCCTATCTCCTGTAAACTTATCCCCATTGCCATTGGTGGACCATCTTCCTTGTGGATTTGATTCAATTTGATTTGTCTGATTTTGACATCATTCTGGGAATGAATTGGTTGCATAGTTATAGAGCTAAGATTAACTGTGAGGATCTTAAGGTTCTTTTAAAAGATGAAAAAGGGAGAGAAGTATTCTTCTATGGCAGAGAGAGAAAAAATCCTATCCCTTGATTTCTGCTATGAAAGCAAGTAAGCTATTATATCAAGGGTATATGGGATATTGGTGTTATACTATGGACACCCAAGCAAAAGAAGAAAAAGCTGGAAATATTCCTGTAGTCTATGAATTTAAGGATGTTTTCCTGGAAGAGTTACCAGGATTACCCCAATAGAGGGAAATTGATTTTGGAATTAAATTAATCCCTGATGCCCAACCTATTTCCAAAGCCTCATATCGTATGGCCCCAACTGAGCTTAAGGAACTGAAGATTCAATTAGATGAGCTGTTGCAGAAGGGCTTTATTAGGCCAAGTGTGTCACCATGGGGTGCCCCAGTGTTGTTCGTAAAGAAAAAGGATTGAACTTAAGGCTGTGTATTCACTACACGGAGTTGAACAAGATCACCATTAAAACAAATATCATTTGTTGTAAATCGATGACTTGTTTGATCAATTGCAAGGTGGAGGAGTCTTCTCTAAGATTGATTTGAGGTCAGGGTACTATCAACTTAGGATTAAACCTAAAGATATCCCCAAGACTGTGTTTAGAATTAGGTATGGTTACTATGTGTTTACAGTGACGCCATTTGGCCTCACCAATGCTCCCGCAGCCTTCATGGATCTTATGAACAAAGCCTTCAGACCTAGCAAATTTGTGGTGGTGTTCATAAATGACATTCTTATCTATTCTAAGGACAGAGATGAACATGTTGATCATTTAAGGATGATGTTACAAACCCTGAGAGAGCATCAACTTTATGGCAAATTAAAGAAGTGTGAATTTTGGTTAGAAGAAGTGATGTTTTTGGGTCATGTGGTTATAAAAGAAGGAATCAAAGTTGTCCCCCATAAGGTGAAGGCAATCACGGAGTGGTCAAGGCCTACTAACATCACTGAGATTAGAAGCTTTCTAGGTTTTGTAGGTTATTATTGAAGGTTCGTTAAGGAATTTTCAAAAATAGCTTCACCCCTGACCAATCTGCTGAACAACGCGAACAAGTTTGAGTGGATCGAAAAATGTGAGAAAGCTTTTTAAGAGCTAAGGCAATGACTAACTACCGCCCCAATCCTAACGCTACCAATGGAAGGTAAGGATATACCATTTATAGTGATGCCTCAAAGAACGGATTAGGGTGTGTTCTGATGCAGGAAGATAAGGTAGTAGCTTATGCCTCTTGATAGCTCAAGCCCTATGAGAAAAACTATCCTACCCATGACTTGGAGTTAGCAGCCATGGTCTTTGCGCTTGAAATTTGGAGACATTACTTACATAGAGTACCATGCAAGATTTATACTGACCATCAAAGTTTGAAGTATATCTTCACCCAGAAGGAGCTCAACTTGAGGCAATAGCATTGGCTTGAGCTGCTTAAGGATTATGATTTGAAAATTCAATATCATCCAGAAAAAGCAAATGTTGTAGCAGATGCCCTGAGTAGGAAAGTGCAACATAGCTTAAATACTGTGGTGATTACTGAGTTGAGTCTCTTGAAAGAGCTTGAGGACTTGGGAATTCAACTAGTGTCCCATGGGCAAGCACATGTTCAATTATCAACACTTACCTTACAGCCTTCCATAGTGGAGAAAATTTGAGTGAACCAAGAAAGTGATCCTAAACTCCAAAGAATAAAGCAAAATTTAGCAAAAGAAAAGTCTCACGGGTTTGTAGTACATGAGGATGGGACCCTGCGATTCCAAAATCGCCTATGTGTGCCCCGAAATGAGGAATTAAGGAAACAGATCCTAGAGGAGGCTCACAACACTTGCTACTCAGTAGACAAGTGTCTGACCTACCAGAATTCTAGTGGAATAATATGAAAAAAAAGGTTGCAGAATATGTAGACAAGTGTCTGACCTGCCAGAAAGCTAAAGCAGAGCATCAACGTCCCGTGAGTGAATTGCGACCCCTAGAAATTCCCACTTGGAAGTGGGATTCGATTTTAATGGACTTTGTTATGGGTTTACCCATTTCTTTCCCGAAGAAGAATGCTCTCTGGGTTATAGTCGATCGGCTTACTAAGTCGGCCTATTTTCTGCCAATCAAAGATACCTGGGGAGTTGAAAAACCAACCCAATTATATGTTAAAGAGATAGTCCAATTACACAGAATCCCCTTAGATATAGTAACAAATAGGAATCAAAGATTCCAAGCCTGTTTTTGGCAAGCACTTCAAAAGGCCTTTGCGACCAAATTGAACTTTAGGAGCTCTTATCGCCCTGAGACAGATGGGCAAATTGAAAGAGTGAATCAAATTCTAGAGGACATGTTAAGAGCTTGTGTGTTGGAGTTCCAAAAGAAGTGGGAAAACGATTTATTGTTGGTGGAGTTTTCTTATGACAATAGCTACCCGTCCACCATCAGAATGGCCTCGTTTGAGGCTTTATATAGAAGAAAGTGTAAAACCCCACTGTGTTGGAGTGACTTGAATAAGGCATTGATTATAGGCCCAGAAATGATCCACGAAACCGTGGAAACAATAAGAAGGATTCGGGAGCACATTAGAGTTGCCCAGAATCGGTAAAAGAGTTACGCGGACAAGAGAAGGAGGCCTTTGTAGTTTCAAGTAGGCGATAAAGTTTTTCTGAAAGTATCGCCAACTAAGGGTATCAAGAGGTTCGAGGTATGAGGCAAATTGAGTCCAAGATATATTAGACCTTATGAAATCATTGAAAAGTTAAATTCTATAGCATATCGACTGGATCTATCGGTAGAGCTAGAACACGTGCATAACGTGTTTTACATCTCTCAGCTTAGAAAGTATACCCCAAATCCAAACCACACCATTGTATCTGAGCCTATTGAAATCACTGTAAATTTAGTATATAAAGAGCAACCAATCCAAATACTAGATTGCATGATTAAGCAGTTGCACAACAAGCAAATACCTCTAGTGAAAGTGCTATGGTCAAATCATACCTCCTAAGAAACTACTTGGGAGACTGAAGAGGAAATGAAAGTCAAATACCCATAATTATTTGAGATAATCTTACATTACATGGTAAAGTCATAAGTTTCGAGGGCAAAACTCTTTAAGGGAGAAAGGCTGTAATATCCCAATCCTAAATTATTTAATTATGTTTTTTTATTTAATTACCTCATGTTCAGGATTTTTTTCTCATAATTATTTATCGCATTTATTCACCCCGGTAGGAAAAAGTTTATTTGGGCCCTCACTTAACAATTCGAATTTTATTTGTTTATTTAATTGATTAATAAAAACTTTGGAAGAATTGATAGTAGGCCCTAACAAACTTAATCTAAGTACTTTATTATGTTTTCCGTAATATTACACAAATTTAATTTTGAGTTTCGTAAAAACGTTATTATTAAGAAGCATTTTATTCCCGAACCCAACTTATTTCGGCCTATTTAAAGCCCAACAAGTTTGCTTATTAACCTAACTAATTACCATGATTAAGCTTAATCATGGTTAGTCCAAAAAAGTTACTTTTCTAGTTAAAACTCAGCCAAGAATTAGATTAGTCAAAAAAAAACACAACTCAACCCAAAAACTCCATTTTCTCTCTCCTTTCTCTCTCCCCCACCACAGCCAGCTCCAGCTACTGTTTGGCTATTTTTCGGCCAGTTTTTTGGCTAGCCTCAATGACCTCCGACCCCCCACCCAACATCCTGGTACCACTAGCTGCCATCCTCCATCATCAAAAACACTAAAAGTCACCTCCATCTCTACTTATCTTCAAGTAAAGTCAATAATCTTGATCTTGATCTTGTTGGTTTTCTTTTTTACTTTAGTTTTGATTCTTGTTTTGATGTTTGTGATCTTTGATCATGATGTTGTGATAAGAAATAAGAGTTATTTTGGTGTTAATCATAGTGGAGTTGAGGTTAGATCATGCTAGGGTTAGGGTTAATCCTTAATCATGCAAGGTTGATGTTAAAGTGTTGGATTTTAATTGTTTTATCATTGATTTGGTCATCTTCTAACCTATTGGTGTTTATGATGATATTTTTAGTGATTTCAAATGAGTTGGACTGAGTTCAAGTTGGCCATAAACTAGGGTTTTGGTAAGTAATATATAGTTTGGATTAAACTAGCATTAAGCTTGGTTTATGTGTATATTTGATTGAAAAATGATCTTTAATGGATATGATTATGAAGTAAATTTGAGTGTGGTGATTTTGTATGATGTTGGGATGCACCAAATCTTATTTACATGCTTTTAAGGAATAGTTTAAGTTGAGGATTTGTATAAAAAAGAGAGGGAAAAGTTAAAACAGTGAGGGCTGAAAATTTCAGAAAAATAGGACAGACTTTGGGATTAAACTAGTAATGATCGGCCGATTGAAAAATTATAATTTTGGTGGGTAGATATTTCAATGTGTTATCTTTTAAACACCTTTTGAATCGCCTTAATCTGAGGTCTGTAGAAAAAGTTATGGTCATTTTACTAACAATGTGCAGAATAGACCAAAACTGACATCCTTGTGTTCTAGCCTCATTTTGGGAATTCTATTGTGGGACTCAAGCTTGGTTTCCTAAATGAAAGATTTTTGGGACTTCCTAGGCTTTCTATATTTGGGATTTGAGTCTTAATTAGAGGTTAGATGACTAGGTTATGAGTCATTCTTTTTAAGCCCCTGTTATACTTTTACTTTTCTTTTACTAAATTATTAGCCATAAAATAAATATTTTTTGCTAACCGTAAGTTCTTACAAGATAATTTTGTATAGAATCAGGGCCTAATCTATCATTCCTTCCACTTTTGTGTATAATATTATTCAGTGAGCTTACATTTAAAAATTTTAGGTACGTTTATTGTCTGTATCTTTAGAAATCAGCACGTATTTACCAAAATTATAATGTTTTAGTAAGTACATCAATGAATTAGTTTAATCAATAATTTATCACATAATTAGTGACCCCATTAGTTATCAGTTACAGGGTATAGTCCTTCAGTTACCCGCGTGGCTTCAATTCAGGTCTCGATCGGTTGGGCAGGTGTACACCTATCTTCAGATCGTAACAGTTACGAGGGGTTCACTATCAAATAATAATTGACAATGCAGTTTCATATTTATCTCATTCCCTATTTCTAATTAAAAATGAATTGCAATACGGGCCCATCTAGTTTTTTCATGAATGTTTAGCAATACAAGAATGCATGTACTGAGTTTTGGTTCATAATTTGAAATGTTTTCATATTTTGTTTTAGGGAAAGTGTTCAGTGAACCGCCCTCAAGCGGGCAGGACGGCTGCAGATGATAGTGAGCCGGGAAGTCTGTATCGAATGATGGTGTATTATCGTTGAGATGTTTATAACACCGTATTGTGATATATTTTGGTGTGAAAACTCTTATCAGAATTCTATATTTTGGTGTAATCCTTGAGATGTTTGAATGGTTTTGATGTTAGAACAGTTTCTATATTTATCTAAATGGTCTAATAGGTTGTGATGGTGTGAATGCCTTTAATGGTAAACATTGATTATTATGGCTAAGTTTATCATGCACAAGCAAAGCCTTGTCCTTGCTGGACGGCGGTAACGCTTGATCATTTGGGTTATCATGTCTAATTGGGAAAACTAATAAAAGAAACGCAAACAGTGATTTATGTACATTTGGGGCGTTACAACTCCAGTGCTCTAAACTCTGCACAATTGCATAAAACTTTTTGTCATAGGTGGAATGCTTTCGTCTGGAATCAAATAGTTTCTCACTAAAGAAGGCCAAAGGTTTACCTTCCTGAGTAAGAATACCACCTATTCCAATACCAGATGTATCACATTCAATTTCAAAGACTTTCTCAAAGCACGGCAAGGCTGGAACGGGTGCTTGATTAGTCTTTTCTTCACTTCCTCAAAGGCAGCTTGGGCTTTAGGGGTCCACTTGAAAGATGTACCCTTAATCACCTCAGTCATTGGAGCCATTATGGTGCTGACGTTCCTAATAAACCTCCTACAAAAGCAAGTTAATCCATGAAAGCTTCGAACATCATGTATACTTTGTGGGAGAGGCCATGATCGAATAGCCTCTAACTTACTCTCATTTGCCTTTATAGCATCACCAAAAATAATGTAACCTAAGAATGTTACGTCATGAGTGAAAAAGGTACATTTCTTAAGGTTACCATACAATCTCTCACATTCAAGGACAAGCATAATCTGATTGAGATGCTCTTGCTCGTTCTTAGAATAAATATGATTATCATCGAAGTAAACTACCACAAACTTTCCAATATAATGCCTGAATACTTGATTCATTAGCCTCATGAATGTACGAGGAGCATTGGAAAGACCAAATGGCATGACAAGCCACTCATACAACCCTCTTTTGGTCTTGAAAGTCATCCCTCACTCATCTCTTTCTCGGATCCTAATTTGGTAGTATCCACTTCGAAGGTCGATCGTTAAAAACACCTTTAAGCCATATAACTCATCTAGCATGTCTTCAAGTCTAGGTATGGGATACCAATACTTGATTGTGATCTTATTTATGGCTTTGCCATCCACACACATATGTTGACTACCACCTTCTTAGGAACCAATAAGGCAGGCACGACACAAGGGCTTAAAGACTCACGTATAAGCCCCTTTGACATTAGTTCCTCAACTTTCCTTTGAATCTCCATGGTTTCCTTAGGGTTCATCCTATATACGGGCTTGTTTGGAAGGATTGAACCTGGAATGAGGCCAATGTGGTGTTGGATATCTCTCTTGGGAGGCAAACCCATGGGTATCTCCTCTGGAAATAAGTGACAGAATTGATGAATTAATGAAATGGTAATAGGGTGGCTTGTTAGGGGAGCTTCTGGCTCCTCTTAAATGTTCAAGATCTACTTCTTAAAAGCCTTAAACTCATGGTATGAGACCTTTAAAAGTGGTTCACTAAAGGTTAATAAACAACCGGAATGCTCGGGCTTCTTTCGGGGTTTGCTTTTGTGGAGCTCAAATGGTGATAAAGGAACTAGGGCAATCTTCTTTCCTCCTTCAGAAAAGGAGTATATGTTCAGGAACCCATTATGCATCACCTTCCTATTATACATTTAAGGCCTACCTAATAAGACATGGCATACATCCATGGGAATAACATCACACCGTAACTCGTCTTGGTAGTTCTTACCAATGGACAAAGAAAAGAGCACTGGGACTTGACTAATAAGCCCTTGCGTTAGTTTAACCATTAGATGTTGTAAGGATGGGGCTGGGCCGTGGCTTGCAAACCTTGTTTCTCGATCATGCTAAGAGAAACTACATTGGCACAACTCCCTCCATTAATGATCAAGGAGCAAACCTTATCTTGGACTGTGCACTGAGTATGACAGATATTCTCCCTTTGGTCATCTTTGGCACCCTTTTGGCAATTTAGAACTCTTCTTAAAACCAACATCTCACCTTCATCTACTTCCTCCTCTACCTCCTCTAGTGTTTCCTCAAGGTTTCCCTCAATTTCCCCTTCATTTTCCTCCTCAATCTCTTCCTCTTCCATGGCTTTTCATTCGGTTCAGGTAATCACCTTTCAGTTTGGGCAGTCCACGGCAATGTGTCCTAATCCTTGGCACTTAAAGCACCTTCTTATACTCATAGGACTACGATTGGTTCTGTTTGGAGGTGGTTGGCTCTTTTGTGGAGCTTGGGTTCTTTGTAGGAATGGTGGGGAAGGGTTTGTGGGCTTAGGAGGTGGGTTAGAACTCCCCTTATTAAAGGGTATGTTCCAGCGTGGAGGCTTGCTAAACTCATGTTTAAAGGGCTATTTGGTCTTTGTTTGTTGCTCTACCTTGTGAGCAAGCACACGTTCTTCATCAAAGGTGGTATAATGTTGCAATTCAACTACGTTAGCACACTTAGAATCAAGTTCCCCCAAGTATCTAACTCTAGTTTGCTCTTCTGGTTCTTGGATATCACATTTGATCATGAGTTTCTCAAACTCACATGTGTATTCTTTAACATTAGGGCCACCTTGTGGAAGATTATGGAACTGAGAGTAGCTATCTTGGATGCAGGTGGGTGGAAGAAACCATAACTTAAGCTTTGCTTTCATCTTCTACCACGTTCTGATCTTGCTTTTCCTACATCTAACCCTCTTAGTACAATGGTTAGTCCATTAAAGAGAGGCGTACTTCCTTAGCCTAAGGGCCACCAACTTTATTTTCTTGTCATCAGGAACGTCTTTGTACTCAAAGACTCTCTCCACCGTTTGCATCCATTTAAGAAACTCATTTGGGTCCAGCTTGCCTTCAAATTCTAGAATCTTAACTCTAAAATCATTAGAGTTGGCTCAAAATCTTGGCTCCAATCTAGTCCTCCTTGCTGGTTTATCCTCACTAGATGAACTTAAGGGGTTGCTTGCTTCTTCTTCTTCTCTTTGGTTAAACCAGATGGGCTCTTCGTTGATCTTTTGCTTCTGTTTCATGAAGGTACCAAGTTATTTCCTTAAGTACTTATGTTGAGCCTTAAGTTCTTAGCTAGAAATAGAAATTTCATGATTGCTCTTCAAAATAGCCTTAAGTTTCTCATCTACACTCAAACTAGTACTCATGGTGTAACCAGTTTACTTGGAACAGAAACAGAATTATGTTTGGATTTTGTGTGGGGAATGAACCTGGAAGTGGAGGAGAGTATACCAGGCCAAGGAGAAACTCAGCTCTGATACCAAATATGATGGAAATGTCAATGGACTAAACTCACACTCAAAGGGATTGTAAGCTAAGCTTAGAACAATCTGGTGTTTTTAGGCTTAAGTCCAATGGAATCCGAATGGGGAGTTGAGTTTAGATAGAACTCAACTTGAATCTTAGATACAGAAATCACCACCAAGACTAAGATTAGGGCCCCTAAGCTTGATTAAGATGCAGAACCACTTAAACAAGTTTAGGACTTCACTTGATCACCACTCTAAACGGCCTAATTAAAGAGAAGCAAGTTTAGTATTTTGGTTTCAAGGAGCAAACCTCTCTTTTCTCTCTTTCAATTCGAATAATCAGATTACAAAAGTGAAGTATACAGCCCCTTATACCCTAGCAAGCAATTATACAAGCTGGTCAAGTAAAGAGAAGGGGTTTCTTCAAGATTAGAAAACCTCCTAATCTTGCTTAGTTTACGGTTTAAGCTAACTCGTGAGGCACTAAACTAATTCCTAACTTAATCCTTGCTAATTACAACAATTGAGTCTATTTAATCACTATAATTAAAGCTAAGCTTGATATTAAGTAAGCAATTAAGCAAAAAGCCAGTAGGTCATGTGAGAGAGAAGAGAAGAAAGCTGCTTGGTCCCGGGTTGCTTTACGGCTGGCGAATGAAGAAGTTTCTGCCTTTTCTTCCTTGTTCTCATTAGTTCTTCAATTAGTTACTCCTTGATTGTGTCTAAGTCCTATTTAACTACTCAATCATGCTGCTAGATAAGGATTGGACACCTAGGATGACATCAACCACCAAATGCACCAATGGGGTGCAACCGGGCAAAAACATGCAGATTGTAGGCATTGTTTGGACCCTACATTTCTCATGCAAAACGTGGGCATGATTTGGATTGCCATATATGGTTGGAAATCCCTGGATGTCTTCTAACTCCTCTAAGTGGAATCACATGTTTATGACTTGATTTGCCTACCGAAAACCTCATAATACTCAGACTGGTCTAAATCAGGTTCCAGTCTGTACGGTTTGTAAAAATGACCTGGTTCTTCAACTTCCACTTAACTTAACCTAAATTTCTCAATTGGGCCAATTAGTTAACGTCTTGGGGATTTAAGATATGCAAAAAATAAGGATTAAACCTCGTGGAGGCCTAAGTAATTAAGAACACAAAACCAGGCTTGAAATCTGCCTTGAACCCAGATGCTTCTGTTTGTGTCCTTTGCAAAATATGAGCCATCCTTTGAACTTAGGACGTTAATTTTGGACCTCTTAGACTTGATTGATTATCCTTAGGATCTTAGCTAGGTAGGACTCCATCACATCTCTAACCCCATGCACTGAGCTAAAGGGAGGGGAGAAGCATGTAATGTCAAAGCATGGGCAGTAGTGCCCATAGGTGTGCTTGGAGAGGATGAAGCAACAAGTAATGAAAATGTCAAGGGAGGGTCAAACACCTCCTCTAAGCCGGTGGAAGGTATATCATCAACAAAACTCGACTCTAGGGGAAGGGAAGACTCTCAATCATCATAGAGACTAACCTCTAATTTAGAGGAGGCTAGAATAGGGTCAGTTTCATGCAATAGGCCACACTCTCTCATCTCACTAACAAAGTGCATATGTTGCTCGTGCATGGTCCCTATCATGGCGCTAAGTCTAGCATAACACTCATTAGAGATATCATAAAAGGGACACAAGTGCACATCATGGTCAAAAGATTGGCAATAAAAGCACAACACATGGGGGTAAGAAGCGTAGTGATGACATGGATCCCTAGCATCATCAGATTGCCATTGATACCGAGCTAGAGACTCAAACAAATGCCACATGTTGTCAATCGTAAGATACCACAAACCACCATAACACATGGACTCAAGGGTGGCTCGGGTCTCATGTGGGATCCCCTCAAGCACGACATTGCATGTTTCCCATTTTTCATACGTGAAATGCACATATTGAGCACGATAGTTATTCAATCTAGACAAGTATTGCAAAATATGTTCATACTCAAACTAAGGGAAATAGAAAGTGGCTTTTTAATTTTTTTTTAAATTTTTGATTTTTTAAATTTTTTTAGATTTTCTAAAAGCCTAGCCTCGAATGCTCAAGTAAATCATAATATTGAAAAATGCCAACTCCCCGGCAATAGTGCCAAAAACTTGATAGAAAAAATTTGAGTTTTAAAATTTATAACCCCAAGTGCAAGGTTTATTATCGAGTATTAGCGAGATTAGCTAGAGCGACTCAATTTAGACCAAGAAGGAAGGAAATGAAACAAAGTTAAGCTAAACTAATAAAAGCAAAAGAGGTGGCTTGAGATTATGATTTGACCAATTGATTAGCTAAATGGAGAAGATAAGTCCTAACCTACCCGACCTTAACTAAAAACAAGAGAAGGTCGGTTGCACCTTTAAAGACCACCCAAGAACCCTCTCTCAGGTGTCATCAGCTAGTCTTATTAGTCTAACTACTTATTTTCATGGGGCTAGCCTAATTAGACCACAAAATTAGCAGCCCTTAGACCTAGCTAAAATCGGGACTATTTTCATGTCTCGAACCCGGCTAGCCCCTCACCCACACTAGCTAATCGACCTCATTTCTCGGCATAAGCCAATCGTCGAAAAATATAGATGAAAGCTCTCTCAAGCATTTCATCAAACACTTAGGGGCGTGATGGAAAACTCAAAATTCAAAGCAAGAATTTGGTGTGGTTAGGCCTAAACTACGACTAATTAGCCATCAAAGGGCTAATCACAATCCAAGCCAATACAACCTAGCTATTAATCAACACAAAACATAAGTAAACCTAACTACAACTAAACTAACAAACAAACACATAAACATGAACTAGGAAAGAGCAGGAAAGAAACTAATCTAATCTAACCAATCTAACTAAACATGCATTAATAATAAAAACTAAACATCTAAGCTAAACAAATCAAACACAAGAATTAATCTAACAAAATCGAAACAAGAACAAGATATGAAATAGAGAGCGAAAGAGAAGAGAAAACACAGGATTGATTGAACGAAGATGAAATCCACAAGCTTAAATCCAAAATCTGCCCAAGCAAATCCTAATCTCCCTAATCCAAATCCCCCTATTGGGGTTTTATTGGCTGAAACCTAGCTAAACTACTCTAAAAATCGCCTTAGTGGGAACCACCAAAAAGTCCCGCAGAAGGGCTTTAAATACAAATCGAGCCGGGGAAAAGGGGCGAGAACAACAGGGCAAGGGCCGACGGCCGTCGACCTAGTGACCAATGGCCGCCGCCAGCCACGACTAACCGTCATGGTGACGATGGCTAGCCACTGCCTTGCTGCAGTGGTGGCGACGGTTGGTGGCCATAGCCACGAGCCGGCTGTCATCCGTCTTATTTCTCGATTTTCTGGCTTTTCTTATTCCATTTTCGCTCCTTTTTGCATCATTTGCATGGCTGATCTTATTACCTACAAAAGTAAATAAAGTAAGTAAAAATCCTAAAGATTACGTTATTATACAAGCTAAAATTAGATGAAAAGGACATGTAAAATGCGATAATTTAGCACCTAACAAATACTCCCACACCTATCTTTTGCTCGTCATCGAGCAAAATAAAAGAAAATCCAACATAGGAACCTAACTCATTGTCGTAGGAATCACGGCTGCATTTAGCAAGCGCAACAAGCCTTTAAACCCCTTGGCCCCCCAAGTGGACGAGTGAGATCTCGCGAGGGTTTGCAGAAGATATACCCGCAAAATCTAAGATGTACTTTTGGATTTTTTTTCAAAAGCAAAATATATGTACAAGGAAAAAGGCGAAAAGATATACACATTTAGACTGACTCTATCACCTTAACAATCTAGCTCCCTAGCTATATACAAGCAAAACATGCAGTCAAGACACACATAGGCTATACATGCATCCCGATTCATATTTTTCACCCCATGCAACACAATGACATGATTTGTACACTAAGTGCTCTGTGCAAGGTGTATTGACTCCTAATGCTAGGGCAAAACCGGTTGAACGGTCACCTCCACTTGGCTTATGACTTCCTTTATTTTTGCTCTTTTTTTTCTTCTTTTTCTCCCGCTTTTCTCCTTATGCTTCTTCACCCGGGTAGGTAGTTCTTGGCTTATTAGCCCTTGTAACACCTAGAGGAACAACATAGCACATATTCAGGCTTCTTCCCTACTTAGGAATTTTATTTAGATGTGCAAGGCACTTATTCAAGCTCAAATAGAGGTATCGGAGATAAGCTCATTTTTACACTTCTTATTTTTCTCATTTTTTTCTTTTTCTCATAATGAAGTTAAAACTGGGAGTCAATTAACCAAGTAGAACGCCCACAAACCCAAATTTCAACAAGTAACACCAAAAGGTAATGATTAAGTGTACAAGGTAAGCACAAAATCACACATGTGAAATGAGGTTATTATGAGAGATCGGAGATCACATTGTAGACAAGTGTTTCATCATGCATATTCGACCTATATACAAGCTAGCAACTAAGCTATCAAAGATCAAACAACCAATTGCAACGGCACAAAAGTCCCCTAAAGCGAAAAAGAAAAACTATACAAAAATTGAAAAATTAAAAAATTTTCACAAAAAATATACACAAACTGTTATGTGACTTCCCACCCCATGTCTAAATCTCACATTGTTCTTATTGGGAGCTGAGGAGTCACTACCACCACAAAAACACACAAAAACAAAGAAAACAAAATCACACAAGAACACCAAACCTACACACATATACAAAAGCCGACACACTCCCCTAAAAACACAATCTCACCTAATCAATAACAAGACCACAAATATATATAAAACCAACACCACTAAAAACTAATATATAGAAATCCCACAACACCACCAATCACAAAACACAAATATCCACAAAAACAAATAAAGGTGATCATAGCCAACAATCAACTCCACAATATCCCAAGTTTCACCTCAAAGTTGATCACCAACAAAAACACAACCAAATATCCACAACTAAACACAACCTAATATCTACAACTAAACAAAAAGAAAAAGAAAAAAATAAAAAGCAAGGAGAAGAGTGAGAACGATTATACAAGGTCAGGTACTGATTGTACCCAAACTTTGCCTCTTGAGGATGTTGCTATGGAGGCTTAAGGAGTATCAGCCACTCCTTATCAGGACTCGTGGCATCAACTCAGATGCTGTTAAAGCTCGTAAGAGTTTGTTGTGCACTGCTGCATGCATTCATAATGGTGCGAATAAAAGAACACTAACAAGATCATAGCGCTCTTGAACTCATCAAATGTCGTAGGAAAACCAAAAGCATAATCAAAGAAAGTACTCAAATGTCCTAGGCACGTCCTCTAGGTATGTACAATAAGTATTTCAGGAGGGATTATACGCCACTAGTGGCACCTAGGGACTCATCGAATGCATACAAGTGAGAGGGGGTGGTGGGAAGTAAGGGGGATGAAATAGGGGTGAAGTCAAGTGGCTTGGTGCAAATTGGGCTGATAAGCTCCATGCGAGGAGCGAGACCAACCACTAAACTATCATCACACAACTGCCTGAAAGGAGCCTCCTCAAGATGTGACTCAACCAAGGTAGGTTCTTTTGACCAAGTAAGGAAATCATCCTCCAAAATGCTAATATCACCCCTAAACGGCTACCCTATCTCTAACCTCGTGCACTGAGCTAAAGGGAGGCGAGAAGCATGTAACATCAAAGCACTGATGGTAGTGCCTATGGTTATGCTAGGAGAGGATGGAGCAACAAGTAATGAAGAAGTCAAAGGGGGGTCGAACACTTCCTCTTGGCCAGTGGAAAGTATATCATTAACAAAACTCAATTCTAGGGGAAGGGAAGACTCACAATCATAATAGAGACTAACCTCTAGTCTAGGTAAGGCTACAATAGGGTCAATCTCATGCAATAGGCCACACTGCCTCATCTCTCAAACAAAGTGTGTATGTCGCTCGTGCATGGTCCTTATCATGGAGCTAAGTCTAGCATAACGCTCATTGGAGATATCATAATAGGGACACAAATGCACATCATGGCCAAAAGATTGGTAATAAGAGCATAACACATAGGGGTAAGAAAGGTAGTGATGATATGGATCCCTGGCATCACCAGATGGCCATGGATACCACGCTAGAGAGTCAAACAAATCCCACATGTCATCAATAGTTAAATACCACGAACCACCATAACACATGGACTTAACGGTGGCTCTGGTCTCGTATGTAATCCCCTTAAGACGATATTGCATATTTCCCATTTTTCATAATTGAAATGCACATATTAAGTACGGTAGTCATTCAATCTAGATAGGTATTGCAAAAAAGGTTCATGCTCAAACTGAGGGGAAATGGAAAACAGCCATTTTGATTTTTTTTCAAAGTTTTGATTTTTTAATTTTTTTTGGATTTTCTGAAAGCCTAACCTCGAATGCTCAAGTAAATCCCAAAATTGAAAAACGCCAACTCCCTGGCAACGGCGCCAAAAACCATGATAGGAAGAATTTGAGTTTTAAAATTTATAACCCCAAGTGCATGATTTATCATCGAGTACTTGGGGTGTCGTCCATTGGAAGCTAGCTTTCAAGTACTGCGATTAGCAAGAGCAACTCAATCTAGACCAAGAAAAAAGGAAATCAAAACAAAGCTAAACTAAAATAATAAAAGCAAAAGAGGTGGCTTGAGACTATAATTTGACCAATTGATTAACTAAATAGACAGTATCAGTCCTAACCTACCCGACCTCAACTAAAAACAAGAGAACGTTGGTTGCACCTTCAAATATCACCCCAAGAACCCTCTCTCAAGGGTCATCAGCTAGTCTTATTAGTCTAACTACCTATTTTCGTGGGGCTCGTCTAATTAACCACAAAATTAGCAACCCTCAAACCTAGCCAGAATAGGGACTATTTTAATGTCTCGAACTTGGCTATCCCCTCCTCCATACTAGCTAATCAACCTCATCTCTCGACATAAGTCAATGGCCCAAAAATATAGATGAAACCTCTCTCAAGCATTTCATCGAACACTTGGTGGGCGTAACAAAAAACTCAAAGTTCAAAGCAATAATTTGATGTGTTAGGCCTAAACCAAGACTAATTAGCCATCAAAGGGCTAATCACAATCCAAGGCAATGCAACCTAGCTATTAATCAACACAAAGCATAGGTAAACCTAACTACAACTAAACTAACAAACAAACACATAAACATGAACTAGGGAAGAGAGAGAAAGAAACTAATCCAATCTGATCAATCTCACTAAACATGGATTAACAATAAAAACTAAACATCTAAGCTAAATAAATCAAACATAAGAATTAAACTAACAAAATCAAAACAAGAACAAGATA
>JAKOGI010000586.1:195000-287500 GCA_029747015.1 Carnegiea gigantea | reverse complement strand
TCTCACTAGTTTGATAGCATCCAACTGGAGTGTTGGTAATTAGTATCAACTCATTAGTGCCTTTATAGCTAGACTTTGTTCTCCAACTTGCAATCTGTATTCCCCTTTATGGATTTCCCCAAGGAATTATTGTCCTAATTTCGGGGTAGCCCATCTTAACAAAGCATGAGAGAATGTCTATTTGTTGAGAATCCCTTTATGAAGTGAGAACCACTTGGATCTCTTTCTAACATAGGCGTTCTCTTTTGGGTCTTGCAGTAGAGTTGCATCATACAAGTACTCGGTAAGGGGGTCCATCCATGTTTCACTTTGGCCAACTATGCCAATTATTTTGCATCAATGGTCCACTTATGTTTGACTTCCCAAAATATATTATTCGGGTATCCATTAGGGAAAGAACTATTGAGTTTTGATAAGGCATTGGCTTGTTGGTTCTCTAAGCGTAGTATATGCTTAATTTCAAACTTCTTGAACATAGTGGATTTCTCCTTTACCTTGGCTAGGTATACAACCATGGCAACATTATGAGCTTTGTACTTCTCTTTAATTTGACTTACCACTAGTTGGGAATTAGAGAAGAGCTTGATGTGCTTAGCCCTTAACATGTTACAAATTTTTATCCTGGTAAACAAAGCTTCATTGTTGGATGATTTGAACATGAACTTTAAGGCATGTTCATAGGTGTGCCTTTTGGGTTAAACCATAATCAATATGACTTTCTTCATTAGTGGCCGACCCATCCACGTACAACATCTACACCTTTTGCCCATACCCTTTGCCTATACCCTTTGATCGTCCAGAATGGAGCATTCAACTATGAGGCCAACTAGAGCTTGGGCTTTGGGTTCCCTTTGAGGTTTATAACTAAGTTCATAAGGTATCAATGCTACTGCCCAATTTAACATTCTTCTAGAGTAGGGGTGTAAACGAGTTAAGTCGAGCCTAAGCCACCAAGTTTAAGCTCGGGTCGATCAGTAAACGCTTAACTCGAGCTCAGTTCGAAGCTCACTAAGCCTATAAAGTTTAGCTCCAGTCTGGGCTTAGATATAAAGTGAACTGTTCAAAGCTCTGCTTGGCACATTTTTTTTTAATTATTTTATGTTAAAAAGTTTTTAAATTTAAGGCGACAACCTAGCTAAATTCTAGATTTTTTGACAGGATTCAAGAAATAAGGATTGGAATAAAATTTTGTCGATTCTAACAATAATTTCATGCTCTCTATGCAAGAGCATAAGAAAAAAATAACGCTGAACCGAGCTGAGCTTGTTGGGCTTGTGCTTGGCTTTGTATGCTTTTGAGCTGACTCAGCCTCAGCTTGAATCAAGCTCTAGCTAAGCCAAACTTGAGGGTTCAATAGCTGGTTTGGTTTTATCAAAACCCTATTCCAGAGCTTTCATATCGCTTTAGAGTGTTCCACAAAGACTTATCAGTGATAATGGTGATGTGAGAGCATAAAAGTAAGGGTGTAATTTTTAACTTGTGATCAGGAAGAAGTATGCAAATTTTTCAATGATGGGGTATCATTGTTCTGGTCTGGCTAAGGCATGGCTCGCATAGTATATTGGGAGCTATTGGCCCTCCTATTTGGCCAATAATTCTGCACTTGCGGTATGTCCAGACACAACCAAGTCCCCCATGTTCAAACTTATCATCTGAGAAGATTCCTTGGAACTCTGAAAGGTTTGCTCAAGCTTCTCATCCCACTGAAATTGTGCTTTCTTCTGTAGCACCTACAAGAAATTAACTTATTAGCCAAACTCAACGTGAATTTTTCTTATACAGTTGTGCTGGCAATCAGCTTTTGCACTTCTTTTACCGTCATTGAGGATTTCATATCCAATACAACCTTGATCTTATCAGGGTTTGCCTCAATTCCCCTTTGATTGATCATACAACCCAAGAATATTCTTATACTTAACCTCAAAGGTTCATTTCTTAGATTAAAGCCCTTTCCTCGCATTTTTGAGGATTTAGATGAGAGCTTACATCTCCTTACAGCTTCTTACAGTTCCTTACATCCTTAATATAATCCGTGCATCTTACATCTTCTTACATCTCCTTACATCTTCTTATATCTTCTTACATCTGCTTACATCCATATAGATTTTTTATAACATTTAACAACTCCTTATATCTATCCTTACATCTTCTTACAGTTCCTTACATCTTCTTACAGCTCCTTGCATCTTCTTACAGCCCCTTACATCTTCCTATAACTCCTTACAGCTCTTTACAGCTCCTTACAGCTTCTTACAGCTCCTTACATTTTCTTACAACTTACAGCTGTATCTTATCGCAAAATAGAACAGCAACTAAGTTTCATGCTAAAGTGCCTTTGTAACACCCCGAATGTGGCTTAAAAGGATCGAAGTGACTACTTATATCACTAAAGGTGCACCTTTCTTTTCAGAAACCCACTCTTAAGAACTCCACAGTTAAGCATGCTTGCTGGGGAGCAATCTTGGGATGGGTGACCTCCTGGAAAGTTTTCCGGACAGCGTGTGAGCGAGGATGAAGCACGCCGGAAAGACTTGTGATGATTTGTGGGGCCAATCGTCGATCCTTGAAGCCGTTATTGGTAAGACCTGCGACCGAGAGGGGTCGGGGCATTACAGATGGTACCAGAGCCGACCCACGATCGTGAGCTGCGCCAGTGGATAGAGAGCCCATGGGCAGTCACCTAGCGGGGCAAAGATACTGGGTGTGGACCGCCGGTCAAGAGGACTCGTAAGTCGGTCGGTTAGTGAGGCACAACGAGGATGTTGTGCGCTTCAAGTGGGGGTAATTGTAACACCCCGAATGTGGCTTAAAAGGATTGAAATGACTACTTATATCACCAAAGGTGCACCTTTCTTTTCGGAAAGCCCACTCTTAAGAACTCCACAGTTAAGCGTGCAGCGTATGAGCGAGGACGAAGCACGCCGGAAAGACTTGTGATGATTTATGGGGCCAGTCGTCGATCCTTGAAGCCGTTATTGGTAAGACCTGCGACCGAGAGGGGTCGGGGCATTACGGTCTTAGTGTCTCAATGGTTTCTTCTAAGTCCTTCACATGCTCAACTTCTTCACATTTTTTTTGATTATATCCCCAACATAGACCATCGTAGTCTTTCCAATGAGTCCCATAGAGATTTTGTTAGCAAGTCATTAGTGTGTAGCATTGGCCTTTTTCAAGTCGAATGATATCATATTGTAGCAAAATAGACTTGTGTTGGCGATGAAATCCATTTTCTCTCGATCTTCCTCATATAGGGGATTTGATGGCACCACAAAAATGCATCCACTATGCTGAGAAGTTCATAGCCTATGGTGGAGTCCACTAACTTGTTTATCTTCAACAGTGGATAACTATATTTAGGGCATGCCATGTTCAAGTCCATGAAGTCAATACATGTTCTCTACATCCCATTCGGCTTCTTAACCCATACAAGATGCGGCACCCACTTGGGGTATTGGTGTTCCTTTATGAACCCTACTTCCAAGAGTTTTGGACCAAGGCTACTGTGGCTACACCCCTCTTTGCCTTAAGTGCCTTTACTTCTAAACAACCGAATTGTGGTTTGGATCCACACTCACCTTGTGTTCCATAATCTCATAAGCAATTCCCTGTATTTTCGAGGGTATGATTACAAACACATCCTTGTATTCCCTAGGTAGTGTGATGAGGGAATCTCGTACAGTTGAGCTACGTTCTTTCCCTAGTTAAATAGTGTGACCTGGCTATGCAGGGTCTACCACGATAAGAACCACTTTACTAGTTGGTTCTCTCAATGTTATTTGGTCGTTGTAGACAATATTACCATTGCTTCTACTTTTTATGCTTCCTTACCTTCTTTGGTCCAGAAATTTCCCTTGGATAGAGTTTTGTCTAATGCTAAGCGACTTCAAACTGACATAATAATATTCCCTCGCTATCATCTGATCTCTGTAGAGCTTTCCCACCTTGCCATCAGCTAACCCAAACTCATGAGTAGGAGATAGGGTGTTAATATAGCCTTGATGGGACTAAGGGTTAGGCATCTAAGAAGCACATATAGACCATGAGAGCATTCGATAACCAAGTTACTTCAATTGTTCAAGACTTCCCCTTCTCAATCACTTAGACTGCGAGTCCTTTTGTCCGAAGAAGGTATATTGCTTGTGTTCGGATGTGACACGCGTAAATTTAGGCTAATCTGGAAAATCTTGGAGGATAACCCGGCATAACCACGAAGCAAGACTGGGTCAACAAGCACCAAAATTAGGGGGGAAACAAGAAAGAAGAACAATGCAGAAATTTGGCAAGGGCTACCAGTGCCAGGTGGCACGGCATAGCCATAAAAATCTCTTTTCTGCTCTATTTCTATGTAGAATTCCATAAACTTGGCATGGTCTGCCCATGCGATAAGGCAAGACCATCTGAAATTTGCTGCGTCAGGATTTAGTTGAAGCCCCTTCCTTTATTTGTGTAATTGACATGCCCCTAAGTGTACGGGTGTTGTAGTTTAGATAAAATATCATTCCCACAGGGACCAACGAAATCTATTGAGTTCATCATTTGTAAAAATGCTAAGTAAGTATAAATCGATTGTAGGGGAATTTCTAAATAAATAAATCTATCGCTGACCTTAGAATTCTATCAATTAAAAATAACTTGGGATTTATTTCACCAATTCTGAACCGAATCCAATAAATAATGTCTATGATTACTTCTAATTTGGATGAAGTAAAGGATGACAAACATATAATATCCAATCCTTTCTTTCAAAACGAATTGAAGTATTTAGACTAAGCGTACTACCATTCTTTCAAAGGGGTACTTGATTTACTCTAAAATTTGGAATCTACATTGTCAAATTTCCTCTCAACAAGCGACTTTCTCTCGAAAGCAACTATGTTAGGTCTATACTTGCCGATCCAATAGCAGATTTCTCCTTTAGTATTTCATCCAACTATTTGATATTTGCAAGTTAATTTGGCCGAAACTACTTATAATATTCATACACAAGATAGATTGAAACATTCCAAAGAAGAATGAGCATATTATTGATGAAGATTAAGGATCCATGTTCACAACTTGGCTATCAAATCCCAAGACTAGAGAAACTACCCACTCATGATGATTAAAAACAAACACAATTGTTTAATAAAGAAAAGCAGCCAAACAAAAACTAATCTGCTGATTTTAAAGAACAAAGCAAGAGAAAACTTAGCAACAATGGAGTTTCATGACAATTTCTTCAATCTTCAAGGCTCCACATGCAAGAAATCCTTCTTGCAATCTTCTTTTTACTCTAAAAAGTGGTTAAAAATTACAAAACTATTGAGAGATTTCTAAAAAGATAGGTTGGGTTTTTTTTTTCTTCAAGTAGCCAAGCATCTCTTCAAATAGCACATGTTGATTCTCAGCCACACAAGCCAAGGACAACGAAGAATTGCTACAGTTTCAGGCCTGCCACGTACTATGGCTACCACCATACATGGTACGTGGGGGCCTCTTACTCAGAGTTCTCTTATTCTTCTCTTTTTTTTCATGAGCATGGTGACTGGGGGTGTCCGTGGTGAGTCATATACTTGACTTTTAAGAGTCAATGCTTGATCAAAGAAGTCGTTGAAGCACTATACCCAAGCATAAAATGGAATTTTTGGGGTATAAACTAAGCATAAAACTCATGAGTCCCCTAAAAACGCATCAAAATAACCCTAAAATGATGTGCTCGATGGGTGCTTAGCAAACTCCTCCATGCTTGAACGGTTGTTTATCCCCAAGCAAATAACAAAACCACAACTATGATGAAGAACCTCCTCAGGTAGACATGAGTAGCAACATCAATAGCCAAGCCAACTAAATACGTTAGCCTAACACTGATTGAAAATTTTGCAAAATAGATAAGAGAATGAAGCTTTCAAAAATATAATTAGAGACTATATCATCAAGCATTAAACCAATTACTCAATTCAACTTAAAACACTCATATTGACACGTGGATTGATTTGAGTAAAAAGAACTGGTAGAACCTCACTGGAGTAATGAAACACTCAACATGCATATCTTTCAAAATATATGATGGTTCTCTCAAATCTCATTCTAAAGAATCAAACCTACCGTAAGCTTGACAAAACTCTCAAATTTGCCATCACTAAAATGCAAAACATAAGGACTTCAATGGAGTGGTAACGGGGTTATAAGGTAAAGGTTTGGAAGGGAACAAATGTTTTGGGATTTGTGGAGCTAAAAGCTAAAGACTAGAGGCAAAGACCATCGCTCCCCAAATACACAAAACGAACTACTCAATCCAATGCATATAAAAGATATAAACAATCCCTTCTAGTTAATTACAAATGAGAGAAAGTGTTAAGGCATTACAAATAACATCTATGCCCGAACCTTTTTATTTAACATATTTTTTCTTTTTCGTTTTCTCTTTTATTTTTGTTTTTTCTTTTTTTCTTTTTTCTCGTTGTTTTTTTTTTTTTTTTTCACATATCCAAGAGAATGATCATGGCAAAGAACTTTAAATACCATTCAACACTTCTCTAATCCAGCTCACAATAACCAACCCAAATGGATCCAAACAAGCCACATCACCTAACATCATCCTCAAACCACCCCAAATTAAGAAATGGAACCCTTTAATCTTAGCTAAACAAGATAGACATGTATTTGGCCAGGGGCTAGATTAGACATTTACATCAATAAACATCGTTAAGGCTCAAAAACGGTAGCTAGAGATAAATAATACATAACAACGGTGGCTTTTTTTGTCAATGTAGCTCTTAAGTTTCAAAGAATGCCTCAATCATATTACCTAAATGTGCATGCTAAATGTGATCTTGAACCAGAGTCACAGCAAATTCTAGAGATTTGAAATCTAGGAAGAGCCACACATAAAAAGGAATATGATATTAAAATTGATAAATTAGTCCAGGCAAGCTCAAAATCTCACGTGGTAACTACCAAAGTTAAACTAGCTTATCGAGTCTCACATGCCAAATATTCACACAAAGTGTCATTTAAGCAATCAATTCACATTCAACTTGATAGTCAAAGCAAGAAGCATATTTCAAAAACTCACTATCAAACATTTTATTCACAATTGGGCATAACTAAAAGGTCAAATTAAGCCAAAGAAAGCTACTTAGTCTAAAGGCTCATCATCGAAGGATTTTGTTTCAATTTTTCATTTTTTTAAGATTTCTTTATATGCATGCCAAAACTAACATTCAACTAAAAATTGAAAATGCTAATATAAAACTAAAACTAGGCAAAGAAACCTAAAAAAAAAAAACTAAATGCTCAACTAGGAATCCTCTAATTAAACCAAAATGGATGATCTAATATGCAAATTAATCACACAACCACATCATACACATATCCAAATAAACACACAACTCCCCTATGCATCAACAAAGCATTTTCCTCAATGCAAGCATGGATAGTCATTGGGAAGGAGGAAACACAACTTAAAAGGCGGAGGAGGATGAGGTGGAGAAGAAGGAAGCTGGGTTGAGATATATGCCAATCACGCCAAGTGTCTAAACAATCCGTGAAATCTTGGAATTATTGGTTCTGGGAAGTAATCACCCTATGATGCTCGTCATGTCATTCCTGAGTAAAGTCATGAAGGGTTGCATGCTTAAATTAGACATAAACCATTAAGGAGACTTGTTCCACTTGGATAGATCGAAGGGTGGCGTGGATATCAAGATAGTCCCTGGAAGAGGAAGGCTGATACGAACTGGAGTTACCTCAATATGGTTATGGAGGAGGAGGTACTGCTGGGTGAACTAACTCCTCATCACCTAGCATATATATGAAAGATTATCTGGGCTCAAAAGGGTAGTACGGTCAACATTGGGACGAGGCATAAGCCTGTTTCCAGGATAAATCCAACAAATCCTACTGCCATCCATTATATAAAATTTCATTTGTTCAAAGGCATCCAAGGCTATCTCTCTGAACTTAACACTCAATCATCAGGGTTAGGCTCAATACGAATCGACCTAGCGATAGGGGTGATAAGGTCTCCAATTACTATCCCCTTAGTAGAACCAGTAGCTGCACAAAATAATTGCTTGGCAAAAAACAAACCACAGTAAATTCGTATCTCTTCTAACATGCTATACAAGAAATATAACTCGGACAGATGAGGTACATTCAAACTATCCTCCCGAGCAAACAAACCGCAAGAAAGGACATGTTAGGCTACTCTAATACAGGGGTTTTGAATAATAGCATCCTTGGAGTGACTAGCATCATATTGGTAACTACCGATTAGGGTGTACCAAAAGGCATTAGGGTTAAACTCTCTAAGCACACGTCATCGGTCTAAATCCAACTACCTGGAAAACCGAATATGCTATTAAAATCACTCAAATATAGCTCATAAAACTCTCTGTTCGAATGAAATGAGATATAACCCTCTTGACATCGAGGACAAATCATGACTTCAACATGTAATATACTCAAGAATTCCAAAGTAAGCTCACGATGTGTGGTCCCAAATCTCAACAAATTGACCCATACCCCCACCAGCAAATAACTAATGAATATCATCTGCCAAACCCCATCTAGTTAACAAATCCTCATCAAAATATTGAGTAGTTACAACAAATTCAGTACTCAAAGCATTATATGTAATAGCATGCTCAGGATTAATTAAACCAAATGGGTTAGGCCGATTAGCTTAGTTTCACATATTAGTTGAGGTTCATGAAACTCCTTAGGGAGCTTAACTTGATGCCCCTAATCCTGGAGTAGTCCTCGCTCTCTCCTTAGGTGCCGTGGTTGGAATATAGATGGGTTTGGGTGCTTGAAAATCCTAACTATGAAGAAAATGGATGAGAAGGTTACTAAAATGAAAATTTTGTGCAAATAAGAGATGTTAGGGAAGAAAATGGAAGAAAAGATGAACATTTAGAAGATTAGAAGTGCAATGGAAGTGTTTAAAGAATGTGGGACAAAATGGTTACGGCTACAGATGAATGAGAGAAAAAGAAGAGTAAAAAATAGAAATTTGAAGGGGATTTAGAAGGTGGGTGGATAAATAAGGGGAAAATGGAAGAAATTTGATTAAAAAAACGGGTAAAACTTGAAGGTGGGAAGGTGGGTCTTAATGAGGTTTGTAGAGAGAGAAGGAGAGAGTTTAGAGTGAGAAAGAGGCGAGGTTGAAGACGAATGAATGAAGTGTCAGGTCAAAGGGTGTGAAAAACCCTTGACCAAGGACGAACAGGCTCGCCACGGACCGCGGTGAGCACCACGGACGGTCTCTGTTCGGCTCTATTCCAAAAATTATTTCATTTCTTGGTAGCGGCTCCACAGACCGAGTCAAACTCCACCAGCAGTCTATGGGAGCTTCTGTCTGGAGCCTCCAAAACTCTCTTATTACTTTTTCCAATGTTTCTTCATTTTTTCTTATTTTTCCTCTCTTTTTTTGCTCTTTGTATTGTTTTTTGTTTTTTTTCTGTTGTCTTTTTTATCCCTTTTTCTCTAAATAAGAAATACATTATATACAATCAAAAGAAGAAAAACTAGTAAAGGGAAAACTTTGGTTGCCTCCCAAGAAGCACTCTTTTAAGGTCGAGAGCTCGACCTTCACTTTTATGCTAGCTCGGAGTCAAAAAGGGTGTAGGTAAAGGGCTTCTCAATTGGCTCCCCCACAAAATAAGGCTTAAGTCGTTGTCCATTTACTGTGAATGAACTGATTAACTCACTCCATACTTCAACCGCATCATAGGGATGAACTGTAATGACTTGAAACGGTCTCGACCACCGTAACCTGAGTTTGCCCAAAAATAACCTCAACTTTCAATTGAGCAAAAGAATCCTATCACCTTCATCAAAGCGCTTCTTTAAAATATGCTTGTCATGTCATTTCTTAGTTCTCTCCTTGTAGGTATGGGAACTCTCATATGCTTCCAACCTTAATTCATCAAGTTTATTTAATTACAATAGTCTCTTCTCACCAGCTGCCTTGACGTTGAAATTGAGCGTTCATATCACCCAGTATGCTTTGGTGCTCTACCTTTACCAGCAAGTGACAAGACTTTCCAAACACTAACCATATGGATTACTGCTTAGGAGAGTCTTGGAAGTCGTTTAGTAAGCCCAAAGAGCATCACCTAACTTCAAAGACCAATCCTTTCAGGACCGATCGACCATCTTTTCCAAAATTCTCTTCAACTCCCAGTTAGATAGTTTGACTTGACCACTTGTTTGGGGATGATAAGTTGTAGCTAGTTTATGAAAAACCCCATACTTCTTCAAGAGGGACTCAAGTGGCTTATTACAAAAATGAGTTCCATTGTCGCTTAATAACACTATCAGTGTGCCAAATCTTGTAAATATGTTCTTATTAAGGAACTTGATGACAACCTTGGAATCATTGGAAGGGCTAGCAATGACTTCCACCTATTTAGGCACATAATCCACCAGAACAAGCTAAGGATGTATAGATTGTTATGGGAAGGAGGGAAGGGATCCATGAAGTCTATCCCCTATACATTGAAAAGCTCTACCTCAAGTATCCCACTCTGAGGCATCTCATGCCTCTTGGAAATCTTTCCCATTCGCTAACAGCGTTCACATGACATAACAAACTTTCTTGCATCTTTAAAGAGCATCGGCCAATAAAACCCCAATTGGAGCACCTTTACAATGGTCTTGTCCAGTCTGAAGCATGACAATGTTGAAGGACACCTCGAACCTTATCTTCTAGTAAACACCTCCGACAAACACCATCTCCATACAGTTTGTAAAGAAAAGGTTCCTCCCATACGTAGTATCTGAAAGGAATTTCTTCCTTAGTTGATAAGACAACGTAGGTGGCACTACTCCACACACCTTGAAATTCACCACATCAGCAAACGAGGGAGTAACTTGGTGAGAGATAGCAAGGAGCTGGTCATCTAAAAATGAGTCATCGGTAGGAAGTTCCTCATTAGGGGTGGCCTTGAGACCCAATGAGAAAAATGATCAGCAACAACATTCTCATGACAGGCTTTGTCTCGAACCTCCAAGTGAAATTCTTAGGAAGGAGCACCCACCAAATGAGATAGGGTTTAGAGTCAAACTTCTTTAATAGATGCTTCAAAGTGACATGATCGATGAAGATGATCACCTTAGAATTCATCAAGTACAGTCTAAATTTTTCCAAAGCGGACATGACCACTAGGAACTCTTTCTCTGTGGTAGCATAGTTCACTTGAGCTTCATCTAAGGCCCGGCTTACATAGTAAATAGCATAAGGATTGTTATCCTTTCGTTCTCCCAAAACAACCCCTACTACATAGTCACTATCATCGCAAATAATCTCAAAAGGTAATCCTTAATCCGGGGCTTGCATAACGGGGGCAGCAATCAAAGTTTCCTTTAACATGTAAAAAGCACTTAAAAGTTCCTCATTAAAATCAAAAGGAACATCTTTGATAACCAAATTGGTGAGAGGCTTTGTAATTTTCGAAAAATCTTTTATGAACCGTCAGCAGAGACCAACGTGTCTAAGAAAACTCCTCATGCCCTTTACATAAGTGGGTGGTGGCAATTTTTCAATCACCTCTACCTTTGTTTTGTTAACTTCAATGGCCTTATTAGAAACAAGCAACTGCCTCTTGTATCATAAAAAGGCACTTCTCCTAATTCAAAACCAAATACATATCTTCACATCGTTACAAAACTTTAAACAAATTATTCAAGCAATGATTAAAACTGGTACCATACAAAGAAAAATCATCCATAAAGACTTCTATAATATCCTCAATAAAATCAGAGAAAATAGCTATCATGCAATGTTAAAAAGTAGCATGTGCATTGCATAGCCCAGATGGCATTCTCTCACAAGCCAATGTACCATATAGATAAGTGAATGTTGATTTGTCTTGGTCACTAGGATGGATAGGGATTTGAAAGAACCTGAATATCCATCTAAGTAACAAAAATAGGAATTCTTAGCCAACCTTTCAAGCATCTAGTCAATAAAGGGAAGGGAAAATGGTCCTTACGAGTGGGCTTATTCAACTTCTTATAGTCAATGCACATATGCCAACCCATGCCAGTTCTAGTATGAGTTAACTTATTGTTCTCATTCTTAAGAACATCATTCCTCCTTTCTTAGGCACAACATGGACCGAGCTTACACATTTACTATCCGAGATAGGGTAGATAATACCAGCCTTTAGCAATTTTAATATTTCTTTCTTGACCACATCTTTCATATTGGGGGTTAAACGTCATTGGTGTTCAATTGAGGGTTTATGGTCATCTTCCATCAAAATACAATGCATACACATAGAAGGATAAATTCCCTTAAGGCCGTCAAAAGTATACCGTATGGCCTTACAATACGCTCTAAGTACGCTTAGCAAAGAACTAACTTGGGATGCACTTAGACTCGTATTTACAATCACAGGATATATAGCATTCGGGCCAAGAAACTCATACCTCAAAGAAGAGGAAAGAGGCCTTAATTCTACCTCGGGGGCATGGGACTTATCGAATGAAGACATATCATTGGGTATGAGTGCTTCTACCTTGGTAAGCATAGGTGGTACTTCTGGAAAGGCTTTGAAAAACTGAGCACACATTGCCACGTTAGGATTCTCATCCGAAGCAGTACTATCATTCAACATCAAATACTCAAAAGGGTCATTAGAAACATTAGTAGTAATGGTTTCCCATACTAAACTATCAACCGCAACAATTCTATGACACTCATCAGAAATAGATGGAAATTTAAAAGCTTTAATCAGGTTAAATTCCACATGTTCATCCTTCACATCAAAAGATAATCCACCATTTTTAATATCAATACGACACCCTTTAGGGTCCAAGGATGGCGTCCCAAGAATAACAGGTGTAACACCCCGAATTTCTAACTCCTTTTCTTTATTCCTATTACTGATCTATGTGGCAGCGAAAGCCTATGCAGGGTGTTATCGCCATATTTCCTTCTTGGAAATACCAGGCTGAGTATCAAGGACCAACCAAGAATAAAGATAAATTATGCATAATTAATAAGTCCACTTCAAATCATTACAAATAAGTCTTCAGGTGTTCAAATAATTTCAACTAATAATTAACTAACAGCATCGGCCTAATGTTTCCTGGCAACAACCTCGCTCTACCGCGTCTCCCCGTTACCATGCATGTCCACTTCATTTGAAAACAAAACATTTGGGAAAAGTGAGAGGCACTCAGTAATAATCACCCCTAACAGTCAAAACACTCACACAAATTCATTTCAAAACGTTTTCAGGGTGGGGGAAATCAAGACACCTTTTCGAAGCATTTTCAATCTAACTCTCATGGGAAAACCTCGGAATAAGTTTCCTCTTGGTTTAATCCTATTGAATAATGGCGAGCGACCCTAGTGGGTCTCATGGCCTGTAATACTTTTGTTGCAGCCGCTAAACTGAATCCTGGCCTATCGTCCATAGGACGGTTACCGATAAATCTGGCCCACGCCCACCCTAAGGTGACTCGTAGCTGCTCACATGGATGCACTTATGCCCGGGGAAGACTCTTGGCCTTCAATCAATAGGAGCCCAGCTCCCAACCTGCCCTTTTTATTCAGTTACTCACAAATTAGTTTCCATTATCATTTTTCCAAAACCCGACCCAACTCAGACATCTCAAATTCCTTGTTTTTTTAACAACGTTTTTTTTAAAAAAAAGAAATCATTCCCTCAATAGTTATATATTTCCAGTTCAGATCAATACAGACTCCTTCAACAGTCCTTTAAAACATTATAAATCATGTTCTCATTCAAACCACTATAAATCATTCAGGCAACTATAAACCATGTTTACCACACTGAAACACAAGTCAGGAAATCACAACACACACTTCATTATGAAAACAAATCGCTGAACCTCAAACAAATACATTCAACCACGCTAAGCAAAATTCATCACTTTCCAACTATTCGAGGGGGGTTAGGGCATAACTATTACCTGATTTCCGTTCAACTAACGGACTCGGTTCTCTTACAATAGCCTACTGAGCTTTGCCTGAGCAACTAAAAATTTGTTCTTAGCTTCTCCTCAATATAGGTCAGATTCTAGCCTAATTCTAGACCCGAGAAATTTTCCCATTATTTTTAGACCAATTTAGGACACTAAACCGTACTATCCCTTGCTACCAGACCTAGATAGATTCGGTACCCTAACTTCCAGTGATCATATCTAGACTTTCCAATGTCAAAATCATGTGTTCTATCCTATTCTGGAAGGGTAATTTTGTGCTCTACAACTTTTATGTTCACCAAATCTCCATAACTAGCCTGTAAGGCCCTCGAAAATCTTAATTTTTACAATCTGTCCCCAAACCATCGCCTCCCGGACAGCCTCTAGTAAATCGACCATACCTTGGTCTACACTGATCCAAATCACACAATTCAAAAACCCTAGTACTTAATACACTAGACCTACCTACTGTGAAAGTTTCATGATTTTTGGACTACTGTACAAATTGGGACGAATTTTTAAAGTCGGGTCAGATTTGGGGGCCTGACAGTAATACCTAGGGTGTTCTCTTTAAGCCTCCCTAAATTTAAATTTGAAAACAAACATACCAAATCAATAATTTGAAACCATAAAATCAATCCAAGTCTCTTGCTTGCATGGAGGAATGCATGGAAGTAGAATCTCTATGCATCTACCAAAAGAAAACAAGGAAGAAAAAGTAATTACCTTGAAGAAAGGGGGAGGGCGTATGGTGGCTGAACTGGTGGCCGGTGGCATGGGGGGCGGCGTATGGAGGTGAGAGGGAGGGGGGGAGAGAGAGAGAGAGAGAGAGATGAATGGTAAGGGGGGTTTTAGGGTTTTAGGGGTTTAAAAGAAAAGGAAGGAGTTTTTGGGCTTGCATGAAATCTTGCTTTAAAAAAGAAATATTCTTTTCAAATAATCCATAAAAGAAAATATAATTTTTAAATAAATCCTATTGGACTCACATTTACTGTAAAGAAAAGAATACATAGCAAGTCCTTTTTCTCAAGATCAGTCCGACATAACCATAAAATTAATAAGAGTGGAAATTTTGGGCATTAAATTTTCCAGGGTTTTACATCCTACCTCCCTTAGGACAGTTTCGTCCCCGAAACTGCACACATACCTGGTTAAGGAAACAGGTGTGGGTACTTTTCCTGCATATTCTGTTCTGGTTCCCACGTTGCCTCTGATACCTCATGATTCGCCCATAGTACTTTCATCAAAGGCATGGTTTTTCTGTGGAGCTGCTTTTCCCTTCGATCCAAAATCCTGATGGGGTGCTCCTCGTAGAATAGGTCCTCCTGTAATAATGCAGGGTCTGGCTCGATCACATGGGAAGGGTCCGGAAGATATTTGCGGGACACAAAACATGTTGTGTACCCTGGGTAGTTCTGGTGGCATTTTCAATCGATATGCTACCTCTCCCACCCGTTGAATAATAGAGTAAGGACCAATATACCTGGGGCTCAGCTTCCCTGTCATACCAAACCTTAATATGCCCTTGGTTGGAGACACTTTGAGAAACACGCAATCTTCTACCTCAAATTCTAAGGGTCTACGCCTCTAGTCCGCATAACTCTTCTGGCGGCTTTGGGCGGTTCTCATTCGTTCTTGGATCACTCTGATTTTCTGGGTAGTGGCTTGAATAAGATCCGGCCCAATCATAAGTACTTCATCGATTTCCTGCTAGCACAGTGGGGTTCTACATCGCCTACTATACAGCACTTCGTATGGAGCCATTTCGATATTGGAGTGGTAGCTATTATTATATGAGAACTCTATCAAGGCCAACTGCTCATTCCAAGCCTTCTTAAAGTCTAAAGCACACGCCCGTAACATGTCTTCCAAGGTCTGAATTATACGCTATGTCTGTCCATCTGTGGCTGGGTAGAATGCTGTACTAAAGCGTAGTAGAGTTCCAAACGTCTCTTGTAACTTCTGCCAGAACCCCGACTGAAACCTCGTATCCCGGCCAAACACTATTGAGTTAGGCACACCATGCAGTCGAATTGTCTCTTCCAAATAGGCTCGGGCCATCTGGTCCAGTGTCCATGTATTCCTCATGGCTATGAAATGAGTCGTTTTCATGAGTCTATCCACAATCACCCAGACTGCATTATTTTTCTTCTGTGTAGGTGGCAGTCCTACCACAAAGTCCATAGACATGGAGTCCCACTTTCACTCCAGGACTTCCAACGATTGTAAAATCCCTGCAGGCCTTTGGTGTTCCATCTTTACTCGCTAGCATGTTAAACATCTGGCTACGTACTCAGCTACTTCCTGCTTCATATTACTCCACCAGAATGTCTACTTCAAATCCTCATATAATTTGTTTCCGCCAGGGTGTACAGAATAGGGAGTATTGTGTCCTTCATCTAGGATCCTTCTCTTAAGATCTTCCACAGCTGGTACACACACCCGATTGTGAAACCTCAAGGTGCCATCCTCATAGATCACAAACCCTGGGGCCTTTCTCGTCAGTACTTTCTTCCTAATCCTCTCTAGTTGGGGGTCTATGGCCTATGCTGCCCTAATCTCTTCTACAAGGGTCGGTTGTACTTTCAAGGCGCATAACACCGATTTATTCCCTCGTGTCACGACATTAATCTCCATCTTGTAGAAAGCCTTGCACAGATCCTTAGGTAGTGCCATTATGCAGTTTAGTGCAAGGTAGGGCCTACGACTCAATGCGTCAGCTACCACATTAGCTTTCCCCGGATGGAATTGGAAGTCAACATCGTAGTCCTTAAGAAACTCCAACCACCTAGTTTGTCTTAGGTTCAGGTCTTTCTGCGAGAACAGATACTTTAAACTCTGGTGGTCGGTGAAGATCTTGCAATGTACTCCATATAAATAGTGCCTCCAAATCTTAGGGGCAAACACTACGGCTGCTAATTCCAGATCGTGAGTTAGGTAGTTCCGCTCATATGTTTTTAGCTGTCGAGAGGCATAGGCCATGACACGCTCCTCTTGCATCAACACACATCCCAGCCCATTCTTAGATGCATCACTATATACCATAAAATCTTTGCCACTGGTGGGTAATGCCAATATGGGTGCACTCGTCAATCTCTTCTTAAGCTCCTAGAAGGCTTCTTCACAACGGTCTGTCCATTCATACTTGGTGACTTTCTCAGTCAAATTGGTTAGTGGCATGGTGATTTTTGAGAAGTCCCAATCAAATCTACGATAGTATCCCGCCAGACCCAAAAAGCTTCTTACTTTGGTCGGGTTCTTAGGTCTTGGCTAATTCGTGACAGCTTCTATTTTCTGTGGGTTCACTAATACTCCCTCGTGAGACACCATGTGCCCTAGAAACGCTACTTTACTCAACCAAAACTCACACTTCTTTAGCTTAGCATATAGTTCGTTCTCCCTCACTATCTCTAGAACAATCCTCAAATGGCAGTTGTGCTCTTATGGGGTCCTTGAATAAATCAAAATGTCGTCTACGAACACCACAACGAACTGATCCAAATATGGATTAAATACCCTATTCATAAGGTCCATGAATGCCGCCGGGGCGTTCGTGAGTCTGAAAGGTATTACTACGAACTCATAGTGTCCATACCTGGTGCGAAATGCAGTCTTAGGTATATCCTCCTCCTTAATCTGGAGTTGGTGATACCCCGAACAGAGATCTATCTTAGAGAACGTTCCCGAACCTCTCAGTTGATCAAAGAGGTCATCTATCTGGGCAGAGGGTAGCGGTTCTTCACTGTAATCTTGTTCAAGTCTCTATAGTCGACACACAACCTCAAGGTTCTATCTTTCTTCTTCACAAATAACATTGGGGCTCCCCACGGGGATGTACTAGGACGGATATACACTTTCTCTAAGAGTTCCTCAAGCTGTGTCTTCAGTTCCTAAGCTCAGCTGGTTGCCATCCGGTAAGGTGGTTTAGAGACAGGAGTGGCGCCTATCACTAGGTCAATGCAGAATTCAACCTCCCTAATGGGTGGCATGCCTGGAATCTCCTCTGGGAAGACATCCGGAAACTCTCGGACTACTGGAATGTCCTGGAGAGACGGTTCCCTAGCCGCAATTTCCACTGCATTACACAGGAACCCCTCGGACCCTCGTCCCAATAATTTACTAGCCTTTAGTGTAGTGATAAGTCTCACCCCACTCCTAGGCGCCTTCCCCTTATGGACTATCCTCTCCCCATTGGGTCCTTTTAGAGTAATCCTCTATTTTGGGCAGTTAATTTAGGCTTGGTACCTTGCTAGCCAATCCATTCCCAGTATAACCCCAAAGTCAGTTAACGTAAATTTGTATAGGTCTACTAGGAATAACTGCTCATGCATCCTAATTGGACAGTTCTCATAAAGTTCCTCGCACCTTATCACCTTTCCATCTGGGAGAGTCACAGAGAATGAAAGGGGTCCACTAATTGGAGTTAACCCTAGGGCCTCAACTAACATTACAGATATAAAAGAGTGCATCGCACCCGAATTAAGTAAAATATCTTCTGGTCTATCATGGATAGAGAAAGTACCAGTCACCACATTCGGAGCTCCCTCAGCTTCTTCCTGACGTATCACATATACTCTGCCCCCGGTGTTCCGTGGCTGTTAGTTGGCAGGCCTAGTCTGATGCTGCTGCGGTGGTCGATTCTGATAATACGGGTTGGCTGCCAGGCCACCTCTACTATGGTAGTTCTGCTGTCTCTGTTGTCCCCCGTTTCCCTAGTTAGGAAGAGATGGGGGAAGGGGACAATCCCGCACCTGATGTTATGGACTTCCGCAACGAAAACACCATTTCACAGAACGGCATTCCCGAGCAAAGCACCCTGGTTTCCCGCAAGCGCTGCAAGTCACTTTAGGCCGAGCCCCAGGCTGTTGTCCTCCACAATTATTGTGACTGCTGTTGTAGAAGTTCCCCGAGGGTCTCTTGTATGGGACCTGCCGGTCCCCCCATTAATCTCCCTTCCTCTTATTTCCCCACTGCTCATTATAATAGTCATTCTTTTCCTTCATTGCCCGCTCCACATTTACCGCGGTGTCGTATAGGTCCTCATAAGAGGCATACTGACATACGAACATCCTCTCCTTGATGTTTGGGTGTAGTCCCACTTCGAAGCAGTTCATCTTCAGCTTCCCGTTCGCGACGAAGGCAGGGGCGTATCGGGAGAGTTCCATGAACTTGGAGGCATACTCCAGCACACTCATCCTCCCCTGGTGCAACTGCATGAACTCATTCTCCTTCATCTTCTGGAGTGATACAGGGTAGAATTGGTTCTTGATCTGTTCTTTGAAAGTACTCTAATTGGACCCAGGTTCATACTGCCTCTCCCTCACGGTCATCCACCAGCGATCTGCTCCGTCCCTGAGATAGAACACAGCTAATCTGACCCTCCCTTCTTTAGGGCAGTGAAGAGCATCGAACAGTCTCTCTATGCCTCGAATCCAATCCTCGAAGGCCTTAGGATCAGCAGCACTATTGTAGACCGGTGGGTTGAGACTGGCAAGCCTCTTAAACTTGAGGGAGTTGTCGTCCTCATGCCTCTTCTCCTTAGCCCCTAACATCCTTTGTAGGTTCTCGTTCTGTAGCCGTAGCTGTTCCCCCTGTTGCTGTAGTAGCTCTACCAGTAAGCAGTTAGTGAAGTCCGTCCTGGTCAGCGGTTCGGTCTCCCCCACCTGACTATGGTTCCCGTTTCCACCTCACGAGCAGAGGCCTTCTACCCTCTCCCGGAAGGCAGCCATAGTGATTTCCGAGTCCACCGGATTTCTTAAAGGGAGGTGGGTCTCGGTACGTGACTCGCCGCTGTTCCGCGACATCCTGATTGAAACGTTGGTTAAGTTTAGTTTCCTTCCTAATAGTTCACAGCCTATACACTACAGGAGTCCACACTATAGCCCACTAGGGCACACTATGCAACTTCTCAGGTTTCGGTGAAAATAGTACATCCGCACGACCCACTCTAGGCATCAAGCAATATTCGCAGGTTTTGAAATACATCTCAACATCAAGTTCACATCTTTCCATTATATCGCACGTGCCCATGCACTATTCACAATAGGTATTATACTGGTAGCTTACACATAGCTCAAGGAAAATACTAAATATTACAGAATTTTAGATGATCAAAAACTCATATCTTTATTGCATAGATTGGAATCAATAATATTTCCTACGATATCCTTTAGTACATCACTTCTAATGCTAACTTTATTAGCCCACAGGGGCTTACATCAAAACAAAACTTTAGAAAACAACTACAATCTTAACCTAGGGAAAGAAAAGAAACTGAACTCTTCAACAGTACCCAACTCTACCAACTAGGGGCATCCAGCGAACATGTACCCCTACACATACGTCCATAGCGACCTCGACTCCAGTAAACTCCAGCAGCCTCAGACCCACTCTTCTTTTAAGCAGGCTCAATCGCCTCATCTTCTGAATCTTTAGCTTTTCCCCTCTGGCCATCCTTTAGAATAGTCCTCATCCTCTCCTTCTCCTGATCCTCCTCAGAACTCATCCTCCCAGACTTCTCCACTTCAGTCTCGCTCCAGTCTCTCCCACAATCCTCACAGCCCATCAACTGCCCCTCGCTAACCTCAGAGTCATCATCACGGTCTTCCTCTCCCACTTGGCTTCCCTCACTGGGGTCTTCCTCGGGGTCTCCTTCAGGGTCTTCCTTAGGGTCTCCCTCTTCCCTAGTCTCTTCTCCTCCAGTACTCCCTCCATAGTCTCCTCCCTTCTCAGAACCCACCTTTATAGGAGCACTTTTCACATCCCTATAATCTCCCTCATCATCTATTGACTCCCCTACTGGGGGTGGTGCACCCTCTTCACTAGCTGTTGGTAGATAATCTAAGTCATGGGGTCCCTTCATCCTTAAGTAGTCTAGTAGATCCCTCATATCCATCCTTACTAGTTCCCAATCGCACCAACAATAGCTTCCCCATGGGCAGGGATCACGAGCCCGGGGAAGCAACTCATCCACTCGATAACGCCACTTCGGGTTTCCCATCAAGGTCAGCAACACAAACACTATTTGGTTATACTCAATCTTCAGACAGCTATTGAGCCTGTCCCCTATGTATCGGGCTAACACCCACCTCACATGACGTATATGGTCCCATACCACCTGACCAAGCCTCTTGGCTAACTGCTCGTGCAAACATTGCCCTCTTACACACCCACAGTGTTGGATACCCTCCATTCCTATACAAGGTAATGTATCAATGAGACACGCATTCAAGTAACATTACATATTCAAACAATAATGGATGCATGCAGCCCTTGCCCCGATGCTACACTCACGCTCCGTGAAATCCTTAAGTCTACAACTTTTTTATTGCTTTACTTCCTTAAAATCTTTTAGAGGAGCCTTCAGGTTAGTAAACCTGGGCTCTGGTGCCATCCAGTAAGGCGCTTTAGAGACAGGAGTGGCATCTATCACTAGGTCAATGCAGAATTCAACCTCCCTAATGGGTGGCATGCCTGGAATCTCCTTCGGGAAGACATCCGGAAACTTTCGGACTACTGGAATGTCCTGGAGAGACGGTTACCTAGCCGCAGTTTCCACTACATTACACAGGAACCCCTCGTACCCTCGTCCCAATAATTTACTAGCCTTCAGTGTAGTGATAAGTCTCACCCCAGTCCTAGGCGCCTTCCCCTTATGGACTATCCTCTCCCCATTGGGTCCTTTTAGAGTAATCCTCTGGCAGTTAATTTGGGCTTGGTACCTTGCTAGCCAATCTATTCCCAGTATAACCCCAAAGTCAGTTAACGCAAATTTGTATAAGTTTACTAGGAATAACTGCTCATGCATCCTAATTGGACAGCTCTCATAAAGTTCCTCGCACCCTACCACTTTTCTATCTCGATCGCAGGTCTTATCAATAACGGCTTCAAGGATCGACGACTGGCCCCACAAATCATCACAAATCTTTCCGACATACTTCGTCCTCGCACACACGCTGCCTGAAAAACTTCCCAGGAGGTCACCTA
Source organism: Carnegiea gigantea (assembly GCA_029747015.1). NCBI lineage: Eukaryota > Viridiplantae > Streptophyta > Magnoliopsida > Caryophyllales > Cactaceae > Carnegiea > Carnegiea gigantea. The sequence goes on along the minus strand of JAKOGI010000586.1, from coordinate 265,573 downwards.
TCCTAAGATTGCTCCCCAATAAGCACGCTTAACTGTAGAGTTCTTAAGAGTGGGCTTCCCGAAAAGAAAGGAGCACCTTTGGTGATATAAGTAGTCACTTCGATCATTTTAAGCCACACATGGGGTATTACAATAATCCCCACTTGTAGTGCACAACGTCCTCGCTGTGCCTCACAAACCGATTAACTTACGAGTCCTCTTAACCGGCGGTCCACGCCCAGTATCTTTACCTCGCTAGGTGACTGTCCATAGGCTCTCCATCCACTGGCGCAGCTCACGATTGCGAGTCGGCTCTGATACCATCTGTGATGCCCCAACCCCTCTCGGTCGCGGGTCTTACCAATAACGGCTTCAAGGATCGACGACTGGCCTCACAAATCATCACAAGTCTTTTCGACGTGCTTCGTCCTCGCTCACACGCTACCTGGGAAACTTCTCAAGAAGTCACCCATCCCAAGATTGCTCCCCAGTAAGCACGCTTAACTGCGGAGTTCTTAAGAGTGGGCTTCCCAAAAAGAAAGGAGCACATTTGGTGATATAAGTAGTCACTTCTATCATTTTAAGCCATACGTGGGTATTACAATAAGAGTGCACGTATCCTCCTCTATTTCAAGGATCACAAAGGCTACTCGCATATATAAATCTCCTCTCTTAATGGGGACATCCTCTAAAACACCCACGGGATACTTTATAGAATAGCTCACCAATTGTGAGAAGATAGTAGTGGGTCTCATCTCTCCTAGGTCCAGCTTTTTATAAAGGGAAAAGGGCATTAAACTTATCTGGGCCCCACATATCACAAAGCACAATCTATGGACAAATTCCTTATCAGATAACGAATTAAAAAACTACCAGGATCCTTAAACTTAGTGGGAAGCTTATTTTGTATCACGGTACTACACTCTTCAGTTAAGGCCACAATTTCATAATCTTCAAGCTTTCTTTTATTAGACAAAGTTTCTTTCAAAAACTTAGCATAAGAAGGCATTTGAGACAAGGCATCAGTGAATGAAATGTTAATGTATAGCTTCTTAAGGACCTCTAAAAACTTTCCAAATTGTTGGTCAAGCTTAGCCTTAGCCATCCTTTGAGGGAATGGCAAAGGTATAGTAAAGGGTTTAGGGAACTTTGCTTAGGCTCTTTAGGAACCTCAATAGAATTATGTATATCATTTTTAATCACACCATTAGAAGGAATAAACTCCTCCTTTTCAAAAACCACATCATTCCCATCATGCAAATGCTCATCATAGCTAACCCTCTTAGGTCCCTCAAGTTGTTTGCGCCCTCTCAAGATCATGGCATTACATTGCTCCCTAGGGTTAGGTTCATGCTTACTAGAAAGTCTACCTAAGGGGGTAAATGAAGAGGTAGCTTGTTGGGAAATTTGAGTTCCAAACATGTTGTTATGAGTACTAACCACATCAACCTTGGAGGCTAATTGCTTAATATATTCATCCTGCTTTTGTTACGCTAAAAGCATATTCTCCACTATGGTATCTAAATTAGACTTTTGGGGTGCCTGCTGGGAATAGGGCAGCCTTGGAAACCTGGGGGTTGCCTAGCATTCGATTGAGGCATCAAAGGGGCGTTAGACCTACAGGAGAAATTGGGGTGATTCCTCCAACCCGGATTGTATATACTTGCAAATTGGCCATTGGTCGGTCTAGGATTGAAATTATTAACATAGTTGACATGGTCACTAGTATCTTGGGCAAATGGACTCCCAATTTGGCGATTCATAGTCAAATGGTTAACAGAACCAAGTATTTCACATGATGGGAAAGGGACATTTGAACTAACAGCATTAACTTTCAATCGTTCTAACCTTTAAGACATAGCATCTACTTTAGCATTTAACAAAGTAATAGCATCAAGCTCTGACTTACCTCCAACCCTCTTAGGTTGGCCTCTCTTGTTGGACCATTGGTAGTTATTGAGCGTCATCTCCTCAATTAGGTTATAGGCCTCATCCTCTATCTTGTTCATCAACGTGCCACTCGTTGCCTCATCTATATTAGACCTCGTGGATTAAGTAACCCCATTGTAGAAGGTTTGTATAATCATCCATTGTTGGAGTCTATGATGTGGGCATAGTCATAGCAAGTCTTTAAACCACTCACAAGATTCATAGAGCGGCTTATCTTCCCTTTGAGCAAACGTGGTGATTTGATTTCTTACACTCGCCATGTTGCTAGGTGGAAAGAACTTTGCAAGGAAAGCCTTGGTGAGCTCGTCCCATGTATTGATCGAGCCCTGAGGCAATGAGTGAAGCCACGCCCGCATCTTGTACCTTAATGAGAAGAGAAATAATAGAAGTCGAATGGCGTTGCTTGAAACTCCATTCAGCTTCAAAGTATGGCACACCTATAAAAAGGATGAGAGGTGTAGATTCGGATCCTCCATCGGGGTGCCTTCAAACTGAGATTGCTGCACCATAGATATAATAGCCGATTTCAGCTCAAAATTTTTAGCTTCTACCGTTGGCATAGCAACACTGGATGTGATGCCATGGACACTTAGGGTAACGAAGTCCCAGACCGTCCTTCGTTGCTTCACCTCCTATCATACATGGACATGTTTGTTAGGCTTTGAGTCTTTGTTCCTCTAATTGAAGCTTTTTCTACCTAGAATGAAAGGTCCTTTCTATGTCGGGATTAAATTAGAAGTGGAAGGAACTTCACATAAAAAGGTGAAACTCCTTCAAAAACACCACAAACACTACGAATGCGAATCAAATAAGAAAAGAAAGAAAAGAAATACTTAGTCAATTTTTGAAGAACTAAATCAATACTTGACGAATTTGGTCCCCGGTAACGATGCCAAAAACTTGACAGGCCCCCAAGCACACGGGTGCTGTAGTTTAGATAAAATATCGTTCCCACAAGGACCAATGCAACCTATTAAGTCTATCCTTTATAAAAATGCTAAGCAAGTATAAATTGATTTGGGGTAATTTTCTAAATAAATAAATCTACAGCTGACTTTAGAATTCTATCAATTAAAAACCCCTTGGGATTTGCTTCATTAATTATGAACCAAATCTGATAAATAATGTCTATGATTACTTCTAATTTGCATGAAGCAAAAGATGACAAACATATAATATCCAATCCTTTCTTTTTAGATGAATTGAATTATTTAGACTAAGCATACTACCATTCTTTCAAAGGGGTTCTTAATTTAGTCTAATACTTAGAATCTACGTTGTCAAATTTCCTCTCAATAAGCGACTTTCTCTAAAAAGCAACTATGTTAAGTTAATACTTGTCAATCCAATGGCAGATTTCTCCTTTCAGGATTTCATCCAAGTATTTGATATTTGCAAGTTAATTTGGTGAAAACTACTCACAACATTCATACACAAGATAGATTGAAACATTCCAAAGAAGAATAAACATGTTATTAATGAAGATTAAGGATCTATGCTCATAACTTAGCCATCAAATCCCAAGATTAGAGAAACTACTCACTCTTGATGATTAAAAACAAACATAATTGTTCTATAAAGAAAAGCAACTGAACAAAACTACTCCATTGAGTTTAAGAACAAGGGAAGAGAAAACTTAGCAACAATGGAGTTTCATGGCAATTTCTTCAATCTTCAAGGCTCCAAATGCAATAAATCCTTCTTTTAATCTTCTTTTTGCTCCAAAAAGTGATAAAAATTACAAAACTATCAAGAGATTTCTAAACAGATAGGTTGGGTTTTTTCCTTTAAGCAGCTGAGCATCTCTTCAAATAGCAAACACCATTGATTCTCAGCCGCAAAAGCCAAGGAAAATGAAGAGTTATTGTAGTTTCAAGCTTGCCACATACTATAGCTACCACCATAAACGGTCCGCGGAGGCCTCTGACTCGGAGCTCTCTTGTTCTTCTCTTTCTTCCATGGGCATGGTGGCTGGGGGCGTCTATGGTGAGTCCTGTACTTGCTTTTAAGGGTCAACACTTGATCATAAAGGTCTCAAAACCTGCATATGTCATCAAAGTACTATACCCAAGTGTAAAATGGAACTTTTAGGGTATAAACTAAGCATAAAACTCATGAATCTCCTAAAAATGCAAAAAAATGACCCTAAAATGATATGCTCTATGGGTACTTATCAGTAAGACTCTAATATTTAGGTTTTAAGAATAGGGTTTAGCCTATGGTCTAGGAGAGATTAGTGTAGATTTAGTTTCATTTTGTAGCCTCATTTCAAGAGCAATGAAGTTTGATTCAATTAGCTTTCTTTCTCTCTATTTAATCTTTGTTGTCATTCAAGTTCTTACTTTGGCAAGTTTTATTTACTAGCTTCATGCCCAAATTTATATGCTTTTGCTTGTTGATGGATTGGAATTAGTGCCTCCCTTTCCAAATCATCTTTCTATTCTCTTATCTACTCTTAATCTCTCATTCTCTTTCTTTGAAAATTCAAATTTCAAGCTCTTTCTCTCTCATCCATCTTAGGGTTTGAAACTCATTTTTACAGGTTTGAGTTTTTGACTCTCAATGGGTTACATTAGGAGTAATACAGTAAGATTAGTGAGAATAAGCATAGAATCCATCCTCAATCATCATCCACTTGCTCCAACAATGAAGGCCAACATCCATTGTTAGATTTTGAAGCTTTTGAGGCACTCCCTTTTCTCTATCTTCTTTTAGTTAGTAAATTTAATTGTTAGTTACTTAGATGCTTGTTTTGTGTTGATTTTGTTAATTATGCTTTATTTTAGTTTAGTGTAATTAATCATGTTTAGATTAGGATTAGTGAGTAATTATTAAATTAATCATGTTTGGGGACATTTATTATTTTCCTTAGGTTAGATTTGGGCAAAAAATAACTAGTGACTTAATTTCAACATCACTCTTTTCACCAAACAACACTTCAACAAATTAGTGCCATTGCCGAGGATGGTGGCACGAAATTAAGTCACTTCTTGTAAATATGTCTCCTTTTCATTTATTTTGAGCTAGTACAACTTCTTTTATTGTTGTATTTTGTCTTTTGAGTTGTAGTGTAGCTACCTATTTTGATGGTATTTAAAAATATAAAGAACTAGAAAATGTGACAAAATCAAAAAGGGGGAAAATTGAAAAATCAAAACGTTGTGACTCATTGGATGTCCATGATGGGCTTGGGAATTTTGAGCAGACCAATGTGGTTAATGTTGAGCCCAAGCCTGCTATTGTTGATGAGTTAAATTATTGGAAGAGTGGAAGCCAACCCACCACGTTCATTAAGGGATCACTCCTTTCCTCTCCAAACTTCCTCACAATCATATTTTAACCTGCCTGCAATCCCTAAGGATGTAACATTTGAGCTTAATCCAGATTATGTTGCCATGTTTCCCAAATTTGTCGACTTTGAAGATCCTTATTTGTCTATTTATGAGTTTAAGGAAGTTTGTGAGCAGATTCATATATCTAGGGTATCAAATGATGTTGTGAGGATGAAATTCGTTCTATTTGCTCTCAAAGATTATACTAATAGGTGGATGTATGGTCTTAAGTTAGTTCTATTAAATTGTGAAAATCTTTTGTTGATATTTTCCTTAAGAGATACTTTCCCACTAGCAAGATCATTAGATTTAGGAATGAAATCCTCTCTTTTGTCTAACTTGAACATAAGCCTTTTTAAAAGTATATGAATAGGTTCAAGGAGTTACTTAACCAATGCCCTCACTATGGTTTAATGAGATGGAACTTGTGTCAAATAGCTTATGAGGGTTTGGATGTGAGTACTATGACAATGGTTGAATCTATGTGTGAAGGAGAGTTTCTTTAAGAAGAATACTAATGAGGGTTAGGACTTTCTTAAGGATTTAAGTGATAAGACATATGGCTGGGAGACAATAAGGGAAACCCCTAGTATTGCATCTAACATTTTTATGGATAATAAGGGAAAGCTACCCGATGACTTTGTTGCTTTAGAAGATACTACGCTTCATTGTGAGCTTCAACTTGAAGTTCCTGTTTTTTTACCACCTCAACCCATGAATACATTCCCCCCTCCCCTTGTTCTTATGATTTTATCCTAGACTATGGTGTTAGCTCATACTCTCACCTTTTAATCAAAAGCCTTTTGAGGATATGAGTGATCCTTCATTGCATCCCCTAATAATCAACCCTTATCTTAAGACCAGGAACGCTCCTGGGGGCAATATGGTTTTTAATAATGCACCTTTTCTTTTAGAACCCCTAAGAGAGAATGAAGAGAGTGAGAAACTAGTGGCTAAGGCTAGTTATGGTCCTAAGCATGACACGATTGTTGTTTTCAAGGATATTTTTATTGAGGAGACTCCTTTGGAGGAGCCTTGTGTTGAGGGGTGTTGAGGTCACACCTTCTTGTATGGAGCTTGTTGATGCAACCCTCATTGATCTCCCTCCTAAGAACACCCCAACTTCTATTGTCTTAAACTTTATTCTCCCTCATCTCACTCTTTCACGTATCCCTCAATGTCTACCTTCCCTAAGTTTGAGACTTGCATGAGTTATGCCCATAATTTAAACCGAACTCATGAGCTTGATGTGGCTATATAGCTTGAGGATTAGGTAGAGGATTTAGGATTCATGCTTAATTTGTGCATTCATACTTCTTGTGAGCCTTCGATGCCCTTATCCTGTACATTGAAAGATGTTGGGCATGCGTATAACTCTTATGATTCGACCTAGAGTTTTGATAAGCTTAATAGAGCTCTCACTTCTATTCTAGTGATATGTCTTCTTTAGAACATCCTCCTTATTACTAATGGTTTTAACTTTTTTTAGTATTATTCAAGTTTATTTGATAGGTTGCTACGAGCTCTTGTAGATATTGATATAAGTGGTGACTTAGTGATTTGATGGAGTGGTTGATGCTCCTTGAGCCTCTTGTAGCACATCTTAGTAAGACATAGTTTAAGTACACTCAGCACCTAACCTGGTATGATCACTCTAACTCTTCTCTCTTCTTCTTTTTCTTTTCTTTATTTGTTTTCATACATAGTTGTGGATATTCAGGATTCAGATTAGTGAGTGAGATTTGAGAGACATTTTGTGAAAGCAATGATGCTAAGCAATTGTATTCAAGTGTATCTTCCAACATGTCAAAAGGGACGGCTTTAAAACAAACAACTCAAGCCTTTTCCCGCCTAAGAGATTTTTCTTCATGCTAAGGAAACCCCTTAATGATTCTTAAGCTAACTGAACGTAAATTAGAAAGTAAACTAGCTTATTATATTACATGAGTCAAGCTAACCTATGTCTAATTTGCCATAAACTTAAGCCTGAACATGATTAGTCACACTAAGAAAGCCACTTGCACATGGGGAAAAGGAAAATGGCTGCTGAGGTGACCTCCTTTTCAGATGGCCAATTCGGATGAAGCTAGAGTTCTTTTTCTTCATTTATTAGCCAAGTTACCTTTAAAAGCTGCTAGCCCTTCATGATGGTGTCCCTGGTTGTCTAAAGTGCCAAGGAAGAAAGGAGGCAGGAGAACAAAACCTCAAGTGAAGCAAAAACAATGCGAAGTTAAAACATTTTAGTTTGACCAAAATAACACGGATAAACACCATACTTGCTCAAGTTGGTATTTGAAGCTAAACTTGATTTAGGCCTGATTTTAAAGCATGGAGGGATACGTTAAGGTGCTAAAATTCCCTCCCAATGATGAAATCAATCCTAAGTCAGTTTTTGGATAAAGAAACAGCCAATTCTTTAAAATGGGTCGATGAAGGGCCAACACTACAATGGTCAACTAGGTGAAGCTGAATCACTATGTGGAGTTTAACAATTCCTTTGCATGACATGGCACCTTAGGATGTTATCTAACATCATAATCAAAAGGATTATCCCAAAATAAGGATTAAGGTGGTCATTCCACCCAAAACTCAAAACCGGGCAGAATGTAATCCAAGCTGAATAAGTGACTATTTTGAGTCATTTATCTAAAATGACTTTATCATAAGCTAAAATGGACTTTACTTTGTAAAAGAAGATTGCTTAGGGAGTGCAACAAAGTAGGACCCTCCCATAAGAAGACTAAGGAACACCACCAAAGGCATTATCAAAAATGGTGCTCAAATTTGGATTGTTAATGGTGAGCAAGCTTAGGATAATAGTGTTTGTAACTTGGTTACCCTCCCATCATTCCCTATATAAACCTCCCCTTCTTTAGGAGGATTTACCCTCAAATCTAAAGGGTCTTCAAACTAGTCCCCATATAAAGACTTAGATCTCCTACATTTCGGTGGCTGAAACAGCCATGTCTTCTAGAAGTTGGAGCTTGTAAGCATTATCTCCTATTCTTCTAATGACCTTGAAGAGACAATCCCCTGGTGCCATGAGCTCACTCTTCCTTTTTGAAGGGAATCTTTCCTTCCTTAGGTGAAGCTAAACTAGATCACCATGGCTGAATTCTGTATGCTTGTAGTGCTGTTTGCCTTGCCTTGTAAGCTATATTTGCCTTTTCAATATACCCCCTAATCTGCTTATGAAGTTTCTTCATCTGCTTGGTTCTTTCCTCAGGTTTATAACTCACCTTGACTCAGGTGGGATAGGTAGCAAATCAATGGGTGTCAGGGGGTTATGCCATACACACACTCAAATAGGGAGTGTTGGGTAGCACAAGAAGGAGCCCTATTATAGGTAAACTCAGCATGCGAAAGCTTTAAATCCCAATCTTTCAAGCTTTTACTAACTAGAACCAAAAGTAAAGTGGTGAGGTTTAATTAGTTACCTCTATTTGTCCATCAGTTTGGGATCCTAGGTTATACTAAACAAGAGTTTAGTACTTAATAGCTTCCATATGGTCTTCCAGAAGTGAGATAGGAACTTTGAATCACAATAAAAAATAATGCTCTGAGGCACTCTATGGAGCCTAATGATCTCTTTAAAGTATAGCTTGGTAATGTAGCTAGCATTATCAGTCTTGTAGCAAGGAATAAAGTGAGCCATCTTAGAGAATCTGTCCACAACCACCATGATTGCATCCTTCCCCCTTTGAGCCCTAGGGAGAGCCATAATGAAGTTCATGCTCACATCATCCCAAGGCTTGATAGGTACAGGCAGTGGTATGTATAGGCCTTGGTGAAATTGGCTCTTGGCCTTGTGTCATGTAGAATAAACTGAAATCATGTTGTGAACATCACCTCCCATCTTAGACCAATAGAAATGCTCTTCAAGGATGTCCAAGGTCTTGTTAAGACCAAAATGACTAGCAAGAGCACCACCACGAGCCTCAAGGATAACTAATTCCCTCAAAGGGCTTCTTAAAATGCACAGTTTGTTGTTCCTAAATAGATAGCCCTCTTGGATGGTGTATGGACTTCTTTTTGAGATCTCCTTGCAAGACCTCCTTGAAATTTAAATCCTCCTTGTAAATTTCTTAAATATAATGAAATCCAAGAACCTTAGCTTCCAAAATAGAAAGTAGAGCATACCTTCTTGAAAGAGCATCTGCCATCACATTTTGTTTTCCACTCTGATGCTTACAAGCAAAGTTGAACAATTGTAAGAACTTTGCCCACTTGGTCTGTCTTGGATTTATTTTGTGTTGGTGATTAATGCACTCGAGAACTTCATGATCTGAATGCAAGATAAATGGCCTAGGTTTAAGATAATGACCCCAATGTGCTAAAGCCCTCACAATAGCATAGAACTCCTTGACAGAGTTACTATAGTTGTATCTTGAGCCATTAAGTTTCTCATTGAAATAGGCAATCGGCCTCTTAGATTAGACTAGGACAACCCTAATCCCCACCCCACTTGCATCACAGTACTCTAACTCAAATAGATCTTCAAAGTTTGGGAGTCCTAGAATAGGTGATTGACACAGCTTCTGCTTGATAGCTCTAAAGGCTCTCTGGGTAGCCTTGGTCCACTTAAGTGCTCCTTTTTTCATGCATTCAGTAATGAGAGCCATAATAAAGCTGAAATCCTTAACGAATCTTTTAGAAAAAGAAGTCAAACCATGAAAACTCCTCACCTCTGTGACTGTTTTAGGTTGAGACCAAGTCTGGATAGCTTCAACTTTGCTTTAATCAACCTGAATTCCTGTCACTGAAACCACTTATCCAAGGAATGTGAGTTGTAGAGTGAAAAACTCACACTTCTCCATCTTGGCATAGATTTGATGTTCCCTTAGATCTGTGAAAACCTACTTTAGATGATCCTTGTGTTCTTCCTCATCTCGACTGTAAACCAAAATGTCATCAAAGTATACAACAACAAAATGACCAATGAAGGGTTTAAGCACCTCATTCATCAATCTTAAGAAGGCACTAGGGGCATTAGATAAACCAAGGGCATCATAAGCCACTCATATAACCCTTGTTTTGTTCTAAAGGATGCTTTCCACTCATCTCCATCCTCATTCTGATTTAGTGATAACCAGTTCTCAAGTCTATCCAGGAAAACACATTAGAACCATGCAATTCATCTAACATTCTAGGAATAGGGTACCTATACTTGATTATAATGTTGTTAATAGCACAACTATCCAGACACATTCTTATGATTTCATCCTCCTTTAGAACAAGCAAGGCCAGGATAGAACACGAGCTAATGCTTTCTCCAACTTACCCTCTATCAATAAGCTCTTAGACTTGACGTTGTAACTCCTTAGTTTCATAGGATTACACCTATAGGCTGGCTTATTAGGAAGGGCAACCCTTGGAAGTATGCCTACCCCTAATTGGAGGCAATCACGGGGGTAGACTATTAGGAAAAACATCCGTAAACTCATATATTAAAGGCTGAGCAAAGGGATGCAAAGGTGTCTCTCCCTCTCCTTTTTGGCATAAACTGGTTCGCCCTCACTTGTGGACCTCTTAACTCGTGTTTCACTAAAAAAAATAAGGCTTTCTCACTTGTGTTTCCCTCCCCAAGATTAGGAATAACATTCTAGACTTAGATACGAGGTAAAGGGACTAGAGTATAGCTACGACCCTTAACTTTAAAGGAGTAGTTATTAGACCTTTCATTATAAATAGCTCCTTTATCAAAGTGCCATGGCCTACTAAGTAATACATGATAAGCATCCATAGGCAACATATCACAAAGCACTTCATCTTTAAGGTTACCAATGGTGTAAGCAATTAAAACTTCTTTAGTCACGTGAACTTCATTCACCTTTTTAAGCTGTTGAAGTAAGTATGGTCTAAGGTGTAGAATAATAGGCAGTTTAAGTTTATCAATTAAATGGATTGAGGCAACATTAGTACAACTGCCCCTATCAATGATTAAACTACATACCTTCCCTTGAATGGTGCATCGTGAGTGGAAGATGTGCTCTCTTTGACTTTTCTCTTTGGACCCTCCATTGTATGCAGGATTCTTTTGAGCACTAGGAAATCTCCCGCATCAGGAGGTAGGATAGTAGCTTCCTCCTCTTCTTCACTTTCATATGCACTTGATTCAAGGTCGATCTGATCAATTTCTTCTATCTATTTGATGGTGAATGCTCTTCTATTTAGGCAGTCTGCCTGAAGATCATACCCTTAGCATTTGAAGCATCTCTTACCATCTAGCTTGTTAGGAACATCCTTAACAATGCATTTACCCTTGTCCGTGCTTTTACTATATTTGGATATAGCTTTGGCTTTCAGGATAGGACTTAGCTTGCAGGTTAGGACATCAATAGGAGCGCGCAAAAGGCCTCTTGTTTTTGGAGTGTCTGTCTACTTTTATGGCTAATTTACAAATGTCCTCAAAGGACCAGTTTAAGTCTAAATTTCAACCTTATCAGAATTACTAGGATCAAGTCCCATAAGGAACCTCAGCATAGTTTATCATTCTTCACTATGGATTTAGAATTGCCCAAACTCACGAATGTACTCTTCCACACTCATTCTTCCTTGATTCAATGCTAATACCCCAAGGTACAGATCATGCTTGTAATTATTAGGAAGAAGCCTTTTATGCATGAGTTTCTTTAACTTAGACAAAGTTCTAATTCGTGCCCTTCCCTCCTTAGATCTCTGTCACTTGGTGTTTTCATACCACTAGACCTGGCAAAACTGACCCAAGACCTAAAACCCGAACTGAATGACCGGGACCTATACCCGACTCGACATCCGAAATAGGCTCACCTGACAGTGGACGCAAAACTCAAATTGACCCGAACCAAAATTTTATACAAAGTTTCTAAGTTTTGTATGACAAGCGTATTGGATCAAAAATCGGCTAACCCGAAGTTGACCCGAACTAAAGTTCACCTAACACAAATCGAACTGACCCAAAATGTTATATAATCTGAAACATGACCCGACCCAAACTTAACCGAATGGGCCATTTTCCAAGTCTACATACCATAATGATGCATACTTTTTGAGCTTAAGGACAACAATCTTGAAAGCTTTCGCATTAGAGTATTCTTTGATGTCAAAGAATCTCTCTAACGTTTGAATCCACTCTAGGTAATGGTCCGAATTTAAGGCACCTTCAAATTAAGGAGGCATAATTCTCATGTCCTGCAAATCATCTTCATGGGTTCTGGGTAGGCCACCTCCTTCCTCTAGGTGAATGTTCCTCTTGGGATGAAGAGGAATGGTTAGGAGTTGTGTCACCTCTTTAAGAGCCACGGTTTTTTCTTGTTCTCCCTCTAGCATCATCTCTGAACCTAGCAAGGACTTCATCTAATCTAGTTGTGATATTAGTGATCTCAGTAAACAAGGAATGAACATCCCTTTGGAGTTGTTTAATGGCATTCCTTCTTCCTAACTTACGGGCCTCTTCCAGAGTAATCCCTCTAAGGACTTGAGGCTAAGAGGAATCACTCTCCTCTCTTACAAACATAGAATGGTTTTTAAGGGTTCTGTTTTAGGGAATGGAGGTGTCTTTGTGGCTGGTTTTGTGTTTGGGCAACAGTGTTCTTTGTGGGGCAGTAGGAAACGTGTTTGGGTAGAATCTCAGCTTGAGAACAAAAGAAAACTAGGAAAGCAAAATCAGAACTCATCAGGTGCTTTGATACCAATTTGATGCGTGAGCTCAATCAAAAGTCAAGAAAGCTTCCTGGATTTTCGGTTTGATCAGCAACAAGAACCAAGAGATATGAATGGGATAAAGGCTCAGCCACCACCCAAACCAAGAAGGAATCCACATTCTAAACCATAAAGGCTATGCCATCAGATTTAGATTAAATGAAATCACTCATTCTAAAAATCAATTCAGATTAGCTACGTAAGATTTTACAGAGTTTTGTGAAAGTAATGATGCCAAACAATCGTATTCAAGTGTATCTTGCAACCAACAAAAGGAAGGGCTTTTAAAACAAACATCCCAATCCTGTTCCCGCCAAAGGGATCTTCCTTCATGCTAAGGAAACCCCTTAATCATACTTAAGCTAACTGAACATAAATCAGAAAGTAAACTAGCGTATTACATTACATGAGTCAAACTAATCTACGTTTAATTTGTAATAAACTCAAGCCTAGAGATGATTAGTCATTTGCACATAGGTAAAGACAAAATGGCTGCTGAGGTGATCTTTTTTTCGACTGGCTAATCCGGATGAAGTTAGAGCTCTCTCTCTCTCTTTGGTTATTGGCCAATTTACCTTTAAAAAAGCTGATAAGCCTTCATGATGGTGTCCCTAGTTGTCCAAGGTTCCAAGGAAGCAAGGAGGTAGGTTAAAAAAACCTTAAGTGAAGCAAAAACCATTGCAAAGTCAAAACATTTTAGTTTGACCAGAATAACCCAAATAAACACTATACTTGCTTAAGTTGGTCTTTGAAGCTAAACTTGATTAATGCCTAATTTTAAAGCATAGAGGGATATATGAAGGTGCTAAATTTTCATCAAAATAATAAACTTATTCCCAAGTCAGGTTTTGGATAGAGAAACAACTAATTCTTCAAAATGGGTCAGTGAAGGGCTAAAACTACAATGGTCAACTTCGTACAACTGAGTCACCATGTGGAGTTTGACTTAGCCTGGATTTCTTTGCATGGCATGGCATCTTAGGATGTTATCTAACATCTCAAGCAAAAATATTAGCCCTAAATAAGGTTGAAGGTGCTGATTCCATCTAAAACTCAAAACTAGGCAGAATGTAATCCAAGCTAAGTGAGTGACTGTTTTAAGTCATTATCCAAAATGCCTTGATCATAAACCAAAATGGACTTTACTATGCAAAAGAAGACTCCTTAAGAGTCCAACAAAGTAGGACCCTCCCATAAGAAGGCTTAGGAATAGCACCGAAGACATTGTCCAAAATGGTACTCAAATCTGGATTATTAGGGGAGAACAAAGTTAGGATAATAAGTGTTTTTAACTTCATTACCTTCCCTCCCTTGGGCATTAGCATCATGCCCTACATCAATAAATTAGCTAAGGAAATAGGAATCATGTCAATGTTAGTAACTTGATTCATAAGGATTGATACACATTTGCGTATACACCAAAGTGTACATATCATTACATATTGTTATGTGAAGTGGAAAGTGGAAGCCGAGGTACTTCTTGTGACTTAGATATCTTTTGATTGCACATTCCATTTATATATAATTTGGTTATTTGGTTACTATGCAATTGACTAAATTGTGTACATAATTTTCCTATTATTTGTATAAATGATCTTGCTTTGAAAAAACCAAAAAAAATTTCCTTTATTTTCGAAAAGATTTTTGTGGGTATTTCACTTGAAAACCATCACAAGACCTCACTCATCCACTTGGGAAACCAAAGGGTATAAGGAGCTTATTACATACCAAAATGCAACTGAGATTCCCAAGAAAGTAAGTTAGGATTTTTTTTTTTTCCTTATTTGTCATTTCTTTTTAGCTAGTTTAGTGTGTTTGCTCGAGGACAAGCAAAGTCTTAGTGTAGGGGTATTTATTCGGGTATGACACACGTGAATTTTACACCTCATTCTACCTAAATTTAGCTCAAATAATTGGTAAATTAGGTTGTTTATTAGTGTTTTGTTTGTTTTGTAGGTAATAAAAAAAATTGCTCAAATGGTGGATAATCAACTCAAGCATGCCAAAAGTTAGGCACGTTAACCGGAAACTTCTTGGAGGATAACCCGGGCTAACCATGGGTGAGGTTGGGTTAACAAGCACAACAATTGTGGGAGAAACAAGGAAGAAGAATGCATAAATTTGACATGGTCTGCCAGTGCTAGGCGACAAGGGCTACCAGGTAGCACAGGGTGCCTATGCCAAGTGACAAGTTTGTACCAAATCCTATTTATGGTCTATTTTTGTGCAAAATTTCAAAAACTTACATGGCATGATCAAACCAAATTTGCTGCGTCGGGATCTACTTAAAGCCCCATCCCCCATTTGTTTAAGATTCTAATTTTTAGGATTTAAGAATAGGATTTAGCCTAGGATTTAGGAGAAATTAATGTAGATTTGGTTTCATTTTTTAGCATCATATCAAAAGCAATGAATTTTGGATGCAATTAACTTCTTTCTCTCTCTTAATCTTCATTGTCATTCAGGTTCTTACTTTATGGAGTTTGATTAATAGTTTAATGCCCAAATTTTCATGCTTTCGTTTGTTGATGGATTGAAATTAGTGCCTCCCTTTCCTAATCATCCTTTCATTCTCTTATCTACTCTTAGTCTCTCATTCCCTTTCTTCAAGAATGAAAATTTCATTCTCTTTATCTCTCCTCCATCTTAGGGTTTGAAAACCATTGTAACAAGTTTGACTTTTGACTCTTAATGGTTTAGATTAGTCGTAGTTGAGTTAGATTAGTGAGAATAAGTGGGGAATTCCCATCCAATCGTCATGTATTTGCTCCAACAATGGTGGCCAACCTCTATTGTTGGTTTTTCAAGCTTTTGAGATACTTCTTTTTCTCTATCTTCCTTTAGCTAGTAAATTTAATGATTGCTTAGTTAGATGTTGTGTTAGTTTATTGCTAGTTAATATGATATTTTGTGTTGATTTTGTTAATTATACTTTGTTTTAGTTTAATTTAATTAATCATGTTTAGGTTAGAATTAGTGAGTAATTATTAAATTAATCATATTTAGTGACATTTATTGTTTTCCGTAGGTTAGATTTGGGCGAAAAATAACTAGTGACTTGATTTTAACACCATCCCAGATGACGATAGATTTTCCGCCCTACTCACCTAAAAACACTTCAACAACTTGCCCACCAAACCCAATGATTGCGGTTTTTATGGCCCTTAAGTCCTTTTCTTCATATTGTAACATTTTAATGCAAGCAAGAGTAATGACATCCATGGATCTCCCTATATCCACTAAGACCCATTGAACCATTGTGGCTATAATCTTGAGTTGTGTCAACAAGGGATCATTGTGAAGGGTCTGTAAGAATACATATCTTTCAAACCAAATGTCATAAGTGGCCCCACAACCAGCTTCAACCCTTTGGTAGCCATAATATAATACTCTGAATGTGACTTAAAAGCATTGTAGTAACTTCTTATATCACCAAAGATGCACCTTCATTTTTGGGAAGCCTACTCTTTATAACTCCATAGTTAAGCATGCTAGTTGTGGAGTAATATTGGTATAGGTGACCTCTTGAGAAGTTTCCTAAGCAGCATGTAGGCGAGAGCAAAGCACGCTGAAAAGACTTATGGTGATTTGTAAGGACAGTCAACAATTCTTGAAGCTATTCTTAGTAACTATTCGCGGCCCGAGAAGAGGTTAGGGTGCTATTGATGATATCAGAGCCAGCCTCCAACCGTTAATTATGCCATTGGATGGGAGAACCCTAGGTAGTCACCTTGGGGGGTAAAGATATTGAGATGGACCACTAGTTAAGAGAAATTGTAAGTCGATTGTATAGTAAGATACAACGAGGATGTTGTTCCCATAACTCCACTCTCGATTTGGATCTCTTCAAGTGGGGGGTGATTATAATCCCTGATATTACTTAAAACGATTAAAAAGTGACTACTTGTATCACCAAAGGTACACCTTTCTTTTCGGGAAACCTACTCTTGAGACCTCCACAGTTAAGTGTGCTTATTGTGGAGAAATCTATTATGGGTGACCTCCTAAGAAGTTTCTCGGGAAGTATGTGTGCGAGAGCATAGGGCCGTTGAAAGGCTTATGGTGATTAATGAGGGCAATAAATAATCCTTGAAGTCATTCCTAGTAATTGCTCATAACATAAGATGGGGTTGAAACATTACACATAACTTGATTGAGTTTGCAGATCTGAGCTTTTCTATACACAGCACTGAATTTCATGTTATAAACTCCTCTAAATATGGGTTATCCCCTCTATATCCCAATTAGCAATATGATCCTTCTTTTCTTCAGAGTTATGATGGCCATTATTTCCACTTCTTCGCCTCAGAGTTATGATGGCTTTTCTTCAGAGTTATCTCACGACATTCGAAGTTGGTGTGCCCATGATCTTCACACTTTCATAATACTTATTCGTGTTCCTAAACCGTGCTAGAGTTTCAATCGGTTTTGGCCTTCTCAACATATGGTTGCCCTTTATCACCATCAGGATATTTCTCAAACTAGTATGGGACACCCGAGTTTCTTTTCCTTCCTTGGACTTTTGTCTGATTGGGGGCATCCTTATCTTCTCCTTCCTTCTTTCGGCCATCATCTCAAGGAGAATCATCTTCGGCACATATTTTCATGGCCTATATAAAGTCCTAGATTTTCCACAAGGCCTCAGCCAAGATGATGACCTTACTCTCTACAAGGAGAGCTTAAACTGCTCGGGGAGTAGTCCATTGAGAAAGGTCACCTAGGCTTCCCCATCTTGGAGATCAGGGATGAGAACTGCTTCTTTATTAGATCTTTGCATGCAATCCTTCAAGTCTTCCATATTTCCTTTTGAAATTTTTATGATATGGATGTCAATCCTCTTCTCCCTTTTGCTTGGAATAAAGTAGACACTAATATTATGTTTGGTTGAATCTAATGTAATGCAATCAACTTTCTAATGCAATCATGATTTAATAGTCTTTGGCATTCATAATTACAAGGTAGTTTGCATTTGCAATATTCTCTTATAACCAAACAAGATAATAGAAACACAATTACGAACCTATTTGCATTATAAGATTGATTACATCCAACGAAACATTACATAAACAACTTAGTATACCTAATTTATTTTCAAACGAACAAGTTTTTGGCACCATTTTCGAGGAAATAAGCTTTATATTCTTGTTCGTTTGGAAATAAGCTTTAAATTATAATATAAGTGAACGGTCTGTCACCATGTACTTGGGGTCGTTCTCCACTGAGAACAAGACTTAGGGTACCTAACTTAGTAATTAGATTGAATCTAGAATGGTGAATGGTAACTTTGAGAGAGAAAGAAACAAAAGCTAGGTAAAATAGAGGTCTAAAATTCAATAGGAGAGGGACTTGGGTCGAGGGATTAGTCGCTAGTGGCTACTTATTTATGTTAGGCATGGGTTCCCGAACTTGGCTTAATTCATAAGTGATCGTAAGAGGGTGATTGGCTCATTTAGGGCCATCTAAACCTTCTTTCGGAGAGTAAAGATTACCTTAATCTGCAAGCCTACCTATTTTCATGGAGGCTCGAAAGGTTGAGGTTGAAGAAGACCAACTTGCACCTAACAAGGCTCTGGGTTATATTCATACCCAATGCTTGTTCTCTCTTCTTCTATCCACATAGGATGAATAACCACCTCTTGGTGTGGTTATCCACCCCAAGTATTGGATGGAATGTCTTTTTGGACAATTCATCGAACACTTGGCGGGTAGAGAATGAGACCCTTAAATAACTTGAAAATTAAAGCAAGACATGATCACATCAAGCTTATTATGCCATCCTAGCTCCTAATCCCTAACCCAAGTTGAGGAAACTACTCACTAATCATCATTATAACAATCCAACAATTATAACCAAGCATGATCAAGCAAACTAAGCAAAACCAAGTAAAAAGGAAAAGAAAGAGAAAGAAGAACAAACTTAGATTAATGGAATGGAGAATGAAAGTCTTCAAAGTCTTCAATCAATAATAATCCAAGAAAACTAATCTTGCCTTAACCCTAAATCAAACCTAGAAAGTGCTTAAAGTGCTTTTTATGAGAGAAATCAAGCATAATCCCAAAATTAGGCAAAATAGGATTTTTGTAGGCTAAAAAACTAAAAAAGGGCGACCGTGGTCGCCAGGGCGACAGTCTGGCCATGCCCCAGCGACGGCTGGCCGTTGCCACCCCTTGGAACTGGAGCTTCTCCTGCAAGTGAGCGACAGCATAGCTGTGGACTGTACGACAGCCGTCGCCTGTCCTGTTCCCTTTAATCCTCTTTTGTTTTTTTTTCCATGCTCTCTTACTTCCCTCAGGCCTTTATGTGACCGTCTCTACTCTTCCATTGCCTTTCTCCATGTACTAGCTGCCCCTCCTCCTTGAATAACTTAAAAAACACCTGCAAAAAGTCAAAAAGGGGATTAAACAAGGCAACGACCGCAGAGGAGGCAAACTTATTCAAATCCCTCTAAATCAAAGGAGAATTAGGGAACATAAACCAAAAAGGGGATAACGGATTGATCAAAATTGAGGTCTATCAATATAAAAACAATTAACACTAAATACGAAAACCAAAATAATTAAAACCTACTAAGCTACCCATGGTTTTCCCGTTTTTAGTTTATAGTTTCTTTTTTTAAATCTATCTATTCTTAACTTTTTTTTTTAACATAAGCTCTGAAACCAACTATAACACCCCAGAAATTTGATGTATTTACAAGTTGGCAAAATCAATACTAGCTGTAAAAAATTAAAATTTCTACTATGTCACACCGTATATCTTAGAGATGTACAAGGCCAATATATCTAATAATAAAATAGATGATCTCATTACCAACAGTTTGTAACAACTTTATTTGAGATTAGAATGAAGCTTTGACTAACATGAGTCAAATTATCATAAATATAAAACAAGTCTAGGCAAATGGTCCCAATTTATAAATTATCCCCATCAATAATCAATCTAAAAACAGAAAATAGTTAACAATTAGGAACGGGATCTCAGTATATTAAACCCAACCATGTGAAAACATCTATAAAAAATACTTTAGTTTGATAAAATGGGGAGATGAGAGAATAATGATAAAATATTTTATGTCTCAAGGTATCGCGATTAACAAGCTATGCCGCCCATAAGTTCCCAAAAAGGAGATAAATGATAAGCGTACAATAAATAATAACACATGCGAATGTTGGGACTAGGCAGTGGAAGCACCAAGCTGATCACCATGATGATAACGTTAATGCTAATAAGGATCTGTAAGACAAACATAACTAAAAATAATAAAACAACAATTTACAATAAATAAGTTAGGGTCGACAGGAGTTGATATCTGATGTATATGAAAATTAAACTCTGACTATCAAACCTTAAATCTTCTAGAGTGCTAGTATATTCTAATATGGTGGTATCTCAATTCCCAAATGACACAACTTGGTTTACGTCCCCTATGGGAAAGGTTGGCACCATGACAATAGTGATTGTACGCTTTTAGTCCTGTAGCAGGGGATGTGAAGGTATAATGATTTCTTTTAGGGGTATAACTATTGTTCAAAAGATACATAATGTTAAAGTAGATAGGGTATTTATAGATCAATAAGGAGAAAGGAAAGATAATGCCTCAACTAATTTTTGAAATGGGAAGACATATGTTACTGACTTTACATTAACTGAAAAGAGAGGATATGAAACACTTACATAAATATGGTGCCACTAGAATAATAATGGCAAGCTATTGAGTACAACGAACCTGAGACTTCACTATGTCCTTCCATGGCAATGAAGCAAATAAATTTTATTTTTAGTAAAATCTTATAAGCTTGCTACAATACATCTAATCAATATTGACTTATCCATTTTTTTAAAAAAAAATCTCTATTCACTCTAGTGCATACAACATACATATTTTAAATATGTAATATGGGTCCACAAAATACTCTAATCAGCCATATTTATATTATTGTTGTTGTTAATGATGATGAAAAATTAAGGTTATTACAATCTAACCCGCTTAAATTAAGTTTCGGTTGAAAATTTAAGGGTGTTACATTATGAGGTGTCGCCCCTTGTGTAAGCTACACAAAAGATCGATCTCAATTTTGGCCCCAATGAAGACCCTTCCAACACTCAAGTTCGTAAGAGAAAGAGAATGTGGAAAATGAGAGAATAAAGGAAGAGAGAATCTCACTATTTTTAGAAAACAAATAATAAGTGACAAGTCATATATAGCGAGAGTCACTCACCAAAATGGTGATAAGAGGGGTATTTATAACTTAGAAGTTAGCTGCCCAAGCGTAGGATGGTTATTGGATTTTTTACTAGTGGAATGATCATCTTGAACTTCTAATCTCCTAAATCATTTCATTTGGTCAATGCTTACCACGATTTGACTTTAGCTCTGCCACACGTCACTTTGTTATTGGAGGGATTCTAAATACGCCCAATAGAAATGACTTTTTAATCAACAAAATATTTATAGATTTTTGACATCTAATATGAAAATTTTAACTATGCTCTGAGACAAGTCAAATTGATATTTTTATTACTAAATATGTCACATATAGAATAAAATTATTGCTCTTAATTATACACAATATTTTTATCAAAACAATTTTTTTACAAAGGATAGTATATCATATAACATTAATTTTTGGATAAAATTATCTTACAATAACTTTGTCCTGAGACAACATACAAAACAAAAGTTTAAAGTCTTTTTGAAAATGATATAATAGTGCAAAACTACATCATCATGTTACTATTTTACATTAGAAAATTTTACACTAGAAAATTTTACACAAGACTTGTGGATACCATACACATTGTTATAGGCCTGTTCGTTATGAGTATATTGGACAAGCATGTAGTGGGTTTGAGCAAATTTAAGCTGCTACAAACAGGTCTAATTAGTAATTAGTATATTGGAGCAATTTGAAAATAGGTTTGTAGGTGGGTTAGAGGAGGTTGGAATGTTCAATTGGCAGTTAGCATGTTTGAGCAAATGGGAGCAGATTGAAGTAGATTCGACTAATAATTATGATATTTGAATAGGTTAAAAGTATATTGAAGAGAAAAGTTGATTTAATATGTTCATAATGAACTGGTCCATAATGTATTAGTTGGTGGTCCATGCACCAAGTTATTGTGGGTGAAAAAAAAAAAAACACAGGGAACATGTTAAAGGCACAAACACCGAAGCATGCAATTTATTGTATGCAACCAAGTGGACATCTCATTTGTCCACCCGGCCCTACAATGTTGGGTTTTTGGGTCCCAGGTCGTTGCCAGTTGCTAGCTTAGGTATTTCTCGCATTTTTTTAAAAAAAAAGGGAAATTCACTGTTGATTAGTGAAGAAATCATGGTTTTGCTTCGTCCCGCTGCTCCATTCCATTGCTGAAGCCTCTTTCCTGTTTCAATTTCTTCAGTTTTTTAGTAGTTATTCAATGGCTGGCTTTGATCTTAACATCGCTATTGATCTTGAAGATTCATCAAACACAAATTCTTCTTTAGGTTTTATTAAGCTATTGTCGATCTCTGTTTTTATTTTCGATTTTGGAGTTTGTGTGTTTTGATTTTGTGTTCTAATAACCTAATTTCGAGATTTTCAAATTCATTACATTCATTGCTATGATTCTGTGTTCTGGAAATATAATGTAGTTGATGGTTTCAATATATATTTGGTTTTGTGATTAGTTGATTTGAAATGTTTGCTAGAATTATTGTTTTTTGGTTTGAGCTGTATACGCTATTTGTAATTGTTTATTAATTGTTAATATACAATGTTAAGAATGTTTTTTTATTTTATTTTTGGATATACTTCGTTCTCTGTAAATTTTAGTTTGCATAATATGAGAAACAACACCTCACTATAATCAACTATGTGCTCACTAAATATAGTAGTTAGCTCACTAAAGAAGTATATTTAGCTCACTGAAGAAATATATTTAGCTCACTAATTATAAATCGTGTGCTTACCAAATATAATCACTATAATCAGTTTTGTGCCTAAAGGGAAACTAATAGCTCACTATGATCAGTTCTTCGCCCACTAAGTGTAGTTGTTAACTCACTAGAAAAATAAATATGTGAGGTCACTAAGTTCAGTTCATGCTAAGGAATTATATAATTTAGCTCACTATAAAAAAAATATATGTTTGCTTTTGCAGAGCACTTCGTTGCTCAGTAGAAAAAAATAAAAGTTCATCTCACTAAAAATATGTTCAACTCAATATGATTTAGCTTATGCTCACCAATTATACAGTCTAACCCACCATAAAAATTATCTTTGTTTTTGCAGATGATTCTTTATTTTTGCTATCTATATTGGATCATTCTATTGCTGAGGTTATTGATGTTGATGATTATGTTAGAGTTTTGTGTAATCTTGTTGGTGTTTCAAAAGGGAAAGACATGGCTTCTGAGTGTAATTACGTTGTGTTGATAATGGTAATATTGCTGCTATGTCTAATTGTGCTGTGGCTGATAAGGAGAAATGTGTGGATGTTGATGTTGAATGTGTTACTGAAGTGAAGGAGGCTGATGAATCGGAAATGATTGGTAAAAGGGTCAATTCTCTGGATATAGCATTTAAGGTATACAATGAGTATGGTTTTCGTAAGAGTTTTTCTATAAGATGTGACAAGTTAAGCAGTAGAGATTGTTCACAAGAGGTGTGTTCGAGGGAGTTTTGTTGCAGCAAACAAGATTTTAAAAGGTGTCATGGAAAAAAAGATAAGACATTTGTAAAATGGAGTCGTAGGTGCAATTATAAAGTTAGGGCTATTTTTTACATTAAAACTAATAGAGAATGGGTTTGTAAGATGCATCACATGATCCATAATCATGAGTTGCTTTTGGAAGATGAGGTTCATAATTGAGGTCACATAAAAAATTTGAGAAAGCTCTTGTTGATTTTTTTCTAAAAGATGAGAAGAATGGTATGAAAGTTTTTCATGCTTATCGGCTTCTAAGAAATGAGATTGGGGGCTCCTTATTACTCGGGTTTAGCGAAAGAGATGCCTACAATAGTGTTATAAATGAAGTCAAAAGGACTTTAGACTTGGGTGATGCCAATCATTTGATGTGTGTTCGAAAAAATAGGTGTGTCAATGAGCAAGATTTTTTCTATAAGTTTAAATTGGATGAGAATGATTGTTTAATAAGCTTCTTTTGAGGAGATTCGCAAATGAAATCCAACTATTTGTTATTTGGTGATCTCCTTATATTTGACACAACATATAGAACCAACTGTTACGAGATTATGTACGCACATTTTGTTTTTATGAATCATCATGCGAAGAATTTTATGGTTGGAAGTGTTGCTGGGGGTGCTAATGTTGGAGGAGCTGGGCTTTGGCTGTCATCAATCAACTTGAAACTTGGCATGTCATTGTCCCTCTTTCTAGATGCAGGACTTTTCCTTCTTGGATTTTTGGCTTTTGGGTTGCTGGTAACTTGTTCATGCTTCTCTAATTCAGCTATAACCTCCAGTACAGCAACTCTATTCCACCGTTCATCATCCACACTAAATGGTGGTATCTCAGGACTTTCCTCTCCTTTCTCTTTATATCCCATTGGTAGTGATTTTGAGATTTGAGCATCACAATATGAAGAGAACATGCCTATGGTTGCATCTCTTATTTTCTTGAGTGTTTCATTGTTTTGGTACCTTTTTGACAAGTATTTCAAAAAGGTTCTCGACACTTTCGCAAGTGCAGAGGTGTTGTCGTATAGTTTCAATATTGTTGCCACAGAGACCAAATGTAATCTATTGAGTTTTGACTTATTATAGAAGGCCAAGAAACCAAATTTTGATTATTATCTCAACTACTGTTATTTAACTATCGAGAAATTCAATCAAATTAAAAACATTTAGGGAATTGTTTCACCTAGTAAAAAGTTGGATTGTTGGACTTAAATATGCACTTTATCATGATCATGATGATTCAAAGGAGGACAATCGAATTAAAAATTCAATATTTCCTTATGAAACAACCTAAATTACCTAGACTAATTCACTTAACATTCTTCCAAATGTCATTGTTTTTAGTCTTGGTTATGGATTTTTTATTGCTAGGATTTCGTCTCAACCAACAACTCTCTTTCAAGAATCGTTAAATTAAGTTCTAACCTGTTGTTCTAATAGTGAGTTTCTCCTTTTAGTAGTTTACTCAACTATCTAGTATAAGCAAGCAAATTTGGCCAAAAATTTACTCACAATAGTTTGCCCACAAGATAGAGTTCAATCATACCAATGTAGATAAAGTACAAATAATAAAAATTAAAGACCAATGTCAATACCTTAGCTAACAAGTCCCTAGATTAAGTAAAACTACTCACATATAATTAGAATTAACAACGTCTAATCAAGAGTTTAAGAAGAGATTAGAAGGGAAGAAAACTTAGCAACAATGGTGGTCTTCAATGGCTTCCCAATCTCCAAGCCTCCCAATGCCAATATTCCACTTCAATTCCCTCTCTTGCTCTAAAAAAAGTTTGAAAATCCTAAAACTAATGATAGAAATGAGATAGAAATGAGTGATAGATGCTTTTGCCCTCCTTCCTTTGCAATCGAAAAACCCTATTTAAGCATGAACTCGGCTGTCCTCACCCACAAGATAAAGGAAGACGGAAAGACAAGTAGTTTCAAGCTCACCACAGAGTGTTCGGGGTTGACTCTGTCTCAAAATTCTCTGGTTCTTCTTTCTTCTCCACGGCCATGGTGGCTTGGGCGCATCCATGGGGAGTCAAAACACACTCAATTGAGGTTAAAGCAAGCGCAAAAAGATCCAAAAACCTGCAAAATACAGAAAAGAATTTTACCCAACCATAAAACGGGAATAAGAGTGTAGATTATAACATGGAGTTCATAATTCTCCCTCAAAATGCAAACCAAAATGAAGTATACTCTAAGTATTTATCAAACTCCCCCATGCTTGAACCGTCGCCTGTCCTGAAGCAACTATGAAAACAAAATTATAATGAAGAACCTTCTCAAGTAAACATAAGTAGCAACATCAATAGCCTAACCGACCCAAGAAGTTAGCCCAAAAGTGACTGAAAATATTGCAAAATAGATAAGAGAATGAAGTTCTTGAACTAAGAGCAAGTACCATCACATAAAACATTAAATCAATTACCTAAATCAACTTAAACAATAATATTGGCATATACAATAGGTAGAGCTAAAAGAACCGGTAGAACCTTACTTTAGGAATGAACACTCATCACCCACGTGTTTAAAATATAATGCGGTTCTCTTAAATCTCATTCTAAAGAATCAAATCTACCATAAGCTTGACAAGATTCTCAAATTTGTCACCACTAAAATGGAAAATATGCTAGGCAATCATAAGGACTTTGATAGGGTTGTAACGGGGCTAAGGGTAAAGGTTAGGGAAACAAATATGTTAGGATTTGTGGAGCTCAAAACCAAAGACTATGATCATAAATCATCTTTATCCAACCTTTCAAAAAAATATTCCTCACTCCAAACACTAATACATCTCAAGTACACAAAATTACTTGTAGTTGATCTACAATGCCAGAAAGTGTTGAAGTATATGTAATAATAAATCTACACCAAATCCTTGTATTATTTTGCTTCTCATTTTTTTTTTCCAACATTCTTTTTCTTCTTTTTTTTATTTTTTTTGATCAATTCTTTTTTTGCCCCCTAAAAAGAAGGATTTGGCAAGAGAAATTGTGCACTTTTCAACACTTTTTCTAAAAACTCACACAATTCAACCCAATTGACACCAAGAGAAATAGTGCATAAATCCCTTATTGCATATAAACAAATCACACCAAATAACAATGTCATTATACAAACTTACTCCCACTCACTAATGAAACTCCATAATCTTGACTAAAAAGGTAAGATACGCATTTAGCCAATGTTCATTATTATAATTTGCATCAAAAAAAAGGTCAAGGCTTAAAAGTGGTAGTAAGGAATAAATCATACATAATAAGGGTGACTATTTGGTCAATATAACTCACAAATTCAAAGAATGTCTCAATCATATTGCCTAAACATGCATGCTAAATGTGATCTTAAACTAGTCTCAAAGCAAGTTCTAGAGATTTGAAATTTAGGAAGAGCCGCACATGAAAATGAATATGAGACTAAAATAATGAATTAGTCCAATCAAGCTCAAAATCTCACAGGACAACTACCAAAGCTCAACTAGCTCATTAGATCACATTGCTAAATATTCATGCAAAGAATCATTCAGTAATCGAATCGCAGTCAACATGATGGATAAAATATGAAGAACAATCCAAAAACTTATGATCAAACATTTTATTCATAAATGGCCATAACAAAAAGGGTTAAAATAAACTAACGAAAACTACTTAATCTAAGACTCATCATCGGAGGATTTTATTGCTTTCTTTTTGTTTTTTTTCCCCTTCTTTTTTTGGTTTTTCTTTTGCTAACCCTAAACTGCAATTAAAAATTAAAAATACCAAAATAAAACTAAAACTAGGAAAAGAAACCTAAAAATAGAAAGAAAAAAAATGCGAACAACTCCTAAATGCACGACCTAAAATGCAAACTACTCACACATCCACTTCAAATCCAAATAGTCACACACAACTTCCCCATGCTTGCACAAAGCATTGTCCTCAATGCAAGGACATAAGAATCAATGGGGAAGAAAAAGAAGAACTAAAAAAAAGGAGGAGGGGGAGAAGAAGGAGGGTGAGGTCTAGAATTACGTCACTCATGCCACGTCTCTAAACATGACCTACAGTCTTGGAAGTATTGGTTTTGCAAAGTAATCATCCCATGGAACTCATCATGCCACTCCTGATGGAACCCTACCTAGCCAAGACCTCGTCCGTGATGAAACATGTCCAACTCGTCCCAGAACAAGGTCCCAAACCAAGAAGATGGCTCATCTTTTGCAAGAAGTTCAAGCTGAATCAAACGGGCTAACTGGCCAGAACAAGCTCGGTTTTGTGCATCTGATTTCTTAAGTTACATTGTGGCTTAAGATTAATATTTTTGCATTTTTGGAATCCTCATGATGTTAACTTTTAGGTTCAAGCATTGATTTCAAATCATGCACACAAGAGGATGGAAGATCAAAGGCTTTTCTCCAACCGGTCAGATTGGGACTAATTTTGTACGGTTGAATGTTTAGGTTTGATTACCCCACTTAGACTTTGTTTAACCTTGATTTCGTGGTTGGGAGGGTTTATACACATCTTGAACTTTTCCCCCCCATGGTTAAAATCCAAGTCATATCCATTTTTGCAATGGTTAAACCAAGTCTGAAAACCGGGTCCAATTCTGTCCTTGAACCCGGTTTGATGTCCCGGTTTATTTTTGCTTCCACCGGTGGGTTTTCTTCACTTCAACTGATATGGCATGCCCCTCAAGGCTGGGCACACGTCTCAAGACACCAATGATCAGCTGCAACCTTGGGAAGAACGGCCAATGAGAGAAGAGAGACAAAGAAAGATGTTCCTTGCTTCTCATTGGATAGCCGCAAAGGAGGAAGCCACTTTTCGGCTGTGCACATGCCCATTTACTGAGTTTTTAGTTGTTTAGACTTAAGTACTTAATTAAGTTGTAATAATCATTTGTCTTGCTTTCTTTACTAGTTTAGATGTACTTTGATTAGTCTTAAGCTCACTTTGCAACCGGTTAGCCCTAACCGAGGAGATTAAGGCTAATTAACACCTTTCCTCCTTAGGAGGGTAAGGTGAGGTGCTTGCCTACTTGCTTGCTAGCTAGAATGATTGTGAGGCATGTAACAAAAGCAAGTTTCAGCCATTTTGGAAGAAACACTTCAGATTGAAATGAAAAACTTCCTAGAGAGCATTTGAAAGCTTTCTCTCAAATTCTTACTTACTTATCTTAGTTTAGGCCAAACTAAGTGGTGTTCAAGTGAGTCTTAACCTTGATTAAGTGGTGATTCTGTATCTTAATCAAGATTAAGGGCCCTAAACTCAAAGGTTGGTGGTGATCCTGTATCCAATCCTAGAGTTTAGTTCTATCCTAGCCAAATTCTTCTCATCGGTTTCTAAGTGAAGTTGATAGCTTGAATGTTCAAGTTGATTTCTTTCACTTAGTGTATTCTTCATGCCCCCTTACCTTTCCACTCCATTCACCTTCATTTACATCCATTCCCACGAATTCCACTTCACCAAAGGGCTTGCGTTCCAATCAAAATTCAAGAGCCTCACTACCGGGCAAAGCTAGTCATTTCTAGCTTCGTGGGCGGCAAGTTGGCACGGTGTGGCCGTGCAAGCAAGCACGACCGTGCCACTCTTGGCCGTGACAATTCTTTAAGCTTTCGTCTCTTTTGATGTAAGGTTAACTTGGGTCTTCTTTCCCTTGAGCTTTACATCATATTTGGTATCAGAGCTACGTTTCATCTTGGCCTAGTATTGAACCCACACATCCAAATTTCTTTCTTCTCCCATTCACAAAATACAAGTCAGAATTCGTTCATTCCTTGAACAAGTACGAACATGAGTACCAGTTTAAGCCTAGAAGAAAATCTTGATGCTGTTTTCAAGAGTAATCATGAAATTAATTCTTTTAATCAAGAACTAAAGGCGCAAAATGAGTACCTACGCAAGCAATTGGGTACTTTTCTCAAGCAAAAGTAGAAATTGAATGAGGAACCGTCCTATTCAGCCCCACATGGCCGAGAGCAAGTCTTCAGCCATAACCATGAATCTTCAAGTGATGAAGAACCATCAAGGAGGTCATGACCAGAACAAAGAATGCAAGGTAACTCTAATGATTTTAGAGTTGAAATTCCAGAATATGAAGGCAAGCTCGATCCAGAAGAGTTCTTGGACTGGTTGCATACGGTGGAGAGGGTGTTCGAATACAAGGACGTTCCAGAAGACAAGAAAGTCAAGTTGGTGGCATTGAGACTACGTAAGTATGCTTCTTTATGGTGGACAAACTTATATGCTAAGAGAGTTAGGGAACATAAGGCTAAAATCAGGACTTAGGAAAAGATGAAAACCAAGTTGAAGGCGAGATTTTTACCCCCTACATATGTTCAAGATTGCTATTCAAAACTTCATAATCTAAACCAAGGCAATCTAAGTGTGGAAGAGTATACTAGAGAGTTTGAAAAGCTTGTGATTAAATGTGATCTACATGAACCCGAAGAGCAAGCAATTGTTAGGTACTTGGGAGGACTTGATCCTAGGTACTCTAATGTTGTTGAATTACAAGCTTATACTACTTTTGATGAGGTTTGCGTGCTTGCTCACAAAGTTGAACAACAAAAGAAAGCTAAGCAAACTTTTAAACCTTCCAATCAGAAACCTCCAATCCGGAGCCAACCCTTTAACAAGGGGAGTTCCCAACCGGTTTCTAAACCTCAAAATCCCTTTCCTTTTAATCCACAAAAAACCCAAGCACCACAAAAGGCCCCAGCACCCCCAATTCGACCAAACCCCAATCCTATGAGCACTAGAAGATATTTCAAATGCCAAGGATTAGGCCACATAGCCTCGGAGTGCCCAAATCGCAAAGTGATTACTTTGGCCGAGTGGAGGACCGTGGATGAGCAAGAGAAGGAAGGTGAAATTGATGGTGAAACTGAAGAAGAACATGGAGAGAGTCAAGAAGAGGTTAAGAAGGAAGCTGATGAAGGTGAAATGCTAGTTTTGAGGAGAGTCTTGAACGGTCAAAAGAGCACTAAGGATGAACAAAGAGAGAACATATTTCATACTAGGTGCACGGTTCAGGGCAAGGTGTGTTCATTGATTATTGATGGTGGGAGTTGTGCAAACATGGTATCTCTTACCATGATTGAGAAATTAGGCTTGCAAGCTACAGCCCATCCCCATCCATGCAATATACAATGGCTGAATCAAAGCAAGGGGCTTCAAGTCAACTCACGGTGCCTCATCTCATTATCCATTGGTAAGAACTATCAAGACCAACTTTGGTGTGATGTTATACCTATGGATGCATGCCATGTACTGTTGGGTAGGCCCTGGATGTACGACCGAAGGGTAACACATGATGGGTTCTTGAATACATACTCCTTGTCTAAGGGAGGAAAGAAGATTACCCTAAAACCATTATCGCCATCCGAACTCCTCAAAAATAAGCCCACAAAAGGCCATGAGCATTCTGGTTGCTTACTCACTTTTAGTGAAACTCTTTTAAAGGCTTCTAATCGTGAGTTTAAGGCTTTTAAAGAGTGGATCTTAACACTCCAAGATGAACCAGAATCCCTCTTACCAACTCACCCCTTTGCCAAATCACTCATCCAAGCCTTCTGTCATTTGTTTCCAGAAGAGATACCCTCGGGTTTACCCCCTAAAAGGGATATCCAGCACCACATTGATCTCATTCCTGGTTCAGTTCTCCCAAACAAACCAGCCTATAGAATGAACCCAAAGGAAACCATAGAGATTCAACGACAAGTAGAGGAATTGATCTCAAAAGGACTTGTACGTGAGTTCTTAAGTCCTTGTGCCGTACCTGCCTTGTTGGTTCCCAAGAAGGATGGCAGCCAACGAATATGTGTGGACAGTAGGGCCATAAACAAAATCACAATCAAGTATAGGTATCCTATACCCAGACTTGAAGATATGCTGGACGAATTACATGGCTCTAAAGTCTTTTCAAAAATTGACCTTCGAAGTGGCTACTACCAAATCAGGATAAGAGAAGGAGATGAATGGAAGACTGCATTCAAGACTAAGGGAGGTTTGTACGAGTGGCTAGTTATGCCATTTGGTCTTTCCAATGCTCCTAGTACTTTTATGAGGTTAATGAATCAAGTATTCAAACCTTATATTGGCAAGTTCGTGGTGGTCTACTTTGATGATATTTTGATTTATTCCAAGGACGAGCAAGCGCATCAAAATCATCTTAATCAGATTATGCATGTCCTTGAACGTGAGCAATTGTATGGTAATCTTAAGAAATGTACCTTCTTTACTCATGAGGTTACATTCTTAGGGTACATTGTGTCCAGTGAAGGAATTAAGGTAGATGAAAGAAAGATAGAGGCTATTCGGACTTGGCCTCAACCACAAAGTATACATGATGTTCGAAGCTTCCATGGATTGGCATCTTTTTACAGAAGATTCATTCGAAACTTCAGCACCATCATGTCCCCTATGACCAAAGTGCTAAAGGGTTCATTATTTTAATGGAATCCTAAGGCACAATCTGCCTTTGAAGAAGTCAAGAAGAAACTTACTCAAGCACCGGTTCTTGTATTGTCGTGCTTTGAGAAGGTTTTTGAGGTTGAATGCGATGCATCAGGAGTGAGAATTGGTGGAGTTTTAACTCAAGAAGGAAAGCCATTGGCCTTCTTTAGTGAAAAGCTATGTGACTCAAGAAGAAAATACTCCACATATGATAAGGAATTCTATGCTATTATTCGGTGCCTAGAACATTGGAGTCATTACCTAGTGGCCAGTGAGTTTATACTTCATTCAGATCACGAGGCATTGAAGTACATTCAAGGCCAGCATAAACTTAACTCACGCCATGCTAAGTGGGTTGAATTCCTTCAGTCATTCCACTTCACCATTAAGCACAGATCGGGAAAGCTAAATCAAGGTGCGGATGCGTTATCAAGGAGGTATCTCCTTATGTTTCAATTAGATGCTCTTATTCTTGGTTTTGAGCATCTTAAGAGTTTATATGCTGAAGATGAAGACCTTGGGAATCTTTATGCTGCATGTTCGAAGCACCCCAAGGGAGATTTCTTAATCCAAGAAGGTTATCTATTCAAGGGAGTACGATTGTGTATTCCCAAGTGTAGCACTCGTGAACTTCTAATCAGAGAAGTTCATGGAGGTTCCTTGGCGGGTCATTTTGGAGAGACCAAGACCTTAACTATGTTAAGGAAACATTACTATTGGCCAGGAATGGAAAAGGATGTTCAAGACATCCTTAGGAGATGTGGAACGTGCCAAGCAGCTAAGAGTCATACTCTACCTCATGGCCTATACACCCCACTGCCTGTACCAACTCTACCTTGGGTAGACGTGAGTATGGACTTCATTTTAGGTCTACCTAAGACACAAAGGGGAAAGGATTCAATCTTCGTGGTGGTAGATAGATTTTCGAAGATGGCACATTTCATTCCCTGCAGTAAGACCAATGATGCTACACACATTGCCGAGCTCTATTTTAAGGAGGTCACAAGGTTGCATGGTATTCCTAAATCCTTTGTTTCAGATAGGGATACCAAGTTTCTCAGTCATTTTTGGATTACCCTTTGGAAAAAGCTTGGTACCAAGTTGTTATTCAGTACTACCTGTCATCCCCAGACTGATGGTCAGACGGAGGTAACTAATCGAACCCTAGGCACTCTCCTAAGGGCTTTGATTAAACCTAATGCTAAAGCCTAGGATTTACTCTTACCACATGCTGAGTTTGCATACAACAAGGCCTCTAGTAAAGCTACTGATCTTTCACCATTCAAGGTGGTGTATGGGATTGATCCTTTGAGTCCCAATGATCTTACCCCACGGCCCCAAGACGAAAAGCCCCATGTTGATGCAACACAAAGAGTAAAAGAGATTCAAAAGCTTCATGAGTTGGTGAGGGCAAGAATTGAAAAGACTAATGCAGCTTATGAAGCACACGCCAATAAGCATAGGAGAAAGATTGTCTTTCAACCAGGAGACTTAGTATGGATCCATTTGAGGAAGGAACGGTTTCCTTCTAAAAGGAAAAACAAACTCATGCCACGAGCTAAAGGTCCATTTGAAGTCTTAGAGAGGATCAATGAAAATGCTTATAAGGTTGATCTTCCTGGTGATTATGAGGTTTCAGCTACCTTTAATGTGGCTGATTTGAGTCCCTTCTATCCAGACACTTCCCCACCAGATTTGAGGGCAAATCTTTTCAACAAGGGGTGGATGATGGAACCCTACCTAGCCAAGACCTCGTCCGTGATGAAACATGTCCAACTTGTCCCAGAACAAGGTCCCAAACCAAGAAGATGGCTCATCTTTTGCAAGAAGTTCAAGCTGAATCAAATGGGCTAACTGGCCAAAACAAGCCCGGTTTTGTGCATCTGATTTCTTAAGCTACATTGTGGCTTAAGATTAATATTTTTGCATTTTTCGAATCCTCATGATGTTAACTTTCAGGTTCAAGCATTGATTTCAAATCATGCACACAAGAGGATGGAAGATCAAAGGCTTTTCTCCAACTGGTCAGATTGGGACCAATTTTGCACGGTTGAATGTTTAGGTTTGATTACCCCATTTAGACTTTGTTTAACCTTGATTTCGTGGTTAGGAGGGTTTATACACATCTTGAACTTTTCCCCCCATGGTTAAAATCCAAGTCATATCCATTTTTGCAATGGTTAAACCAAGTCTGAAAACCGGGTCCAATTCTGTCCTTGAACCCGGTTTGATGTCCCGGTTTATTTTTGCTTCCACCGGTGGGTTTTCTTCACTTCAACTGATATGGCACACCCCTCAAGGCTGGGCACACGTCTCAAGACACCAATGATCAACTGCAACCTTGGGAAGAACGGCCAATGAGAGGAGACAAAAAAAGATGTTCCTTGCTTCTCATTGGATAGCCGCAAAGGAGGAAGCCACTTTTCGGCTGTGCACATGCCCATTTGCTGAGTTTTTAGTTGTTTAGACTTAAGTACAAGTTAATTAAGTTGTAATAATCATTTGTCTTTCTTTCTTTACCAGTTTAGATGTACTTTGATTAGTCTTAAGCTCACTTTGCAACCGGTTAGCCCTAACCGAGGAGATTAAGGCTAATTAACACCTTTCCTCCTTAGGAGGGTAAGGTGAGGTGCTTGCCTACTTGCTTGCTCGCTAGAATGATTGTGAGGCATGTAACAAAAGCAAGTTTCGGCTATTTTGGAAGACACACTTCAGATTGAAATGAAAAACTTCCTAGAGAGCATTTGAAAGCTTTCTCTCAAATTCTTACTTGCTTATCTTAGTTTAGGCCAAACTAAGTGGTGTTCAAGTGAGTCTTAACCTTGATTAAGTGGTGATTCTGTATCTTAATCAAGATTAAGGGCCCTAAACTCAAAGGTTGGTGGTAATCCTGTATCCAATCCTAGAGTTTAGTTCTATCCTAGCCAAATTCTTCTCATCGATTTCTAAGTGAAGTTGATAGCTTGAATGTTCAAGTTGATTTCTTTCACTTAGTGTATTCTTCATGCCCCCTCACCTTTCCACTCCATTTACCTTCATTTACATCCATTCCCATGAATTCCACTTCACCAAAGGGCTTGCGTTCTAATCAAAATTCAAGAGCCTCACTACCGGGCAAAGCTAGTCATTTCTAGCTTCGTGGGCAGCAAGTTGGCACGGTGTGGCCGTACAAGCAAGCACGACCGTGCCACTCTTGGCCGTGACAATTCTTTAAGCTTTCGTCTCTGTTGATGTAAGGTTAGCTTGGGTCTTCTTTCCCTTGAGCTTTACATCAACTCCTGAACAAAGTCATAGAGTGCGGTATGCTTAGTTTGAATATAAGCTCGAAGGGAGGCTTGCTTCTCTTGAATGGACTTAAGGGCAGCATGCAAACCAGTATAATTAGAGGAGGAGAACGGTTGGGATGAACTAGAAGCCCTTAGGTGAAGAGGGGGAGGAGGAGGTGCGGGTTGCGCCTACTCTTCATCACCTGGTAAAAAGTGCAGATTGGCCTAGTTCAATAGAGCAGTTCGATTAATACTAGGGAGAGGCATGATACGGTTCCCACGATAAATCCAACAAATATGCCCAATCTCTACCTTACAAAAGTTCGTTTGTTTAAAGGCAGCCAAGTTCAACTGCTTGCACTGGGAACTCTATCATCGGGGTTCAGTTCTATTACAACAAACCTAGCAATGGGGGTAATGAGGCCCCCAATCACAATCCTCTGTGCGGAACTAGTAGCCGTGTTATGTAACTGATTGACTAGGAATGAACCGGGATCAAGTAGATCCCTTTGGAGCATGCTATACAAGAAATATAATTCAAACAGGCGAGTCAGATTCAAACCATCTTCCCTAGTAAACAAACCACAAGCAAGCAACCTCTAGGTCACTCGAATACAGGGATTTCTAATAACAATGCCTTTGGAATTATTTGTATCATACTGATAATCCCCATAAATTTAATTCCAAAAAGCATTTCGGTTAAATTCTTTAGGGATATTCGATGGGGCAAATCCATACTTTGTGGAAAACCAAATATGCTATTAAAGGCACTCAAATTTAGCTCATAAAATTCCCTATTTAGATACAAAGAAATGTATCCTTCTTGATAATGAGGCCCCTTGTGACCTCCCTATGCAACATACTCAAAAACTCAAGAGTGAAGTCATGATAAGTATGGTCCCTAATATCTAAAAATTGCCTCATACCTTCCCAAGCAAACAATAAACGAATGTCATCCAACAAACCCAATCGAGTTAACAAATCCTCATTATAATAACGAATAGCAACAACTAGCTTACCACTCAAAATATTGTAGCTAACAATATGCTCAAGATGTGTTAAACCAAGGGAGTTAGGAATATTACCTTGGTTTCTTGTGTTGGTTGAGGTTCGGGAAGCCCGGGATTCACGTTGTGATGCTTGACTTGCTGTCCCCACCTCTTGACTAGTTCTCGCCTTCTTCTTAGGTGCCATGGCAATGGAGAGTGGATGGGTGAAAGCGCTAAACACTAACTGAAGTGAAAATAGGAAGGAAAATGGCCAAAAAAATGCAAAATTTGTGAAAATTAAGGTGAATGTGGAAGAAATGTGGAAGAAAATGAGAAAATTTAGAAGAATGGAAGGTGAAGTTGAGTTGTTGGAATTTGTGGTATGAAGATGGGTAGCATATGAGAGAAAGAAGGCAAAAAAAAGAGAAATGTAAAGGAGATTTGAAATGAAAGTGAAGAAAGTAAGAAGAAATGAAAGAAATTTGATGAAAAATGAGTAACAGTTGAAGGTTTAGAGGTGGGTGGTTATAGAGGTTATGAGAGAGAAGAAGAGAGTTTAGAGAGAAAGACGAAAGGTAGAAGAAGATGAAATGTTGTTATGGGTCAAAGGGCATGGAAAACCCTTGAGCGTGGATGGAGAGCCGCACCACGGACCATGGAGTCCACCACGGACTATCCGTGGTGAGCTATATTTCTGAATTTTCTTTTTTTTTTTGGTAGCAGCTCCATGGATTGGGTTGAGCACCACTAGGGGTCCGTGGTGGCTGCTGGTGGAGCTACCAAAACTCTCTTATTATTTTTTGATTTTTTTCTTCTTCTTTTTCTCTCTTTTTTCTCTTTTGTTATTTTTTTCTTTTCTTTTGTAAAACAAAAAACACACTTTATACAATCAGAGACAAGAAAAACTAGTAAAGAAAAAACTTGGGTTGTCTCCAAAGAAGAGCTCTTTTAGGGTCAGGAGCTTGACCGTCTCTTCTAGGAGGGCTCGGGATCAGAAAGATGGTGGACAGCAGACTTGTTAATGTGTTCGCTCACATAATAAGGCTTAAGACGCTACCCATTGACCTTGAACGCACCAGTAGACTCACTCAAGACCTCTACAACTCCATGAGGAAAGACCATTATGACCTTAAATAGTCCTGACCACCGAGATCTCAGCTTGTCTAGAAATAACTGTAGCTTAGAATTGAACAACAAGACTAAGTCACCTTCCTCAAATCTTTTCTTCATAATGTGCTTGTCATGCCATTGCTTGGTCCTCTCCTTGTATATTTGGAGCTTTCATAGGCTTCCAAACGTAACTCATCCAACTCATTTAATTGCAATATCCTCTTCTCACCAGCCACCTTAAGATCGAAGTTGAGAGTTTGAATTGCCCAATACGCTTGGTGTTCTAACTCAATCGACAAATGGCAAAACTTTCCAAAAACTAATAAGTATGGAGTAGTGCTGAGGGGAATTTTGTAAGTGGACCGATAAGCCCAAAGAGCATCATTAAGCTTTTCAAACCAATGCTTTCGAGACTGATCGACCATTTTCTCCAAAATATTTTTCAACTCTCGATTAGATAACTCAACTTATCTACTTGTTTTGGGATGATAAGGCGTAGCAATCTTATGAAAAATCCCATACTTCTTTAAGAGAGATTCAAGTCGCTTGCTGTAAAAATTAGTCCCATTATCACTCAAAAGAGCTCTCGGTGTGCCAAATCTCATAAAGATGTTCTTTTTAAGAAACTTGATTATCACCTTGGAGTCATTGGTAGGAGAGGCAATGGCTTCTACCCACTTGGAAACGTAATCAACCACCACAAGGATGTAAAGATTATTATGAGAAGGAGGAAATGGACCAATAAAGTCAATCCCCCAAACGTCAAAAAGTTCTACCTTACGAATCCCACTTTGAGGCATCTCATGCCTTTTGGAAATGTTCCCCATCTGTTGGCATCGATCGCGGGACATAACAAAGGTTCTTGCATCGTTAAAGAGAGTGGGCCAATAGAAACCTACCTAAAGCACCTTAGCAATGGTCTTGTCCAGTCCAAAGTGTCCAGCATAAGTTGAAGTATGGCAATGGTGAAGGACACTAGGAACCTCATTTTTCAGCAAACATCTTATATAAACACCATCTCCATACAGCTTATAGAAGAGCAGCTCCTCCCACATATAATATTTTGTGTCAAAAAGGAATCTCTTCCTTTGTTGATAAGATGAACCGGGTGGCATTACCCTATATGCCTTGAAATTCATCAAATCAGCATAACATGGAGCGACTTAGTGAGATATTGCAAGGCATTGATCATCTGGAAAGGAGTCATCTATAGGAAGCTCCTGTATTGGTACGGCCTCGGGACTCAAGCGAATAAGTGGTCCGCTACTACATTTTCATATCTGGCCTTGTCTCGAATTCATATCCTCAGATCTTTCAAAACTTTAGACAAATTATTCAAGCAATGGTCAAAAGTTATACCATACATAGAAAAATAATCCATAAAGACTTCTATTATGTCCGCAATAAAGTCGAAAAAGATTGCCATCATGCATCGTTGAAATGTGATGGGGGCATTACACAGTCCAAATGGCATTCTCTGCAAATATACCATATAGACAAGCAAATGTGGTCTTTTCTTGGTCACTAAGGTGGATAGAGATTTGGAAAAACCCCAAATAGCCATCTACATAACAAAAATAGGAACTTTTTGCCAGCCTCTCGAGCATTTAATCAATGAAGGGTAGGGAAAAATGGTCCTTGCGGGTGGCCTTATTCAACTTCCTATATTCTATACACATATGCCAACCTGTAACTGTCCTAGTAGGAATCAGTTCATTTTTCTCATTCTTTACAACCGTCATTTCCCCCTTCTAAGGCACGACATGGGCCGAGCTCATCCACTTACTATAAGAGATAGGGTAGGTAATGCTAGCCTTAAGCAACTTCAAAATTTCTTTCTTGGCCACATCTTGCATATTAGGGTTCAACCTTCTTTGGTATTCAATTGAAGGTTTATGGTCATCTTTCATCAAAATACGATGCATACACAAAGAAGGTTGAAGTCCCTTAAGGTCATCAAGAGTATACCCTATGGCCTTACGATGCATCATAAGTATTGTTAACAAATAGTCAACTTGAGATGCATTTAGACTTGCATTCACAATCACAGAATATATAGAATTGGGGTCAAGAAATTCGTACCTCGAAGAAGAAAAAAAAGGTTTTAGTTCTACTTCGGGGGAATGTTTCTCATCAGACAAGGGTGCATCATCATGCAGTTGCGCTTCCACCTTGGCAAAGGTTGGGTAAGCTTAGGAAGAAGCTTTCAAGAATTGAGCACACATTGCTACTTTCGGATTTTCATCTTCAGTAGTGCCATCATTCAATAAACAATGCTCAAGAGGACCATGAAAAACATTATTAGAAATGGTCCTTTGTACTAAACTATCCACTACATCAATCCGATGACGCTCACGAAAGATAGAAGGAAATTTAGAAGCTTTAATCAAGTTAAATTCCACATGTTCATCTTCCACATCCAAAGATAGTTTACCATTTATGACATCTATACAATACCCAATGGTGGCCAAGAATGGCCTCCCAAGAATGATGGGATACGCGTATCGTCTTCCATTTCAGGGATTACAAAATATACGGACACATATAAATCTCCTACATTAATGGGGACATCCTCTAAAATACCCACAGGGTACTTTACGGAACGGTCTACCAACTGTAAAGAGATGGTAGTGGATCTCATTGCTCCTAGGTCTAGCTTTTTGTAAACAGAGAAGGGCGTTAAACCTACACTGGACCCTAGATCACACAAGGCATAATATATTAACACATACCCTACCAGATAAGGAATAGAAAAGTTATCCGGATCCTTAAGCTTAGGAGGGAGCTTATTTTGGATCATAAGTACCACACTCTTTAGCAATGCCACAGTTTCTTGCCCTTCCAACTTTCTTTTACTAGACAAAATCTCTTTCAAAAACTTAAAATAAGAAGGAATTTGCGATAAGACATCGGTGAATGGAATGTTAATATACAGTTCCTTAAGGACCTCTAAAAACTTCCCAAATTGTTGGTCAAGCTCAACCGTAGCCATTCTTTGGGGAAACAGTAAAGGTGGAACATAAGGTCTTGAGGAAATTTTCTTGGGGTCATTAGGAACCTTATTAGAATTATAAGGATCATCACCTATGATATCATTAGAAGAAGTAGATGCCTCCTTCTCAACAACCACATCATTTCCATCATTCAAATGCTCATCTTGGCTAACCCCCTTAGGTCCCTCCAATTGCTTGCCCCCTTTGAAAATCACGGCATTACACTGCTCCCCAGGCTAAGTTAGTTCGTACTAGGAAATCTAACCAAGGGTAGATGAAGAGGTAGCTTGTTGGGTGATTTAAGCTTCTAACATCTTATTATGAGTAGTAAACAAGTCAACCTTAGAGGCTAATTGCTTAATATACTCATCTTACTTTTGTTGCACCAAAAGCGTACTCTCCATCATGGTCTCTAAATTGGATTTTTGAGGTGCTTGTTGAGGATAAGGTGGTCTTTCAAATTCAGGGGGTGGTCTAAAATTCATTTGAGGCATAAAAGAGGCATTAGACTTATAAGAGAAATTAGGGTGATTCCTCCAACCAGGATTGTAAGTATTGTTAGAGAATTGGTCATTGACTGGTCTAGGGTTAGAGGTATTAACATATTTGACTAAGTCACTAGCATCTTTGGGCAAATGGACTCCAGACTTGATAATTCATAGTGAAATGATCAACAGACCCATGAATTTCACATGATGGGGAAGGGGTACTTGAACTAATAGAATTAACATTTAATCGTTCTAACCTTCGAGACATGGCATCCACTTTAGCGAAAAGCATATAACTAATATCCACATGTGAACACCCATCTTCAGGGAATTTAAACGAAATCACCAAGTGAGACTAATGCACATCATTTGAAACGATGGAAATTCTTTTAAAACCATTGTTGTGCACTTGGAAGATGATTGGAACTCAATAAAAACTCCTTTCGAGAAGATATTTACCCTTTCAAAATTGTTACACTAATATTGCCCTCGAATGAGGCATTTACATCACATATCATGCTCGAAATCATTTTTAAATGTATCGGAATCTCATATTTATGCTGGGTATGGGTGAGGCCGTCACTCATGTTCCATCATATCAATGAGGTTGTCACTCACATTTTGTATTATCCATGGGGAAATTAATGGATCCTTACCCTCGTCAGGGCCTTCTAGGGTTCCAACTTCTAGGTCTATATCCATAGGCATTAGGGTTCCCACAAATAGGGCCTACTCCCTAATTATTTGTCCAATCATTTAGCACATTCTCCTAGCCCAAAACATTTTAGATGCATTTCACGTCAAATGCACTTGCATTACAACTCTCATTGTATCATAAACAATGATATTCTTATTCTCATGAGGCTGGAAGCCTTAATGATTACACATTGATTTAAAAAGCATAAAACCACATTTGGTAAAATATGCTTAAAACAAGTTAATGGCCATAACATCATTGACTTATCAAGAAATGCGACATTGAAACTTGTTTTGGGAGTCAACAATTGCATTCACATATAAATATCTCGATTTCTTTACATTTCAGATGCAACAGATCACACACATTTTGTCTCAAAACTCTCATTGTATCACACATCTTGTCAAATTATGCTTCTAAACGAGTTAAGGACCAAATACGCATTCAAGGAAATGTCATTGTAGTGGACGAACTACTCTTAAACCAATTACTTGAAGAATTTAATTATTCGAAAGCATTAATGCCAGAAGGGTAATGCATGCTTAAAGTGAATCAAGCGAGCTTAAATCAGAATGACTCTTAGTTCACAAATTATTTAACACGAGGCTTTTAAACAAAACAAGTAATCTGAAACAGCTAAGATCGCAGTACTTTGGCGTGGAACTCAGCCACGGCATGCACACATAGTAAACACTTGAATCAAAGGCCAATAAAACCACGACTCAATTAAACAACATGCTACAACCAGATTCAGGCAAATAATAAGTAATACACAGCATCAAACATGAAATTACACTTCTAAATTCACGAATTTTGACACAATCCGAACTCTCTCCTCACGGCACTGACAACAACAGTCCTCAAAGCCATTTCAGTTCAACCCAAATGATCCACCGATCACTTACAGTTTCTCAACTCGTTACAGTTTCAACCAAACTACTAAATCAGCTATCATAAATATTTCAAAACATTTGTAAATTAATAGTAGATTTAGGGATTAGGAACCACCCACTTGGAATCCAAGCTATGGACCCAGCTCCTGGGCTAATTGGGCAAATTGAAGCTGAATTTGGGCCTCCTAATCTCCCCCTCATAGTTGCCCCGGGCCTTACTCTCACTCTCTCGGCCTTCAAGTCAAGCCACCAGTAGCAGTGGTGGTGGTGGTTAGGGTTTGGTTCGCGTTGGTTTCGTATGGTTCAGATCACCCCCTTACTCTCGAGGCGCCACACACTGCTCCACCTCCAGACTGGCACCGTCGAGTAGTCAGTGAACCGTCGGAACAGTGGTAATGGTCGCGAACCCTAGTCGTTCAAAGCCTTTTTCTCTCTGACTGCTTGCTCATAAGTCGTCCACCCAGTCGCTGGTGGTCGCTGCTGCTAGCGCCAGCCACTTTGGTCACCGGAATCGCGCCCAGTCGCGGTGCCTTGCGTTCCCTCTCGCTCGCCCTCGATCTGTCTCTCTGTTCTTGGGTTTAGGCATCGTGGAGCCACTGTGCAAACTGGGCGGTCGCTGGTGTGGCGCCGTTGCCATGCCACCTGGCCGACCCCCTTTCTCTCTCTCTCTTTCTCTCAATCTCTCTATCTTTCTCTCTCTTGTATTGTTTACCGGGGAGGGGGGTTGCGGGGAACCGAGAGGGAGCCCCCCTCATTCCTTTTTCAGAAAAGGAAAGGGGCTTCAACCCCTTTTTAGTCTTTTTCTTTCTTCTTTTTTTTTTTTTGTTTGTTGTTGTTTTAGTCTCACTTAATAAACTGATCCCAGTGCTAATTAGTCTAGTCTCGTTCAATCTCAACCTCGAACATTCTCACTCAGCTTACCAATTTTGCGTAATCATGTCTTGGGTACCTAATTAACGGATTCATTAATTTTATGTAATTGCGTACTAAATCAGGAAAATTAACAAAATCACTCCGTATAAATATTACACCTAATTAACTCATAACCAAATAGTCCAACATGGTCAACTACATAGAACACAATTAATGGAAACACTAACCCAAACAGTTAGCCTGAGTTAAGAATCTCGGGCATTACAATAGATCCCTTGGTAATTCAATTACTTACAACTCTAGGAATCCCCCAAAACCCATATCCCGTATTACTTCTTTATGTCCATCATTGAACTTGTCTATCATTACAACAAACCTTATTGGCGACAGTCTAGTATGAAAATCTTCTTATGTTTTGTGTCTGCCTCTGTAGGTTTTTACACAGCCTTAGGATCTTGAGCACCAATGCTGGTATTTGCTTTTTTTTTTTTTTTAGGATTTCTTTTGATGATCATGTTGCACAACTGAAAGTTGTCGACGCTTTTGCAGGACTTAGACTGTTTTGGACACTCTTGTACTCTTTTTTAGCTTTAGCTCTAGCACATTTTTTTGATCTCATTTGGAGTTTCTTTGAGCTAGGTTTTGCTGCTTGTTTTATTTTCTTCATTCTTTTCACAAACACTTCATCTTCGGAGTCAGTTTCATCTTCATGCCTATTGGGAGGCAT
The DNA here is from genome assembly GCA_029747015.1 of Carnegiea gigantea. Taxonomy (NCBI): domain Eukaryota; kingdom Viridiplantae; phylum Streptophyta; class Magnoliopsida; order Caryophyllales; family Cactaceae; genus Carnegiea; species Carnegiea gigantea. Next base: position 221,466 of record JAKOGI010000586.1, on the reverse strand, counting down.
TTTGTAGGTTGTGTTCTCTACCGTGCCATCTGTTTCTTCTTAAATTTGTCAATAAATGTCAGTAATTGTTTTCTCTTAGCTTTCTTCATGAGTGTTTTTTGGAACTCTTGGGGATCCTCTAATCTGCATTCTTCTTGCCCCTTGTTGTGCTTTTCTTTTCCCACACTTCTCTTGCGCCTCATTCTTCTTTGGCTCCTTTTTTGTTTTTCTTTGCACCATCTTTTGTTTTTTTTTCTACTGCGGGACTTTTTTTATTGAGGTGATTCTGCTATTTTCTGTAATGCCTAGTCTGCCTTTTCTGGTTTAGTGGCTTGTGATTCTTCCATAGTCTGCACATTTTGTTTTTTAGGCTCATTTATTGTTGGTGCTTGCATTTGTTCATCTTTTGAATTTATTGGACTGTTACAAATGTTTCTATTCTTTCTTGCTTCTTTTTTCACCCTTCTCTTCTTTACAGTAATACTTAATGAGCTGATTTTCCCTCCAGAACTTTTTTCTTTTGGTGTGCACACTTTTTCCTGCTCTTTTTCAGTTGAACATTTGGTTACCATTGCTAATGTAGCAGGATTGTTCTCAAGCTGTGGAGTATGTTCTTCATTTGTTGGAATGTAATGTGGAGCTGCCTTGCTTGCTTCTTCTGTAGCTTTACATGGTACTTTATATAAGTAAACAAGATGTATAACTCACTAAATGTGTAATATTTAATCTAATGTGGACCTCTCTTTATATGGTTATAGGTCATTACACTTTCTGCTCATTATAATAAATTATCTGCTCACTAGAATTGCAGTTCATCTGACTAAATATAAATTTAGAAATATAGTGTACTTGCTATCTAGAATATGAGATGAACTCGCTAGATATATGAAATAGTATACCAGAAGAAATCGAAATGCTTAACTGCACATGGTACATTATAATAATAAACAAGATGAATTTTTCATACTGCTCACTAGATATGTATCATAGCTCCCTAAACCATAACATATAGCTCACTAATTGGCAATAGTTAACCTATTGTGGAGCTATTTAAAAATATACAATATTTAATCTAATGTGGAGCTTTCTTTATATGGTTACAGCTCAGTGCACCTTCTACTTACTATAATAAACTGTCTGCTCAATAGAACTGCAGCTCAGCTCACTAAATATAAATTTAGAAATATAGTTTACTTACTGACTAATATGAGATAGACTCACTAGATATATAAAATAGTATACCAAAAGAAATTGGAATGCTTAATTGCACATGTATATTATAACAACTGCACATAGTACATTATAATAATAAACAAGATGATTTTTTCATATTACTCACTAGATATGTATCATAGCTCACCAAACCATAACATATAACTCACTAATTGGTAGTAGTTAATCGATTGTGGAGCTGTTTAAAAATGTTTATAGGTTTACTACAATTTCTGCTCACTTAAGGACCCATTTGCTCACTACATATGCAATTCAGCTCACTACATATAAACTTACATAATGTAGACATACCTTGTCCTGCTCTAGGAGTAATATCCTCTTCCATTCCTTGATTTGTATCAGTTGTCTTATTTGCATCGTTCTCCATTTCTGTTTTCCTTAGGCTTCAATTAAAAAGAAAATATAATTTTAGTACAGTGAACTATATTATGTGTGTTTGCATATATTTGAGGGCTTCAATTAAAAAGAAAATATAATTACCTGAAGTTCACTATAGCAGAAGAAATATCTATGACAGCTTCCATAATTATATTTTGAGGGCTTGTGCTTGAACTTTCCATCTTTGATCTATCAATAGTGTTACATGTAATGTTAATATTACATTACATGTCATAGCTCACTATAATACGAGATACAACTCACTAAATTCAAGGCTCACTAGATTATAAGGTACACCTCACTATAGCATGTTCGTTAAGAAAATTTTTGCTGATGTTTAATATTGGCATGAGATAGCAGCAAAGCATTTTACTAATTTAATACTCACTACACATGTTTCATAGTTCACTAAAATAGCACATATAGGTCACTAACATGCATATGCTGTGTATAATGACTCTTTATGTATGTTTTTTTAGTTTTCCTTAGAAATATAGATAAAAGTCTTTTGCAAGATATTAAACAACAGCAAATTAAGTGCTTTATTGTAAGTGTGTTGTCAGAAAAAGAAATTTCTGATTTACTGCTCACTAAATATGCAGTCTGACTCACTAATATTAGGTTTAAGGTTTTCAGAATACCTTTTTTGAGGAGATTTTGCTTCATCACTTATAGATCTCTTCTTCGATGCTTTTGTATGTGAGATTTATCGAAGATTTTCGTCTAGAATCCATGAACAATCGCTGCAGAATTTCACCAAATTGAGCACAAATGTGAGCAGTTTTTGGAGAGAGAGTGAGAGAAGTTCATGGGGTGTGAAATTGTTTGAATTGACGGTTCCGTAGCGGTTTTTGCTTTTATTTTTCTTTTACTTGGTCTGCTGACATGGCGCGCGCCATGTGTGATAATAGTGAGGCGATTGTACATTTGAAAATTTACAACCGGATAGACCATATAGCAACTGACTGAAGCAACACAATAGCGACGATTAGCAATTATGGAATATAGATGAATGTCATACGAATTACCAATCATAACAATTCCCATAAATTTAGTGATTACCTGACCATTTTAATTAGTTCAGCTCCCCCTCTGCCCAACCTGCCAGCCCTGCTCTATGAAGTGTTCACGCTCCCCAGCTGGCCCCAATCTCTCCCTCTCTCATTCGCCGTCCCACGAAAAAGCTTGCTGAAGAGATAGTGCAGTAGGTGAAATAGCAATGACTCACCAAGTCACCATATAAAATTCAGATATGTCTCTGCCCCTCATTCTAATCGCCCCTAGAGTGGGAAAAAGATGATTATATATTATCTACATACCCAATTACGTTCATTAGGTGTCTGTCTAATGCATGGAAGTTTAGTTCTTCTTTGGAAGTGGACACGGAATCGTGAAGCAAACAAATTAAGTTTTGATTAGGATAGGAAGAGAAAGCGATAAAGATTAGGTAGCGTGCTTACTTAGCTTTCTGGGTTTATTTACGTTCATCTTTTTGCTCACGTTTTCTCCTCAGCAATTCTGGTTCCGTCTTTCTCACTCCTTTTTCTATGACTACTTTGTTTTAATGATCCCCCCCCCCCCTTCGGGTATTCTTCAAACAAAGCGGCGAAGCAACATTCAGCAGAGCTTTGCTTTAACTTAGCTGCGGATAATTTTTAAACTCCGAAACAAATATCTGCTTTTGTATTGAAAGTAGTTTGTCTATTGTCTTCTGTGTCGGTAAAAAGAAGGAGTAAATTAAAGCTGGGTGGGTCTGTCTTCATTTGCTTGGAGAAGATGGGGAGCAGGGAGAAATTAATTGTACTGTTGTTAATGGTGATTTTGTTGGGTTTCCTTGCAACGGCGTCCTTTGCCGCCAATGTGACTTACGATCATCGAGCTCTCGTGATTGATGGCAAACGTCGAATACTCGTCTCTGGCTCCATTCATTACCCTCGTAGCACGCCTGAGGTCTAATTTCTTCTTCTTTTGCTCCATTTATTTCTCTCTGTGAATTTTGCTGGCGTTTTACTCAATTTCTTCCACCAGGTTTTGTGGGCTTAAATTTAAATTTCTCGACTTTGTAACAATGATTATTACGACAGATGTGGCCGGATCTCATTCAAAAATCGAAAGATGGAGGTTTAGATATAATCGAGACTTATGTCTTCTGGAATTTGCATGAACCAACTCAGGGCCAGGTTTCTTTTTTGTTTTTGTTTTTTTAATTCAGCTGATTATATATATATATATATATATATATATATATATATATATAATATATCTGCGTGTGTGTATGTGTGTGTATATATACACACACATACACACACAGATATATATATTATATATATATATATATATATATATATATCTGTGTGTGTATGTGTGTGTGTGTATATATATGCAATCAACTCAGGGCCAGGTTTCTTTTTTGTTTGTGCTTTTTTAATATATATATATATATATATATATATATATATATCTCTCTCTCTCTGTGTGTATATATATATATATATACACACACACATACATATACATGTACATATATACATATCATAGTTGCCTGGAGCGTGGGATGTTCCGATACGGGGAACGGATTCAGGTACGTGATTCGCCACATGGTGGAGAATCCGATACGTGAGGATCGTTATTAGTACATCTAGTCCTCCAATTCAAAACTCTACATATCATAGAGACTCAGAAAATGATTTAATAATGAGGGTTTTCCCTCTTCCCTCTTCTCGTCCCCTCACGTAGGGCGACATTTTCACAATAATCCTTATTTCTTTCTCTCTCACTCTCTCTCTTCTTCTTGTTTTGCTCTGTAAAAAGCTTGCTCATTCATCGCAACCTCAAAAATTCTTCCATTTTCTTCAAAATTTAGCCTATGGATCATGAAAATATGCAATACCATTGTGGCAGGAGATGGGTTCGCTGAATTCGCCATATTTGGAGAATTGGTACGCTAAAGTATCGCGTTCTGGTTCACGCGAATCAGTTCGCTGTACGCTAGGGGGTTGAGAGAATCTGGTAACTATGATACATATATATATACACACACACACACACACACACACACACACACACATATAGATATACATATACACATATATACATATACATATACATATCGACACACACACACACACACACACACACACACACACACACATATATATATATATCCATATATATATACACACACACATATATATATATATATATATCCATATATATATATACACACACATATATATATACACATATATACATATACATATACATATACATATACACATATATACATATACATATACATATATATATACATATACATATACACAAATATATACACATACACACACACACACACACACACACACACACATATATATATATATACACGCGTTGACGTGGATTTTATGTTTAGTTTTAAAACCCTTTTTACTTGCAAGTGCACAAGGTTAATTGTAGACTAGCGAGTATAGGAGTGTCGATCGCCCGATGAACAATATTGATTTCTAATTTCAATTATTCCAATTATAAAGAATAAGTTGAATGAGGAGTGTAATTATCAAAATGATTAAATAAGCAAAAAAAGAAGAGTAAAAGTGTTAAGTAGAGAGAATTCACATGAGAGAATGTTCTAGGATTTCGGATTTCACCTTTGATGCAAATATTGAATTGCTAATTCAAATAGAGATTTGGTTTGTCTCTTGTGCAACCTAACCTACAAGCATTAAGTCATGAATTGAAAAGATGAACTATAATTATCAAATAAAATTATTTATCTAGCGGTTTAGCATGAATTATTCTTTTGGATATAACTCATCTAATTTCTAGCGTAAATTATTCAATTTTAACAATTATAATTTTAAATCTATTTGCATAATGTCATATTAGCCTGCAAGGTGTAATCAACATGATTAAATAATAGTATTAGAACGCATAAGTAGATTAAGGTCAAGTTTACACTCAAAATTATGCAATCAAAGAGACAAAAATTACTCCAAAAGAAATTAGCAAAAATAATATTATTCTCAAGGATCCATCCTCTTCCTAGAAATGAGTAGTTTAGCCGACCATAGTTAGTGAAAACACTATGATAATTGGTATATTTCACTATCTATGTCCAAACTTTTGCACTCAATTACAAACTAATGAAGTAAATACTCTCAAATTTGACTCACAAATGAGATGAGATGAGAAGAGAAAAATAGCCAACAAAGCTTATTTTCTTCCAAACCACTCAACCCAGGTGGTTTTGTCTTACAAAATATTCTCAACTCTCTAAAGAAAAAAATAGAAGATGAAAGGTAGAATGCTTGGACGAATGGATTAGTGAGTGGATGAATGAATGAGTGTCCCGTGAATCTAACCCATGACCCCTTTTTATAGTGAAAATTTTCCCTCTCTTGGTACTAAAAATTAGTGAAAATAATTAATTCTCAATTAATTTGGTTGTTACATTGCATGAAAAAGGGCTAGTCTTAAGCTAAAATTAATCAAGTTTAATTAGCTTTGACTAGGTTAACAATTAGTCACGTGGAAAATTAGAAAAGGGGTGGGCTGTTGAGAGTTGGCTGCTGGGCTTCGAATGGGCCACCTGAACAGGCCCACACGAGCTGGTGAGAGAGAGGGGCGGTGAGGGGGATGGGAGATGGCTGGCGGGCTGGGCATCTGATGGGCCGCACCTCACAGGCCCAGGCGGAGGTAGAAGAGAGATGAGTGAGGAGAGAAGATAGGCGCTAGGCCAGGCCCAGGCGGAGGAAGAAAAGGAGAAGAGAGAGAGGCTGGGCGCTGTTCGGGCAGAGCTAGGCCGCGGGCGGTGCTGAACCGGCCCAAACGAGAGTAAGGGGAAGGAAGAGTGGCCGGGAGCCGGCTGAGTTGCTTGCTGGGCTGCGCCTCACAGGCCCAAGCAGATGGAGTGGCTTGAGAGCTTGGGCTGAGCTTAACTCTTCTTCTTTTTTTTTTCCCCTTCATCTTGGCTGAGTTTTGCTTGCATGTATGCTGGAGATCCAAGTAGAATTGAACAATTATGCTCAACTTCTTTTATTTTACTTCCACCTGAAAATCATATAAAATATGTATTATTTACTCATAAAAATATATTTCAAAGACTTAAAAGTAGGTATAATAAAGGAGAAAATTACATATAAAATATGAATTATCAACTCCCCCGCACCAAAACTTTGCTAGTTCTCGAGCAAAGAATATCACTGATGCATATATTCATTTAAACCATCAAGTAGAATAAGATCAAGGAAGAAAATCAAGTGATCCAATCTATGAATGTCCAGTTCGCATCACATATTTCAATTCACTACCAACCTATAACTCATTATCAAACACTTCTAATTCCAACTAAGTCAATAGGCTAAAATTCAAGCAAATTAAGTGCATAATGACACCATGTAGTAAACCGTTAGCGTAAAACTTCACCCCACATAACAAAAACCACGAGAGCATCTTTAAACTCAAGTCCCCAATGCCAAGTCATCTTATCAATCTTTTTTTTTTAAATTTTTTTGAGGCTTTGAATTTTTCAAAAGTTACTCGATTCCATGTGCTTTTTTGAGTGGATAAAGATATAAGTAAAGATAACACTCAGAGAAACACTTAGTACATATTCAGGCGATTAAAGACATGGATAAAGATAGAACATGAACATTGGTACCGGAATCAGAACTTGATTAATTCAATTCATTTTAATTTTTAAATGAAAAGTCAAAGGGGAACTCAATGCTTATCAAATACTTAAGGTTACATTGAAGATGAGGTTACATCTCAAACTCAAAATCGGCTACATAGTGACATTAACACAGCAAAAATCTTGGCCTCTAACTAGTCAAAGTTAGAAATAATCTCTAATGAGCATGGATCACATGAATCAATCCACATAATAAAAGTAGAACATGCATAATTATAACACTCAAGCTCTTCCCAAAATCAAATTTACCCAAAGATTTTCAAGTTTAAATTTCCTCAAAATTTTCAATTTGCCTTTCCCCCCCATACCTAAACCTTACATTGCCCTCAATGTAGACAACAATAGGAAAGAGGGAAATGGAGAAAAGAACAACACAACCTGACAGCACAGGGAAGTCATTTCCATATAAGCCCAATAAGTCAAACTCGCAAAGTACCCTTACAATCGTCACCAACCACAAAAGTCAAAAACTAAGTGAAGAATCACACCCAAAAACACAAGCACACCAAAAAGAAAAGAAAATAAAACAAAATAAAAGATTCAAACTTTCCTAAAAAGATTGGGTTGCCTCCTAACAAGCGCTAAGTTTTATGTCTTCATGCAGAAAAAGTCTCACCCACTAATCATAGTAGACAGGGTCTACTAGATTGATGGATTCAATCAAATCAGGGTCAATATCATGAGTCATAACAGGTTTTAAACGTTGACCATTTACCATAAGAACTCTACCATCTTGGGGATCCATAATTTGAACTGCCCCAGAGGAAAACACTTGTTGGACAACAAAAGGACCATCCCATCTAGATCTCAACTTGTCAGGAAATAGCTTAAGCTTAGAGTTAAAAAGCCAAACCTTCTGATTAGGTTATAAAGATTTACGAGAAATCATTTCATCATAAAAAGTTTTGGTTTTGGCTTTATAAATCTTAGCATTCTCATAGGCTTCATTACGTAATTCATCTCAATTGAAGCCTACGCGTAGAACCTGCTTGTTTCATATCAAAATTAAAAGCTTTAATAGCCCAAAAAGCACGGTGTTCTAATTCAACTGGCAAATGACAAGCCTTACCAAAAAGAAACAGGTAAGGAGACATCCCAATGGGAGTCTTAAAAGCAGTATGATAGGCCCAAAGAGCATAATGCAATCTCAAAGACCAGTCTTTCCTATCGAGTCGAACCGTTTTCTCGAGTATGGACTTGATCTCACGATTAGACACCTCAACTTCGCCACTAGTCTGAGGATGATAAGGAGTAGCTACATAATGAGTCACATAATACTTTCTGAGCAAAGTCTCAAAAGATCGATGACAGAAATGACTACCTCCATCACTAATAAGAGTTCTAGGGGTACCATATCGACAGAAAATACACTCTTTCACAAACTTAACCACAACTTTGTGGTCATTGGTCCTAGTAGCCTGAGCTTACACCCATTTTGACACATAATCAACAGCAACCAATATGTATACAAAGCCAAAAGATGGGGGAAAGGGACCCTTGAAATCAATGTTCCACACATCAAATACTTCAACAATCAGAATAGAGGAAAGGGGCATCATATCACCACAGGACAGGGCACCCGTACGTTGACAACGCTTACAAGCAAGACAGAATCGGTAAGTATCTCTAAACAGAGTGGGCCAGAAAAACCCACTTTGTAGGACTTTAGCAGCTGCCTTACGACCTCCAAAGTGACCACCACAAGCATAAGAGTGACAAAAGGTGAGAATACTATGAATTTCATTCTCCGGCACACATCTACGTACCACTTGGTCAGGGCAATGTTTGAAAAGATAAGGGTCTTCCCAATAGTAATATCTTACCTGTGAGAAAAGCCTATCTTTCTCTTGTTTGGACCAGTGAGGAGGAATCTTACCCGTGGCAAGATAGTTCACAATGTGAGCAAACCAAGGGGGAGGGGTATGTGACACAGCAAATAGTTGCTCATTAGAAAAGTGATCAGAAAATCCAACTGAGTCATCAGTACACTTAGTAAGGATTCTAGACAAGTGGTCTGCAACAGAATTTTCAGAACCTTTCCCATCTTTTATTTCAATATCAAACTCTTGGAGTAACAAAATCCATCTAATGAGTCTTGATTTAGTGTCATTCTTAGCCAATAAATGTCTTAATGCAGCATGATCAGTAAACACAATCATTTTTGAACACAAAAAGTATTGACGGAATTTATCAAGTGCAAATACAACAGCTAACAACTCTTTCTTAGTAGTTGAATAATTCTTTTGAGCATCAGTAAGAGTTCTACTAGCATAGTAAATGACATAAGGCATTCTATTCACCCTTTGACCCAAAACAGCCCCAATAGTAAAATTAGATGCATCACACATAATCTCAAATGGTAAAGAAAAATCAGGGGTTGCACAATAGGGGCTGACACCAATGAAGATCGAAGCTTCTCAAAAGCTTTCACACAAGACTCATCAATCACAAAAGGAGCATCTTTAGTGAGGAGATTAGTAAGTGGGCGAGCAACTTTACTAAAATCCTTAATAAACTTCCTATAGAAACCAGCATGACAAGGAAAGATCTTACTTGCTTTACAGAAGAAGGCACAGGCAGATTAAAAATCAAATCAACCTCGGCTTTATCAACCTCAATCCCTTTTTTAGACACTTTGTGACCCAACACAATCCCTTCTTGGACCATGAAGTGACTTTCTTCCCAACTCAAAACAAGATTCACTTCTTCACATCTTTTTAACACAGTGGATAAATTAGCAAGGCACACATCAAAGGAAGAACCAAAAACAGAGAAATCATCCATAAACACCTCCATGAAATTGTCAATATAATCAGTAAATATGGCCATCATACATTTCTGGAATGTGGAAGGTGCATTACCCAACCCAAAAGGCATCCTTCGATAGGCAAAGGTACCTGATGGGCATGTAAATGTCGTTTTCTCTTGGTCCTCAGGATAGATAGGTATTTGGTTGTAATCAGAATAACAATCTAAAAAGCAATAAAAACTTTGTCCAGCCAATTTTTCCAAACTTTGATCAATGAATGGCAGGAAAAAATGGTCCTTTCTAGTTACAGAATTCAGCTTTCTATAATCAATACACACTCTCCACCCTGTGGTTTGTCTAGTGGGAATCAATTCACCTTCATTATTCTTAACCACAGTTATGCCAGATTTCTTAGGGACTACTTGAACCGGACTAACCCATTGACTATCAGAAACAGGGTAGATAATGCCTGCATCTAAAAGCTTTACTACTTCTTTCTGAACAACTTCTTTCATATAAGGGTTTAGTCTGCGTTGCATTTGCTTAACAGGTTTAGCATCGTCCTCTAAATGAATCCTATGCATACAAATTGTAGGACTAATCCTTTTCAAATATGCCACTGACTGCCCAATAGCACCCTTATGATTAGATAAGACACGAATCAACTCTTCCCCTTGATCACAAGATAAAAGAGAAGATATAATAACAGGTAGGGTCTCTTTGGGGCCTAAAAACACATACTTGAGTGAATCAGGAAGAGGTTTCAACTCAAGTTTAGATAGGGACACAACAGAAGGTGGCATAGGAGGACTAGCCAAAGGGGAAAGGGGTTCATAAGTAGACACCCAAGAGGAAGACTCAAGATGAGGAGTGAAATCAAGAGAAAAATCCATCTCATCTATTGTACTTCCTAAATCACACAATCTCAAATCCCCACGGGAAAAACACGTTCCCAAGGGATCACTACTCAGAGTAGCAGGCAAAGTTTCTTCAATCATTTCATCAATCACATTAACAAAAAAGCATTCAGATTTATCTTCAAACACAGGTTGAGCAGAAGCTTTGAAAATATTAAGCCTAACCCTCATGTTCATGACCGAGACATCCATCACTCCCGACCTACAGTTAATGGTAGCATTAGCTGTGGCCAGGAAGGAACGTCCTAAAATAAGAGGGATTTACTTAGAAGCATGACTGGGGTCTATGCCCAACACAACAAAGTCAACAGGAAAGAATCCTTTATCAATTTGCACCAAGATATCATCTATCCGCCCCCTAGGAGTCCTAACTGACCTATTAGCAAATTACAGGGTACAGTTGGAAGGTTTCAGTTCACCTAATTCCAACTCTAAGTAAACAGAATATGGTGTCAAATTAATACTAGAACCCAAATCTAAAAGTGTCCTTTCAATTTTATGATTGCCAATATAACATGAGATGGTAGGGATACCAGGATCTTTGAACTTAGGTAGAGTGTCACATTTCAAAATCGAGCTCACTTGTTCACTTAGAAGAACCTTTTTAGACTTGTCATCTTTAGATTTCCTTTTAAAAGTGCACATGTCTTTAACTTAGCATAAGCAGGGATTTGTCTAATCGCTTCCAAGAGATGAAGATTGACCTTAACTTGCTTAAAGGTCTCTAGGATGTCATCTCTTTGCTTGTCTTTTCTAGAAGGGAATGGTGCATCCAAAGCTTGAGGGTAAGGAACCCTTGGCTTATATGTCACAGAAGAGTCAAACACAACAGGAGAAGGAGATGGGTTATTCTCTTTTTCAGATTCGAGGTCACTCTCCAAGGTATTAAGTCTTTCTTTTTTATCATGTTCCTTCTCACTCACCTTGTTATCTACTTCTTTACCACTCCTAAGAACCATTACAGCTTTCAATTTTTCAAATTGTTGGCCTTTAGGGTTCTGTATGGGATGACTTGGAAGTTTTCCTTTTTCTCTTTTACCTACTGCTATGGCTAGTTGCCAAAGTTAGGTTTCTAACTTAGCTATGGATTGTGAGTGGGAGTCAACAATATGCAATTTAGACTCAATTCCTTGAACTTTAGAATCAACATTTTGCACAACAGAAGTCAAGGTACTAAGGGCATAAATTACCTTGTCAATTTCAGTGCTCTTAGATGGAGCTAGATGGGAAGAAGGAGGAGCATATCTCTGGTTTTGAAAACCAGGAGGGGTAGGTTTACTGGACTGGGCTTGAGGATTCTCAATATTTTGAGATCTCCATGAAAAATTAGGATGATTTCTCCAACCATGGTTATAGGTATTCGAATACGGATTGTTAGAAGGAGGAAATCCTTGGGCAGCATTTACTTGTTTAGGCACACAGTCAGACTTATTAATACACGGACAGTCAACAGAAGCATGCATGGGACTAGCACAAATTGAACCCACATCTTGCATAGAAGGGGCATTAGACACTTTGTTCATGCACAACGATCAAATTTCTTAGCTAAAGCATCTACTTTACTAGAAAGGTCAACTGAATGTGAAACCTCATAAATCCCCCCTTTACTTCCTAATTGCCTAGGCAAATCAAAATGTGAGGAAGTCGCATGCAGATGTGAATTTTCACTTAAATGTTCAAACAATTCCCAATCTTCTTCAGGAGTTTTGTACAAGAAACTACCACCACATGATGCATCAATCATTTGTCTATTATGCTCATCTAAACTAGAGTAAAAACTCTGGGCAAGTTGCTACATAGGTACCTTGTGGTGAGGACAACTTCGCAACAACTCTTTAAACCTTTCCCAACTTTCATGTAATTGCTCATTTTTATTCTGTGAGAAAGTGGTTATAGCACGTCTTAAAGCAGTCAGTTTTCCAATAGAGAAAAACTTTTTTAAGAATTTCTTTTGCAATTGATCCCAAGTGGTGATATTTGTCTTAGTATCCAACCAAGCTTTAGCTTTATCTTTCAAAGAAAAAGGAAAAAGCCGCAAGCGAAGAGCATCATCAGAGATATTATTCAAGAATACAATAGAACAAATCTCTAAGAACGCATTTACGTGCTTGAAAAGATTTTCACACTTTAGCCCATAAAACGACGGTAACATTTGGATAAGAGAATGTTGAATCTCAAATGGCACCGTAACAGTGGGCATGCGTGATCTTGTAAGTGAGTCATAAGTGGCAGGAGTGAAATACTCCTTAAGTTGCTTAGGTGGTGGGGTTTGTTCTTCAGCCATCTTTTTCTTAGATTCCTTTATCTTGGCTCTTATCTTTCGAAGAGAGTATTCAATTTCAGGATTATATAGTTCATAGTCTAAGTACAAAGAACGTCTACCATGCATATACCCACAAACAATCAAGAGAGAAGAGTGAAATCACCAAACAAGATGAAAAGAAAAGATAAGAGAGATATAAGAAGGGAAAAAAAATAAAAATAATATAAACTAAACAAATAAATAAAAGATCCAAGGGAAGGGGGAAAACTGAAAATAAATAAAGTAAAATAAAATAACAAAAATAAAAAGGGATAGGGAAAATAACAAGGAAAAAAAATGAAATAAAAGGGAGGGGGATTTGTTCGATTAGATACAATAAAATAACAAAAATAAAAGAGTTAGATTAGATATGGTTAGATTAGAAGGGAGAGGGAAAATAGTTAGATTAGAAGGGAGGGGGTATAACAAAAATAAAATGGTTAGATTAAAAGGGATTGGGGAAAGAAAAAAATAAAATAATTGAAATAAAAGGGATGGGGATAGAGAAATAAATAAATAAATAAATAAAATTGTTAGATTAGCGGGAAAGGAGAACTAGAATAAAAGGAAGAGAACAAATCAAAAATCATTATTCGTTCCCCGGCAACGGCGTCAAAAATTTGATGTGGATTTTATCTTTAGTTTTAAAACCCTTTTTACTTGCAAGTGCACAAGGTTAATGGTAGACTAGCGAGTATAGGAGTATCGATCCCACGAGGAGCAATATTGATTTCTAAGTTCAATTCTTCCAATTATAAAGAATAAGTTGAATGAGGAGTGTAATTATCAAAATGATTAAAGAAGCAAAAAAAGTGTTAAGTAGAGAGAATTCACATGAGAGAATGTTCTAGGATTTCGGATTTCACCTTTGATACAAATATTGAATTGTTAATTTAAATGGGGATTTGATTTGTCTCTTGTGCAACCTAACCTGCAAGCATTAAGTCATGAATTGAAAAGATGAATTATAATTATCAAATAAAATTATTTATCTAGTGGTTTAGCATGAATTATTCTTTTAGATATAACTCATCTAATTTCTAGCATAAATTATTTCATTTTAACAATTATAATTTTTTTAACAATTATAATTTTAAGTTTATTTGCATAATGTCATATTAGCCTACAAGGTCTAATGTTCATTTGAGATAGCAAATTAAACTATTGTAATCAACATGATTAAATAATAGTATTAGAATGCATAAGTAGGTTAAGATCAAGTTTACACTCAAAATTATGCAATCAAAGAGACAAAAATTACCTCAAAAGAAATTAGCAAAAATAATATTATTCTCAAGGATCCATCCTATTCCTAGAAATGAGTAGTTTAGCCGACCATAGTTAGTGAAAACACCATGATAATTGGTATATTTCACTATCTATGTCCAAATTTTTGTACTCAATTACAAACTAACGAAGTAAATACTCTCAAAGTTGACTCACAAATGAGATGAAATGAGAAGAGAAAAATAGCCAACAAAGCTTATTTTCTTCCAAACCCCTCAACCCAAATGGTTTTGTCTTACAAAATACTCTCAACTCTCTAAAAAAAAAAAATAGAAGATGGAAGGTAGAATGCTTGGATGAATGGATGAGTGAGTGGATGAATGAATGAGTGTCCCATGAATCCAACCCATGACCCCTTTTTATAGTGAAAATTCCCCCTCTCTTGGTGCCAAAAATTAATGAAAATTAAACTATTGTTCATTTGAGATAGCAAATTAAACTATTGTAATCAACATGATTAAATAATAGTATTAGAATGCATAAGTAGGTTAAGATCAAGTTTACACTCAAAATTATGCAATCAAAGAGACAAAAATTACCCCAAAAGAAATTAGCAAAAATAATATTATTCTCAAGGATCCATCCTATTCCTAGAAATGAGTAGTTTAGCCGACCATAGTTAGTGAAAACACCATGATAATTGGTATATTTCACTATCTATGTCCAAACTTTTGTACTCAATTACAAACTAACGAAGTAAATACTCTCAAATTTGACTCACAATTGAGATGAGATGAGAAGAGAAAAATAGCCAACAAAGCTTATTTTCTTCCAAACCCCTCAACCCAAATGGTTTTGTCTTACAAAATACTCTCAACTCTCTAAAAAAAAAAAAAAATAGAAGATGGAAGGTAGAATGCTTGGATGAATGGATGAGTGAGTGGATGAATGAATGAGTGTCCCATGAATCCAACCCATGACCCCTTTTTATAGTGAAAATTCCCCCTCTCTTGGTGCCAAAAATTAATGAAAATAATTAATTTTCAATTAGTTTGGTTGTTACATTGCATGAAAAAGGGCTAGTCTTAAGCTCAAATTAATCAAGTTCAATTAACTTTGACTAGGTTAACAATTAGCCATGTGGGAAATTAGAAAAGGGGTGGGCTGCTGGGCTTCGGATGGGCAACCTGAACAAGCCCACACGGGCTAGTGAGAGAGAGGGACGGTGAGGGAGATGGCTGGCGGGTTGGACATCTGATGGGCCGCACCTCACAGGCGGAGGTAGAAGAGAGATGAGTGAGGAGAGAAGATAGGCGCTGGGCCAGGCCCAGGCGGAGGAAGAAAAGGAGAAGAGAGAGAGGCTGGGAGCTGTTCGGGCAGAGTTGGGCCGCGGACTGTGCTGAACCGGCCCAAACGAGAGCAAGGGGAAGGGAGAGTGGCTGGGAACCGGCTGAGTTGCTTGCTGGGCCGCGCCTCATAGGCCCAAGCGGATGGAGTGGCTTTAGAACTTGGGCTGAGCTTAACTCTTCTTTTTTTTTTTTTTGTTTCCTTCATCTTGGGCTGAGTTTTGCTTGCATGTATGTTGGAGATCCAAGTAGAATTGAACAATTATGCTCAACTTCTTTTATTTTACTTCCACTGGAAAATCATATAAAATATGCATTATTTACTCATAAAAATATATTTCAAAGACTTAAAAGTAGGTAAAATAAAGGAGGAAATTACATATAAAATATGAATTATCATACGTACACACATACATATATATATATACACACACACACACACACATTCACACACACACATACCTACATATATACATACACACACACACACACACACACACACACACACACACACACACACACACATATATATATATATATATATATATATATATATATATATATATAGACACATACATATATATATAATATATATATATATTATATATATATATATATATATAGACACATACATATGTATATATATATATATATACACATACATATATATATATATGTATGTATGTATATTATGTATATATGTACAAGTGTATATGTGTATGTGTGTGTGTTGTGTGTATATATATATTATATATATGTACACGTGTATATATATATATATATATATATATATATATATATATATATATACACATATATGTCTACATATATGTACGTGCGTGTGCGTGTGCGTGTGCGTGTGTGTGTGTGTGTGTGTGTGTGTGTGTGTGTGTATTGCTTCTATTTGCTTTTCATTTCGATTTGTTCAAGTAATTGCAGTTATTTCATGGGAATTCACATGGGGTTTTTTTTTAAAATCCTTTTTATCATTTCAACTAACTTTACTTATTGAAGTGCATTATTAGTTAATCAGTCATCTGACAGTGAAAGGAGAGTATTTAATTTGATGACCGAATTTTGGGTATGTGCAGTATGATTTTTCTGGTAGAAAAGATCTGGTCAAGTTCGTCAAATTAGTTGGGGAAGCTGGGCTTTATGTTCATCTTCGGATTGGACCTTATGTTTGTGCTGAATGGAATTATGGGTAATATACTATTAATGCTTCCCTTTTTCACTTTTTAGTTATCTGTTTAATTACCATTGAAGATATAAGTAATGGTAATTGTTTGGAAAAAGTATGATGATTTGAGAATATTATTTGGGTAAATGCAGTGGGTTTCCTCTCTGGCTGCATTTCATTCCGGGAATTCAATTTCGGACTGATAATGAGCCATTCAAGGTGCCAAATGTTTGCCGTTGTTGTTGCTGGAAGTATTGTCTCAAGAGTATATGAAAATGTTTCTGAGCAATTTGATTGACAATTTTCCTGCTCTTTCATTCAACTGTGTTACAGGCAGAGATGCAACGATTCACGGCCTTGATTGTGGATATGATGAAAAAAAATAGCTTATATGCCTCACAAGGAGGACCCATAATTCTATCTCAGGTAAGTTTCATTGCTCTCTAAGATTATTATTGTCTGATATTTGGTGGATGGCCATAGATAATGTATTTAACTATAATGCTTCTGCTTTGACTAGTGGTACTATTGTTGACATTGGTCAATAAGAGGCATCTGTTGTAAGAGTACTTTCTTTTATTTTAATAAAACTGGCAGATTGAAAATGGGTATGGGAATTCTTCTCACTCATTTTCTTTCTGTTTACTTTGTTTTTGGATGTTGTCATATGATAGTCTCTGGCTTACCTTGCAAGGTAGGCCCAGACATGTAATTCTTATTAGATGTTGCGATTGGTGAAAATAAGGGGTCTTGAGGATTTTTAAAAAAATAAAAAAGAGACGTGTGTTTCTTGCTCCATATAATTTTACCTTTTTTGGGGGGTGGGGTGGGGTGGGATTTTCTCTATATGGAATGGTAGCAAATCTTTGGTGGTTGAGCGGATATCATATGTTTAATGACAATCTTGTTCTTGCTTTGACAAATAGAAGTCTTCATGACATGGGTCAATCATTGGTGCTTGTTGTATGGACATTAAAGGTAGATACATTGTTAAGAATGGATATGGGTATTACTCCTTGATGATGACCATTGGCAAAGTCAGATGCCAGGCTTTTAGGGCTTGCACCAAAGACTTGGGCTCCCTTCATTATTCTCCCCCCCCCCCCCCAAAAAAAAAGCGAAATAAAGAAACAGAGACAAACACCCCAATGTAAATTATGAATGATAACAAATCTTTGGTAGTTGAGCAGAGGTGAGATAATTTATTGTGGACATGTTCTGGCTTTGACTAGTGCCTTCATGACATGGTACAACGACGGCTATGTTCTTCATGAATCCTAAGGGAGATTTTTATTGTGGATGGCAGGTTGAAAATGAATATGGTAATATTGATAGTGCATATGGGTCAGCTGCAAAATCTTACATAAAGTGGGCAGCTAACATGGCTGTGTCTTTGGATACTGGGGTTCCATGGGTGATGTGCCAGCAGCCAGATGCTCCTGATCCCATTGTGAGTCAGAAATCTCTCATTTTTCTCCCTTAACTAGGGATGTGATCTGAAAATGCTACAAAGTTTTTGATGGGATCAAGGAAGCTTCTGTTGTGCTGGGAATTGATGACAACTTATTATAAACTCCTGCAGATCAACACATGCAATGGATTCTACTGTGACCAATTTACTCCAAACTCCAATCAAAAGCCAAAGATATGGACTGAAAATTGGAGTGGATGGTGAGCGTCAGGGTTGTTTTTTTGAACTATTTTTCTTGGAGTGTTTGCTATCACTTGTTGGTTTTGATAATGTCCCCAAAAAAAAAGATTGTTACATGCTTTAAATATTTTCCAGAAATTCTGTGCCAATGATTATAGGATCACAGTACCCCTTGCTAGCATGGATTGGACTGCTATGATAATGACCAACTTTAAAATGCAGGATTTAAATTTTCTCTTCTATTATCTATTAAAACAACTAAATTACTATTTTCCTAACCCGGCTTTTGTCTATGGTGCAAGGTTTACGTCTTACGGAAATCCAGTACCTTACAGACCTGTGGAAGACCTGGCTTTTGGTGTTGCACGCTTTTACCAGCGAGGGGGAGTGATGCAAAACTATTACATGGTAGTACATTTTTTATTGGTGGTCTGTTCTGCTGCTGCTTAGCTCTAAACATGATTGAAACCAGCACTACATTCAACTCTAATTTTTGTGACTCATCTGTTCCAACCAGTACCATGGTGGAACCAACTTTGATCGCAGCTCTGGTGGACCATTCATTACTACAACTTATGATTATGATGCTCCAATTGATGAGTATGGTATGGACCCTGTCCATTTTCAGCAACTTATACTAAAGTTGATCCATTTCACTTCAATTCAATATGACTGCTAATCTTAGTGTCGTTGCAAAGTTATGCGTTTTGATTGATCAGTTATTGTCGTATTTTTCATCCCTTTGTATTCTATTGTGGCCAGGCATTGTCAGACAACCAAAATGGGGTCATCTAAAAGACGTTCACAATGCTATAAAGCTCTGTGAATCAGCGATGATGGCAACTGATCCCTCCTATACTTTTCCAGGTCCAAATTTAGAGGTAAGCTCCTAAATCACTGATTTCGTAGCTACTTTTGTGTTCAACTTTTCTACCATTATGTTATGCTGGAGCTCTATAAGCCTTTGATGTTTAAATATTGGATCATAGATGTGTTTCATTGCACATAACAGCACAAAACAATCAGACTTGCAGGCATCCACATAAGACTGCAAAGACCCGGTTTTTGGGGGGGGGGGGGATAGTGCTTCAATTAGCATGTTATGCTTTTCAAGAAACATCGTGGATTGGCCCTTCCTCCCAAACCCAGATACTTGGTATTGTGTCCTTTTCTGTTAGCGTTAATCTGGCTCAGAGCATTCAACGAACGATTTGCGCGTACTGTTTCAGCATTGCCAATGGATTTGATGCAGTCATATGTTACTTTTTACCAATGATGTCTTTTCAAGTTCAAAAGGCTTCTTAGTAATAGGAGTTTTCCTCTTTTTTCTCTCTTCTTCAGGTGGCAACATACAAAACAGACTCAGGTTTATGTGCTGCTTTTCTGGCTAATGTTGACCCACAATCTGATAAAACCATCAGCTTTAATGGAAACTCATACCAGATGCCTGCATGGTCTGTGAGCATTTTGCCTGATTGCAAGAATGTGGTGCTTAACACTGCAAAGGTTTGTTTTCTTTTTTGTCTGTAAGCATCTGATCAGGACTTCATTTGTCAGTGATAGAATGTATTTCACTGTCAGAATATCCCGGACTGCTTTGCATATTGTTAGTGTGTTCCATTGCATTGATGATGCAAGTACATATAGCTTATTCAGAGGTAGTCTAGAGTTTGTTGTTGATAACCTCTCACTCATATAAATCCCCCGCTCCAGAGGGTTTTTGGATGATAAAAGGGATTTGGCTCATCCTTTATGAACCAACAGAGTAAAGTCTTACTGATACATGTTGTGTTACAAAATTCCTTCAACAATCTGCCAGATAAATTGTTTACGTAGGCCATGTTCTTTTCGTTGTTAAATCTAAATTTACCAACCTCAACCAATTTCAACCCACATCAACCCGCTTCACGAACTTCAATAAAAAATACTAGCTTAAACCCATTTCAACCCACTTCAACCAACTTAAACTCACTTCCCACTATTTTAACCAATTTTCTACCCATCGTACCCCCCAAAAAAAAAATCAACCCACTTCAACCTACTTCAATCCATTTCAACAAAAAAATACCGACTTCAACCTACTTCAACCCACTTCTACCAATCTCAACCAATTTCACCCATTTACCAACCTATATTTCTCAACGAAAAGAACAAGTAATATTGTAATATGTTAATTGGAGAATAAGAGCACTGTATTAGGCGCTTTATTGTAAAAAAAATTATTGAGCAGCAAAGGTCTATTTTGGCAGTTCATCATTTTATGAGAGCTCTGGACCTGACTGTATGATGCACTGAATTGCTTACGGGGTTTTTGATTCGGTTTTTGGGACTGGAACTTGATATCTATATTCCCGTATTTTGTGTATGCCTGGGATTTGAACGGAATCATATATGAGACTTGTTACCTGGATGTATCAAGGTCCCTAGAAAACTATGGCATTTAATTCCCTGCATCTAAGAGATCTCAAGTCCCATACCCCCTAAGAATCAGCCTTTAACATTAAAACATGTGTAAAAATAAAAATTCCCAACACCATCTCAATGAACCAAACTCTCTCACCAATGGCACCAACCTAAGAGCACGCACAGATACACGACACGGATATGATAGGACACTCACACACAGACACGTGACTCTTCAAACAAAAAGGGATACGACATGTATAGCAGAAACATAGTGATGAGAAAATATTTATTTTATGAACTGTGTTTTATTTTATGTTTTTAGCCTTGTAGAAGGTCATGGTTTGGATAAGAGCAATAGTAAATTGTCATATTGTGTGCATCCTACAGCAATCAATAACGAAATGTCATATTGTGTGCATCCTACAGCAACAATCAATAACAAAATCCAATTTTTTGGGGACTGTATATATGTTTTTACCGTGTGAGAGTGTCCAAAGAGTGCCCAAGAATGTCTGACATGTGTTGAACACGGAGCATAAGCCATGGAGAACCCCCGTGCTTCTTAGGTGCCAATCCCCTGGACCATGGCATGGCAGCTGTAGTTAGCACTCGGTCCTGATGTTGTGAGCCATGGATTCAAAATGTGGCCGAACAGCGACGAAACGACTGTGTTGGAAAGATTTTGGAGCTCGTCAAACCGCATTTTCATGCCACAATATGGAACGCGATTGCCGTATTAGAGCGATTCTGCTGTACCGCTACCGAAATCAAAATCGCGACCGGAACCGTATTTTGAATCCTTGGTGTGGGCATATAACTATGAGTGCTGATTTTGTGGGCATAGACGTTGGAGGCTTCGCAGGAAATCCTAGGTTCCTTGACAGTGGTAGCAACTGTGACTGTTGGAAGACGGCACAGCTTTGAGGGATTGGACATTGATGGCTGACATGGTTCATGTCTGATGAAGGAATTTGGCTGATTGGGAGGATACAATCCCACCATGTCTCTGCTGCTGCTACAAACCAGCACAGAATGGGGAGAACTGGTGGATATGTTAAGAGATGATCTAGCTTCTCCTTCTCTCCTTGCTTTGTCTTTTTTCCCTCCTTGTTTGTCGGTGTAAATTTTCTGGAGTTAATATCATATGAAATGTGTGTAGTATTAAACCATACATTACTGTTGATTAAATTAAACATTAAATAATAAATACGACCTTAGCTTACCAAACAGCAAGAATTATATATTGATTCCATTTTTGACTGACCCAAACACATAAATATCAACTATCAAGAATCAAGTCCCATCCCCATCCCCCAGGTCTTATTCGTAATTCCATCTTGTTTGACTACTGGTGAATTGTTAAATATTTTATATATTTTTTTTTGGGTAAGTAATCAAGAAGTATATTAAAAGGACACCAAGGGGATGTCACCCTTTTACAAAATGGGCAAATTACAGAAACATCAAGCCCTTAAGCTTTTAACCATAATGCAATCGACAAAAACCAAGAAATTGGAGATATTGTTACCACAAAGCCCGACACTCCAACTATACAACAATTTCAAAAAAGTTAAATATGTTATATCAATTGAGCCATAAACAAATGAGTCAAGTATAAAAGCTCAAATGAGGTTCTAACCCAAAACTAATTGGTAATGGTTAGAGTAACTTGCAAGCTTATATATGCTCAAAACCTTTAATTTTATCAATGTTGGACAAACCCCACTTTCACAACTCCAACATAGCCCCTCATGTGCGGGCTACTAACAAGGCTCAACACGTGTACACAATTTTAAATTTAACAGGGACGGTGACAAATCAAGATTGAGTAACCTGCTCTTATACCATGTTAAATTTTTGTATCAGTTGCACCTTAAACAAATTAGTCATGTCTGTGAGCTTAAATGAGGCCCCAACCCAAAACCAATTAGCAATGGGTGGAGTAACTCACAAGCTTATATACATGCTTAAATCCTTTAATTTCTTATCAATATAGGGCAAACCCCACCATCACAACTCCAACATGAATCAAACAGGGTCTAATTGACAACTTGTAGCCTAATAAAACCTGACTTATTTGTTCTTTATCAAAAAAACAAAGGCAGAAAGTGTTTCTATTTTGTTATATTTTTCACCCTGCATATTGCTTGCTTAATTTGTAGTAGCAACCATAATTATAAAGCAAAATATGATAGCTAACAGATAGCTTTCATGTGACAGATAAATTCTGTGTCAACGCTTCCAAAATTCGTCCGACGGACATTAAAATACAATGTTGATACTTCAGGGGGACTTCAGCTTGCTTGGTCTTCGTTCATTGAACCAGTGGGGATGTCAAAGAGCAGTGCCTTTGTGAAACACGGCTTGCTGGAACAAATAAATACCACAGCTGACAAAAGTGATTACCTGTGGTATTCAATAAGGTGTGTTATTTTTGCGCCCCCCCCCCCCCCCCCGAAAGTAATGGGAGTGATTCTTGAGATATTTTTTACGCAAGAAAAAGGGTGAAGAACAGATTATCATAGAGATTGTACAGGATACGACAGAAAACTAGTGCTGACAAAACTTTATCCGAACCAAATACAAAATCTGTCCTACGTGGATAAATTTGTAATTGATCAAGAAAGCTTATCCTTGTTTACAATGGTTATAAGATGATGTATATCTTTGGAGGGTCAAGGTTTCGTGAATATGTTTTGGGGCTGAATCTTTTGAGTTTTTAAGGGTTAATATCTATCAAAAGGATGAAGAAAGGGAATGAAAGGGGATGGAGAAGAACAATAACTTACACCAAAACAAGAGTAAGACAAACACTAGCTAAATTGGATAGTTCAAGAGCTCCCTTATGATACAGCTTCAGCACCACACAACATTACCCTTGAGCTTTCTTCTTAATCCTTGTAAGATACATAAACACCACTTAGAAAGAGAAAGAAGACCTAAGAGGGAACCATTTTGGCAAGCCAAACTAAAGATACAGCAAGTAGGGATTTAAAACACAAGAAAATCCACTCGTGCCGTTGAGTTCAATTCAACTAATTTTCATTCATAATCATAAGCTGTATCTTGCAACCTAAGGGCCTTCCCTTATATATGGGAGCTCTAGACTAACTGTTACAAACAAGGAAACAACTAAAATACAATTGGGAGAAAATAAAGCAAACTAGTGCAAAAGGTGATAGTGGCATCTTGTTGTCGCTTCCTAGTCACATGACCCAGAATTCATACCATTGTATCTTCCAAAATACTTACTCAAATAAACTCCGACAAGATTCATTGGAAATATTCTGAAGCTCTCTTCCTGATGACTAGGTTTTTGACCCCTCAAGCCTAGCTGTTAGAGAGGAATGGCCGGAGAAAGTGAAGTGCTCCCTGCTGGGTCAGTATGGTACTGCTTTTGAGTTCTGTCTCCTTTTTGCATCTGAGCACCTACGCTAGCTTGGATTTCTCATCATGGCCTCAAAGTTAACTCATTGAAAATTCAAATTTTCAAATTTTCAGGCTCCTAAACCATCATTTAGCTTGGGTAACCAAGCTCAGAAAACCAGGTACTGAAAACCACAATTGAGCTGCTTTTGACACCTTGATTTTGGATGGCCTTTTGTCTGAGCAAGTGAATCCCTACTGACTTTCAACTTATTTTATTGGAAATACGACTTCTTAATCTTTGATTAGACATATGATACATCCAATTTGAAGCCCATTTACCTGCTGAATTAGCTCAAAGAAAAAGGCTTCATGTCCGGACAAACTGTCGCCTTCACAAAGTTTGATCCAACGTTGGCTGCTTGGATCTGTTTGGTCTCTCAACCAAAATGAGTGATTCCACTTTTGAAAGTTGCTTTACAATGTTGCCTTTTACATGGGAAAACTCCAGCCACAGCTCCATTGTGATCGTCCTCTACTGTGGCCAATTGTGAACTGGTCTGCTGCAGCATCTTTCTGGACAGTTTGGATGTTCTTGCTTCTCCCTCTATCCAATGACTGAATCAGCTCAAAGTAAATTACATGAATTAAACTAGACTCTCTAAGCTTTCACATGACACCTCTTCGGTACAAAAAGGAGCACAAAAACATAGAGAAATAACCAAAAGAAATAGAGCTACTGGACTTCCGGATAGAGGCAACACTTTGGCTTGTAAGCCTTATCTTGGACACTACGATATGACTTAGCTTGGGATAATTGACATGACCCAAGAGATGCCTTCATTATCATACCAAAAAGTTAACTTCCTAAATGCACTTTAGATTAGGATGTTGAGCTGCACAAAACCGGGCACAAACTGAACTAGCTTGGGCAGATTTCAAGCTTGGTTCTCATTTTCCCTTTGAAATTCTCTTGATCACCATTTGTAAAATCCCTTTAGAAAATGGCATTTTGAAGTTCAAATAAAACTCCATAAAATGCCTTTTATCATGAACTCAAATAATGGAGCCAGAAGACGGGGCTGCCAAGCATCGGTTTGGACTAGATTTACCTCCATGCAAAAGGTTGTTGGAAGATGGCCTTGGGACCCATGTGTCAGTAAAGATTTTCTCCTATTTGTATTCGGCTTTTGTCCGGACTCAAACTTAGCCTTGGCCGATATGTCCGGACTGGAACATACCAACTATTAGACAGAAATTTTGTCGAAATTTTGCATAGTCCAATTTGTCCAACTTAGATTAAGCTAGACCCATGCATTGCCTTTAAGAAAGACTAAACCATACAAAGCATGAGTTGACTCAGAATTGAGCTGAGCAGTCCAGTTTTTAGCCTTGAAGGTATGCTTGGCCAGTCGGCCTCATTCGTCAATCTTTGCTTAATTCATACATTAAATTGATTTCAAAATATTTGAAACATCAACCTTTTTATGCTCTGCAGCACTGTCATGAAAGGTGATGAGCCATTCCTTCAAAATGGATCCCAACCTGTTCTTCATGTTGAATCTCTTGGGCATGGCCTTTATGCTTTCATCAATGGGAAGCTAGCAGGTAATAAGATATTTACTGCTTCAGCACGAGCACGACTCCTAGTAAGAAATGCATTGCTGTTGTCATGAAACATGATGTGCCTCAAAATCTAAATTTGTAAGAAAAAGGCAATAGTGAACTCCGACAAAAGTTCAATTGGTAATAATGCTGGACTTCTAGGTAATCCTTGTGTTTTTTGATGATCTGTTCATAACACTACTCCATTCTCGAGCTACTGCAGCTTCCAAGTTTGCGGTCAGTGGGAATCATAAAATTTCAGTGGATATTCCTGTAATGTTGCAAACAAGCAGCAATACTATTGATCTTTTGAGCTTGACTGTGGGACTTCAGGTTGGTATTCATAGCGTACTTTGGTCAGAATTCATCTTTATCAGAAAATTTTGTTATGGTTGAACAATTTCTGAAAATTTGAGCCATCAACACATGAATCTGTAG